>OU015758.1:9844822-9864643 GCA_907169655.1 Acomys percivali | reverse complement strand
GGCAGTTTCTCTGTGTATCCTTGGCTGTCCTGGACTCGCTTTGTAGACCAGGCTGGCCTTGAACTCACAAAGATCCTCCTGCCTCTGCTTCCCTGAGTGCTGGGGTTATAGGCCCATACTTTTTTTTTTTTTTGTAAAACAAAACAAAATACAATAAGACTAGGCAAAGCCCTCACAACAAAGCTCGACAAGGTAGCCCAACAGGAAGAAAAGAATCCTAAGAGCAGGCAAACAATTTAAAGATAGACTGGCTACCACAATTAGGGGTCCCACAAAATAACCAAGCTAATAGCCATCTGGTGCAGAGCCCCGCAGACCCGGTGCTTACCACTCCAGTCTCTCTGAGTCCATATGCACCTTGCTTATTTGATTCAGCGTGTGTGTCTCTCCTGGTGTCCTCCATCACCTCTGACTCCTCCAATCTTTTTGTCTCCTCTGCTGCGGGATTCCCCAAGCTCGGAGGCAGAGGGACCTGAAGGAAGCCTCCAATTTAGACTCTCTCCAATGCGGTGTCTGCCTGTGGGTCTCCGCATCCACTCCTGTCTGTGAGACACATACTTTTAAGCAGCAAATCATTCTTTAAGTGATGTAGTGTGTCCTTGAAGACCTGCCTGTGGTCACTAGTGAAAGGATACGCTGTTTCCTTTGCTCAGAACTGTAACAGAGTCCTGGGTTATACATTGAAAACATGTGGGGTTTAACTTGGCATAAAATAACCAGGATAATTTAGGGATAAAACTTCTTTTTTCTTGGGAACAGTGTAAATCAATTTTCTTAGGGTGTGATTCAGAAATGCAGAAGAAAGACAAAAGCAAGGTACAACAAAGTGGGGTGTAGGTGTGCTGTTAAGTTGAGTACTTCCCAGCACTGGAAGGTATAATGATTGTTTTTTGTCAGCTTGACACAAACCTAGGCATATCTGGGAAAAGGGGATCTTAATCATAAAGGTGGCCAGTAGGCAAATCTTTGGGGGGGCACGTTTTATTTTTAATTTTAATTTTGACATTTTACTAATGATTGATGTGGGAGGGTCCAGCTCACTGGGTGTAGTCACATCCCTAGAGAGTTGGAGTTGGACAGTATAAGAAAGCAGGCTGAGCAGGTAAAAGAAAAAAAAGCTGATCAAGCTAATAAGAGCTGTCCTGTAAGCTCTCTTCCCTCAGTAGCTTCCACTTCAGTTCCTGCTTCTAGTATCTATCCTGAATTCCTTCAGTGATGGAGTGTGGAGAGTTATAAGGTGAAAAGAAATACTCCACCTCTATTTTTCCATAACTTTGGGGTGTCGTAGCTGACACACTGGTGAGATGAAAAGAGTGGTGAGGTCACCTTCCCTGAGAGGATCTGAGGACACGTATAATGGAGTTGTTGATCTGGCTGTTCATAAAGATGATGTAAATAAAGGATGCAGAAATAACACAAGCGAAACCAGCGGCAACTTCACTGTGATAAAAACACTTGCTGCTCTAAGACTTTTACTGTTTCATCAAGTTAATGAGTTTGCGCTATTAATCCCCTTTAAAAAACATGGTTCACTGTGGGGAATCTTCAGAGAGGGAAGAAATAAATATGGACAGTGTCACACATATTGAACTGCCACCTTTGGTTGCATCAGTGGTGACAGAAGAAAAAACAGATTAAAATTCAGATTTTTATGTAGCAAGGCTGAGAAAAAAATCTATGTGAAATCATGAGTGGGGAAGCTGTATATCTGGTTTTAGAGCTAATTTCCTTCATGTAAACCTGATTTTTAATTTTCTGATTTAGAGCCAATCTTTAAGTATCACTTTTCTCTTTCAGAGTTTAATAGCCTGAATTTGACTTAAATATTCAGAAATATAATTAAATTTGAAATTCCTTTATTTTGACGTGAAGTGAACATCTTTATTGATTTCTTTTTTACATAGTGGTCATTTGGCTTTAGAAAATAACTACAATTATTTTCTAACATACAATTACAATTGTATGTTATTCTCTCTTGTGATATGTCTGGGTTTCTTCTGATTATTTCCTACAACCCTGTTAACAATAAACTTGAAAGTCCAGGGCAGTTTTAGTCTGTAAGTAACTTAGCTTTCTATTAAAACTAATCCCTTAGTCACCTTGTTTTGTGTTTAACTAGTTGTGACTATTTTCATAGAGAGTACCATGGTGGACAAGAAAGGAACTCTTTGGAGAATTGTAGTTCTTCTTCATGAACCATAAAGGTTAAACCAGTAAAAGTTTTATTACAGCTTTAGCATCATGACTTGGGAGGTTTTGACTTTTCAGAGGTCTTCAACTCCCCTGTATCCTGGGATTTGTTACAAGCTCACATTTTATACCTTTTGGTCCACCAGCTTGGGTTCAAATGTCAGCTGTCCCATTTGTTAGCTGCAAAAATGAATTGGCGGTAAGTTATCTAGATTTCTGAGCTGAGGGTTCTTGCATGTGAAGTGGGAAGGATCGTATTCACTTCAGATGACTGTGGCAAAGCAGGAAGAAAATATTTTCCTTATGGCATGTACCTCTTGAGTATTTAAAAATAAGCATGAGCTGAGAGGCGGCTCATTTCACAATATCACTAGTGGGCAATATTGCCAAGATCATAAGGGCAAAATCTGCAATGCTCAAACAAGCAATCTTTTGAGGCCCCGTCAGTCACTTAGTTGACATGTGAGCTCTGGCAGGCTGTTTAACCCTAGACCCTTCTCCATCCTTGTAAAGTGGGAAGAGTCTTAGTGCCTGCCCCATGTGGCTGAGGACTACGTGAGATGCTGTCTGTAAAGACTTGTACCACGTCAAAAATTCCAGTCTCATATCATGCAGCTGGCACGAGAGTGTGTAGCCTCTTAGTGGTGATTTTTAGCTGTTTTCAGGAGTTTTCTACTGAGCAAACTTTTGCTGGTTAGAAGGAGAAAAAACCCCAAATATCCCAGTTGCCTCAAATCTTGATGTGGGGCCTGGAGAGATGTTTCCATGATTAAGAGCATTTGATGCTCTTGTATTGGACCTGGGTTGGGGTCCTACCACTCAAACAAAGCAGCTTTAGAGTACCAGTGCTAGGGGACCATACATTCTCTACTGGCCTCTTCAGGCATGAGGCGCGCATATGGTACATATATACACATATTCAGGCACTCATACATGCACATAAGATAAAAATAAACAAAGCTTTAAACATGATGATTTTTAGAGAGGGCCTCATCTCTAGGAATAAAGTTCACAGTCTTCCAGATTATTCAGTGTCCAAGCCATTTTTAATAGCCCCTCTCTGAGATGGCAGCTGGGTATACAAGGAGAGGGAAGGGAGGCCTAATCAGTCTCTCGGTGAGATAAAAGAGTCTGCACCTACAGGCATGCTTCCTGGGGGACCCACTTGCTCTCCGGGAGTGCCCGGTCTACTCCTGTTCTTGACTGAGGTTCCAACTGGTATCACGTGGAAGCGGGTGTCTTTGGGATTGATGGGGTCCAGACCTTTTCCCTGGCTCATTGGAAACAAATGGTCTAAGCATTCTCAGTTTGTCCCAGACGTTGCTAAATCCAGGGCCCATTTCAGGAAGAGATGTGAAGCTGACTCTCACTACTCTGCTACGAGACTTCCTTGTTCCTCACCAGGATGATAGACTGGCTCTTGTTGTAGTTACTTTCGAATTTACCCACAATCCTTCTGACTTTCGGCTCTATCATAGTGATTGCTATAGGGAATAAAGAGCTAACCAGAGAAACAACACTTCGAGGTTCTCCTTTAATACCGTTGATAGGGGCCACCCCAAGAGGACACATTTTTCTAGACTCCTAAATAAGGACACAGGCAGCGTTCTCTCATCTCTCAAGCTCCTCCCTATGCACAAAATACGTGTTAAAACACATATCGCACTGCCCTGTTCATTTCCCTTTCTACCACCCTCATAGTCCGCAGCTTGGATGAGGTAATGGTCTCCTTATTAGAAACTTCCTTATTCGGTGACATGTCTCTTCTGATCAAGGGAGAACTGTTGGGACCAAGCTCTTCCCATAGGTGAGAGGATGTGAAAGTGGGTTTAAAGATTCTTCCTGAGGACAATGCATTAGCAAGGCCTGCATAGGCTCTATTTTGAGCATCATATTATAAACATTAACCCTGTCCTCTCTCTGGACCAAGGTTGTTTTGTACTCAAAAAGCAGAAATAGTGCACAACAATATATATATATATAAATATATATAAATATATATATATATATAAATATAGAACTGAAGTTGGCAGACTTTAGTGCAATGGTGCATAGTACCATGTCACTACTAGCATGGATAGTTTTTACTTGTTACTGCTTGTTTTTATATTGGAAAGCATATAGTTTCAGCTACAGTGATAACAAAGAAATCTTGTAACTTTTGGAGCGCCGTAAGTCTGGTATTATAAATGTACATAAGCTCTCCATGCTGTCTTCTTGCTTCTCCCTATCCATCTTTGTCTCTCTAGCCACACGGGCTTTTTGCTCCTGGAAAATAAACTGATTTCCTCTTTAGAGGTTTTGCGATTTTCTTTCATCCTGAAACCCTGCTCTTGGTATCTTCCCAGTGTGCTTCTTGTCTTTAGCAACTTCCTTCAATGCTGTGATCTCAAGTCGGCTGCTACCCAGCCAAAGCAGCCTTCCCTGCTCCAGTCACTTTCACATTGCATCATATTCTTTAACTTCCTCTTCTGCGTGAGTCATTTTAAAAAATGCCCATATACTCATTGTATATCTACTGCAGTGGAATATAAGCTTCCCGAGGGCAGGACTGTATCCGTGCTATTCCCAATTATATCCTCTGAGCTGGCACATGAAGAGATCAATACATGGCTGTTGAATGTATGAAAAGGTGATTGAGGATTATCTTATTTTAGATATAAAGAATCACTTTTATTACTACCGCTGGCTTACCAGAATGTGCACGGAATGAACATACCTTGTAGAAGCATGGGGATAAGATGTTTAATGTATTTCTTATGTATATCATGCAATTGGTGAGAATGTATCTTTCCCAATTATTTTTTTCCGGTAGGTGGTAGAAAAATGGTGTAGCTGTACTTACTAGACAGGATAAGAAGTACTTCAGGAATAGACCTGATGGTTTATATTTCTCTCTTTTAAAATGATATTTAGCTGTTTGGCAGTTACCTATCAGTTGTTATTAGTGAGAATAGGGAGTGGGTGAGAGAAAATTGTAGGCCATTATGTATTCTGTGATGAAACCTGGAAGACTTTCCAGGGGAGGCAGAACCGGGAAGGTTGTTTGATTGACAGGAGGTGGACACATATTTGATTTCCGGAAGGGTGATGTTATGAGTTGAGGAGCGTCTGTCAGCCATGAGATATGCAGGATTTTCATTTGCATAAGAGAACACACAAGGGAAAAGTTCTCATTGTAGGATTAGAATCTCCAGGAGAAAGATCAGAGGTGGCAATTCCATAATAGGATTGTTCCAGAAACTACTGCTGTGCAACAAATTACCAGACAGCTTAGCAGCAGAGGCCAATCATTTTGTTATAGCTACACAGGAGGATATGGGTCAAGAGGTCAGTGAGGGCTCTGCGGGGAATGGGCTGTGGTTGCTCCAGCTGTGGGCACCAGCAGAGCAGAAGAGACTTGGTGCAGAGGCTGGGGTCAGCTGGAGGCTCTTGCTTACATGTGAGGTGACCAAATGTCATCATGTGACTTCTCCAGGAGGCTTGGCTTCTTCCCAGCTTATTTGTCACAATGTATGTGGAGCTCAGGGCTTCCAGCATTTGTATTCCAACAGAGAAGATGGAAGCTGCATCGCCTTTCATGTCCAGCCTCTGAAACCATGTAGTCTTCCGTCTTCTGTCCTCCTGGTTGTAAGTGAACACAGTGCTCACCAGGATTCAAGGGGGAAAGCTTGCTCTTGATGGGAAGAGTGTCTTAACTTGTTCATAGAAGGAGCATCTAAGAAACTTGGTGATATATTTTGAGCTTCTACTAGAATGAAAGAAGCAATTGGCGGGGATGGTTCGATCCTCGTTCCTTGGAAACGAGATGAGCTTTGAATCTGCTGGGCATCCAGGTTTCATTCGTTGTGATTTTGCTGTGATCATTATGGATTTCTGGCCAAATTGGAGTTCTTTGATCTTCTGAGGGAACTTTCCTCCCTCCATTCTAATGTGTTCAGGAGCTGACCTGGCCAGCAGTCTTTCAAACCCTTTGCAGCCATAATAAACCACGGAGAGGTACTCTGAGGTATGACTGCAAGCTTTTTTCTCCACATGGCTACTCCTCAGAGCTTTTCTAAACATAGACTCCTCCCCTCACCACACCTCACTGACAGCAGATATTTATTAGTTGGAGAATACTCTAGATTTTGTTAAGGTAGGCAAGCCCAGCATGTCACAGATCCAGGAGGCATTCCCAGCGTGAACAGTCAGTCTCCTCCTTAGCTCTGATCATGCAGGAAGAACTTCTCTGAGATCAATAGTTACATGAAAGGGCTTGCAGTGTTTAGTTCAACTTGGCCAAGAGTTCTTCCACTTCCGGTGGAGCTTTGAACCTTCCCTTTAAGTCTTCTTTGGTGTGCTCCCTCGCTTACAACCTGACTCCTTCTGCAAGATTGCTTTGGAGTATTTCTAAGAAAATCTATGAAAACGTAGCACTCAGAGTGCTTACTTACTCATGGGTGGTAAGGACTGAGTCTAGGTACATTTTGTTGCCTTGATCTGGTAGCCACGCACTTCCATGGTTTTAGTGGGCATCTTATAACTTTCCTCAACTTTGATGGAGAGCCAGTTGCAGAGGCGGTGGACGTACTGGGCATGACTTTCTTCTAGAGTCATGTCATAAGCAGTCAGGTAGATATTTAAAACCCTATATTCATAATCTGTGCCCAGATTAATGGTTCTCACTCAGACTTTGGCTTTCTTCTTTTTAGGCTGTGGAATTTGGTCAAGAGTCTGTGTCTTCTGTTGCCATGACTGGGCTTTGTCTTGTAGTGTTGACTGGTCCTCAGGATACCACCTGCAGAACAAATGGGGTTCCCTCCCAGAGTTCTGAATCTTAGAAAGGAAAGGCTTGCTTAGAAGCAGTATTGATCCACAGGCCCAGCATCTTTTCCAGGGCCCTGCTCATTCTTGCCTACTGTGGCTTCTGAGCAAAACAAGGACACGTCCCAGTAGCCACAACCCCTGGGCTTCTGAAAGCGGGCTGGAAATGTGTTCAAACATAGACTTTTTACAGCCCATTTGGATGACCCCTTTTACTCTTGGCCTTTTAAATTCCTCATCCTGCATCTTGTTCCTAAGTCTATTCAGCATTTCACTGAGCCCAGTGCTCTTGGCTCTTAGAGCACCAAAGGCTAATTGTGCTGAGTTTATAATGCTTTTCCAACCAGCCACTAGGAAGCAGATTGAAATCCCCAATCTCATTTATACTGCCATTTATTTCAATGTGTTTATAAGAAATAGAAGGAATGGGTATTAGCTAATTGTACCATATAGTCCTATTTTCTCAACAATACTTTTTATTAACACAGCTGATAGAAAATGAAATTAATCTTCATTTAAAAGGCTGCTAATAGAAAACAGAGTATTAAACAACCAGTATAAAACGAAGACAGGAAATCATAACGTTATTTTGGTAGTTTTACATTAAGCACCTACACAATAATAGATCCTGAAATATAATCATAAATTTTGCTGAGAATTCAGAAATATGGTAGTTGTATTGCAGCACGTTTGTAGGAAAATCATGAGCTCAAATGGAATTTTCTGGAGAATATATATCAATTTGCCATCGGGTCAGACAGTTCTATAAACCATGGACACCTCCCATTAATCACTGAGGATGTGTCATCTCAAACACAGCAGAGCTGTGTCTGTTATAAATAGTGTCCTGGGGATTTTTATTTGAGATATAAAGAAAAATAATGGTAGGAGTTGAGATAACAGATATAATTACCTCAGGCTCTTCTATTTACTTTTACTTTTAAAAACAATAGACATGCCAAACTAGGTGGAGGAAAGACCATGAGGCCTTAATCCTATTAAAAAAGAAACTATAGGAAATTAAGGAATGCTAACAGCAGGAGAAATAGTCTTTCTCAGGAAAGAACACATCAATTGGGAACCTGATACTAAGTTATTAGCCCTGGAAACAGGCATATGTGTAATATTATGCAGACTGAGAAGGTCATATTTAGGATTGTATATTATTGAAGTAAATATATTATTATATTTTAAAATATATTCCTAAAACATATAGGATATGTAATACATAAATATATGTGTATATATATATATGTATGTGTGTGTGTGTGTGTGTGAAATGACTTGTTTAAACACACTCAAATGCTATAGGATGGCGTGTTATTTCATTCTGACCTGTGTCCACTTAGATGGTTATATTTGTTGAGTTTCTGATAGAAAATCCATTACTAGAAATTTTAAAAATTACTATATTTTAATTCCTAAAGTACTCTCACTAGCTAGGAAGTATAATTTCTATTATTTTGATCACAGATTATTGAGGTTAAGTGTCTTGTTCAAGAATACAAAGAGAAAGTTCTAGAAACAAAATTCAAAAGACTCAAGCCATGATGAAATAACAAGCCATTATATATATATATAACAAATATGAGAGAAAGAGGCCATGAATTTGAAAGAGAGCAATGAGAGGTATGTAGGAAGGTTGGGAAGGGGGAAGGGGAAGGGAAAATGATGTAATTATATTATAATCTCAAAAATAAGATAAGTAATGTAAAAAAAAAACCCACATATTTATGCAAGATTCTTGTTAATCATTATTGTCAATCTGGCCAGATTTAGAATCGCTTGTGTGACATACCTCTGGGCATGTCTACAAGGATGCTTCCAGAGAGGCTAAACTGAGGAAAGAAACCAAACACACAATACATGGGTTGGGTGCTCAGGCAGAATAGGGGTTAGAAAAGCCTGCTGAGTAGCAGCCACCACCATTGATTTCTGCTTCCTGATTCACCCAGCTGTGAGCAAGTTCCTGCCCATGCAGCTGCAGGTCAAGACTACTGCCATGTCTTCCTTGCCGAGATGGACTCTATTCCAGGGCCACGCCCCTCAACCTTTCCTCCTTCGAGTTACTATTTCTCGGACATTTTGTTACAACAAGGAGAAAAGAAACTAACAAAGCAAATTTTAAAAAGAATGCCCCCAACTCACTGTAGAAATTGCATGCATTTAAAAGGGCTGTACTTACCAATTATTTTTGTTATGAACATTATTATTATTTTGATTTAGCAAGGCATATATCAATTTTTTTTTTTTTTTTTTTTTAGTTAATAGAAATGCAACATTTGTCTCCCAAAGTTTTAAGGCTAAAACCAAAATGTATGCAAGAAGCTCGCCTGTTGGGATGAGCAGGAAGCCTCAGCCGGTGCCACTGGGAACTGTGACAATGGGACAGAGTGAGGTGGGAAATGCTAGGCTAAGGCCTAACTTGCTTTTCAATCTTGTTTCTAGAACTTTCTCTTTTGTGTTCCTAATCAAGACACTTCAATAATCTGTGATTTAAAAAAAAAAAAAAAAGAAATGGTAATCATTAGCTAGTAAGAATGCTTTAGGAATTAAAATACAATAATTAAAAGAAATTCCTAGCAGTAGATTTTCTAATCAGAAACTCAGCAAATATAATCATGTATGTGGGTGTGCGGACCATGATGAACTAGCAGGCCACCCTGTAGCATTCGAGAATGTTTAAGCAGCAAGTTGTTTTCTCAGTTTTCTTATTAGATACAACAAGGTCAGTACCACACGGAATGGCTTAACGAGTCCCGGGTAGGAACAGTAGCCTCATTGGCTCTCACAGGGCCAGAAGCTCTAACCTTGTGGGATTTTGAGAATTCCCAAAACTGAAAGCCATTTGCTACACATTATCTCTAGCAGGGGAAAGTTATGAGAATGGGGAGAAGTAGGTTAAGAGCAAAGCTTATCAACACTGAGAGCTGTGAGTGGCAGCAGGTTTGCGTGTCAGTCGGTCTCTGTAGTTCTGTCACTGCAGCAGCCAGGGTGGGAGGGCTCATCTCTGCCCCCATTCCTTCCTCTATAAGATGGCCGGCTTAGGGCTTCTGTAGATGTGGTAAAACACCATGACCAAAAACAACTTGTCGGGGGTTGGGGGGAGTTTATTTCAGCTTATAGTTGTAGTTCATCATGAACGGAAGTGAGGGCAGGAACTCGAGGCAGGAATCAGGAGGCAGGAACTGAAACAGAGCCCAGGAAGAATGCTACTTATAGGCTCGCTCCCATGGCTTGTTCAGCCAGCTTTCCTACACAATGCAGGACCATGCGCCCGGGATGGTGCCCTCCCCCTGCCCCCCATAGTGAGCTCTTCCATAGCAAACACTAATCAAGACAATGCCTGACAGGCTTGCTTTCGGACCAATCTATGGAGGCATTCTCTCAGTTATGACTCCCTCTTTACAAATATGTCAATGCATCAAGTTGACAAAACAAAACACCAACCAGCGTAATGGTTTTCCATGTTTTATAATGTCTTTCCTCTTTTTGTTCTCTGGCCCTCTATGGTTATTCATATATAAGCTGGAAAGGTTAGACACAGGGAGGGAGTAAAATGATCAGAGAAACATGGCCTAGGGTCTCACAGGAACCTCTGCTTCATGGGAGTCAAGAGTCTGCAGATAAACCTAGGTATAGCTTTTTCAAGTTCTTATTCTAACCTTGTGACTCACTGTTTAGAACTGTGCTGCCTATTGTGGCGGCCACCAACACATGCGTGATTATTCCTATCAGTTAAAATGAGGTCAGAGAGCCTGGCTCTTCACCCACATGCATCATGTCAGGTGCCCACTTGCCACATGTGGCAGTGGCTACTTTGCATGTCAGGAGTTTACTCAGGATGAGCATCCGGTCACCGTGGCTGCCGTGTTGTAAGCTCTGCTCTGGCAACCCTAGCTTCTTTGTCCTCAGTGACCTTGCTTTAGGGAGCCTTTAACTTCGCTTAAGTGGAGTATTGTGGTCCTAGGAGAAAGATTTGAGTTTTAATTGCACTCAGGTTAATAAACTCATTGTTCCAATGAAAACGATGCTTTTCCAACATTCCATTCTGATGATTTCTTAGTCAGGCAGTGAACATGGTTTTATTAAACACCACCCACGCACTGTGTACTAGTTAAATGAGGAATGAATGGGACTCTGTCTCCAGATAAATGAATAAAATGGAGAAGGGAGGGAGGGAAGAACAGGGGGAGAGAGACAGAGAAAAAACAAACCAAACCAAACAAAAACCAGTTAGCTTGATTAGACTGCAGGGAGAAGAAAATCTCTATATTTTGTTCCTACTTCGAAAATCGTAGACAGTTTAAGTGGCTAGGCCTTGATGAAATTCGGTGACATTTATATACGAATATTGGCATTTACTGTAATTTGCAAACCAGAGAGTCACTGATTGCTGAACCGAAAAAAAAAAAGGCTTTATTAAAATGGTATATCCTGTTTAACCACAAAAAGAGAAAGTGTTTAATATATGCCAAGCATTGTTCTGAATGTTTTGCTTGCCTTTCTTTGTGCAAGTTTTACAACATTCTCCAACAAGGGACAGCTGTGGGCCTGCTAGAGGGCAAATGCGAGCAGTAGCCATAAAGGCCCAGCTCTGAAGGCCAGCAGGCTGGGCCTGAATCCCTGTTCTCCTTGCTAACTCCAAGAGGGCAGTGCTTGGCTTGGCTTTGCTTATGCCTAGTTTTCCTATCTGTAAAAGAGAGAACACAGTATCTGCCTCATGTGATTGTAGTGAGGGGGGCCGAGTCAGATAGGGCAAAGTGCTAAGTATACTACCTGGCATGCAGAGGGGGTGAACTTCTACTCCTGATAGCACCGTGCCTCGTACATACTGTACCCTCAGCAAGTATTTGTCGAGTAGAAGGCTGGCTGGAAGAACGGAAGTCATGTTTTGCATCGTCAGCACAGCATTCTCTGGGAGTGTAGGTGGGAAGATTCAGGGGGAGCCAAAAGAGTCTCATTCAACCTCAGATATCTTCTCACTGGCCCTGGCTGCTGTTTAGAAATTAAGTATTACAGAGGACCAGAGGCAGTTCCCCCTCTTCCCCTTTGCTACATCTGAACAGGGGGTCTAGGTTCTCTGCATGCATTGGCCTTGGTTAGTGCATCGGTTTGTGCAGGTTCCCCTGGGTCCAGATTCACTGGCCTTGATGGTCCAAGATTCGATCACTGCCCCTTGGCAGGGCAGCCTTATATCCACACGGAGGAATGGGATACAGGCTATCCTGATGAGACCTAAAAGGCTGTGGCCAGTAGAAGGGGGAGGGAGGGTGGGAATGGGAAGATAAGAAAGAGGGGATGACAATTGGAGTGTAATGAGAATAAGGCATAATAAATAAAAAGAAAAAAGAAGAAATTAAGCATTACACATTCTTTTCAGCTCAAGGCCCCTCTTACAAGCAAGCATCACTTTAGGAAAGAGGACACTAACCTTTTGTGCAACATGGCTCAGATCTAGAGACCAAGCTTCCTATTAAGGGCCGTGAAGTGGAGGCAGCTTTGGTCTGGAATCTGGGGCTTCTGGGCTTCCGTCAGCAGATAGTATGCCACCCCTGGCCTTCAGGACCTCGTTTTCCCTACTGTTTATATAGAGGATTAGATTAGATCTCCAGTAAGTGCTAGATTCTTTATTTTGTGAGTGGGACATCAGGCAGATAAGTTTGGCGATAAGGCTTGGTACATGCTTGGGTTAGTTAGCTTTGAAAAGCTACAATTTAAGGGAGTGTATCTTTGGAACAGTGAGGAGCATTTATCCAGGATGGTCATGATATGTCTGACTAGAAGGACACAGGGAAAGGAGATGATAGTGGTCCAGGCTCACCATAGTGGTTTTAGGACTGATTCACAGTATTGTTTGAAGTTGTCCTGGGTCACAAATACCCTGTATGCATTTTACTGGACAACTGCTAACAGTATCACTTGGGGCAAAGCCAGGCAACTGCTCTAAACATGATGCCATCCTTTTGCAGAAAGCCTGTCTGCACACTGCAGGAAATGCTTCAAGGCACAACTGTCAACTCAGTGGTGCCCCCGTGGACTGCCAATATGTGGTGCGTGTAGGGACACAGGCTGGTCCCACAGAAAGCAGGAGTGAGGCTGTTCTTTGTGCCTGTTGGTACCCCAGAGACCAGACTTAGAACCAGCAGTTATTGAACATCTTTTGTATGGCAGCAACCTTGGAGGCCTTCTTACAACTGTTAGCTCAGGTGGATCTAGGGACTAGTATGGTTATCTCTAATTATTGCCGTCACCATCATCACTGCCATCATCATCACCACCACCACAATCATCATCATTATCATCATACCATCATCATCACCTCCACCACATCATCATCATCATTATCATCATACCATCATCATTACCTCCACCACTACCATCATCACCATCACTACCACCACCATCATTATCACCACCACCACCACCACCACCACCACCACCACCACCACCACCACCACTATCATCATGCCATCGTCATCAATCATCAAAGGAAACTTAGTCTCAAAGAGGAGGACAGTAGAGCTGATAGTTCAGCATAAGATCTCTGGCTGCCTAAAGTCAGATTTTTTCCAAGTGTGTCATGCAGCCTCCAGGGTGTTTTTCAGATATTACTGTTAAAGTTCAGTGTTCTTTGCCCATGAGCATTGTGGATGGAATTATTGTTCTCATATTATTGCTATTTTCAGGCATTTCTGCAACAAACAAATAATCACTCCCAGTAGCTACTGTCATTGTCCACTCTGAGTGAGGACACTTGAAGTCATTAGTTTATATTCTTCAGCTGTCAGAGTTCCAAGTTAACCCTTAAGGGTTGTTTGTTTGTTTTTTTAAATTGTTGTTGCTGGATTTCTTTTTCTCTTATGCTCACGGGTCGGGAGTTAGAAATTTGTGTTTTCTTCCCGACTTTTGGATACTGATGTTGAGGTTTTATTGTGGGTCACTCTGAAGTGTTCTTAAAGGTTAAGAAAGAAGCTGGAAGCTCTCTGGGTTGCTTATTCAGGTGTTGTAAAGATGAGCACGGACTGCATCCATGTGTGCGAGATGGGAGCGGATACAGGGGTGGATCCTGCAAACAGGTTCTGGAAACAATTTCAGTAACCTGGAGAAGGTGGACTGTTACATGTGGCTGGACCAACAGGAGGAGTTTCTTGAACAGTGCCAATTCAGACAAGGAAATAGTTCTGTCTTACCTTTCCTAGCATGGTCTTATAGATCTCTGAGATGGGGCCTGGAGTGAGATGCTGTGAGGAGCTGTGATTGACAATGATGAGGATCAATATTGCGTGGTCACCACCCACTGTATGCCGTTATCAGGTACAGAGTCTGTCTGTGAAGCGCTCTTGCTGAGAGAAAGATGCAGGCTCCCTCCCCCGTCTTTGGAAAGATATGGGAGCCTGCATTTGCTCCAAGGATGTCTGGGCCATTTTCTGAGGCCTTACCAGTTGAGTAGCCTTAAGAAAGAAGTTCTCCAAATGTACCTTTTTTTTTTTATCATCACTCATCTTTCCATTTGTATTATGAAAATCGCCATATTTCAAGGTGTTATGTCATATAATTTAAAGCCTAGTAGCATATTAAGCCAACAAGCTTACACTGCTCAACACAAAAGGGAGCTTTCTCTTTGGGCAGTCCTTTCCAGGAACTACTTTATCATGTCCTCACTTTCCTAGCACTCTTGCCACACATTGTAGGTGTTGTTTATATGCCTCTTCTCTGTTTAAAGCTTCATTATTTTTTCTATACAACAGTAGTATCACAATGCGTCAGTGCTTACAAAAACTGGCTTTCTTCTAAAGTACTGCAGAAGGCTGTATCCCAAGTATTCCTCTTTGGTTGCTTCTCTCATACATAATAAAATAAAGAAATTTGCGCATTAAACCCCATTCCACTTTCTACCCACTAATACCACATTGGCTTCATTCTTAGGTCCATGAGGTAATGTGCTTTATAGTGGGATGTTAGCGTAATACGTTTATGTTATTAAACGTGCTTGGGGTTTGATAAGAACTTACACTCTAATACAGCAGACAATGAATTTAAAAATTTGGAGCCACGGTCTCACCCACTTCTGTTTTCCCACCCACATTCTTCTGCAGCAAGTGGGGCTCTGGGTAGTGGCCATTGCAGGACTCAGTCATGAAAAGATGCTGAAGATACTGACTACCCTTGAGATTTTCCAGATGCGCGCTTGGGTAACACTCAAATGCTGATGTGGACTTAATGACAACTCCGCTCCTAAAATAGCAGGAATCCATCACCGTTGCCCATACTTAGTACAAATGGGTTCATTTTCATCATATGTTCATTAGGCAAGCAATGAAACTGCCTCTGGCTAGCTAAATAGAAAAGGAATTTGTTAAGAGACACCAGCCATCTACCAGGACTGCTGGGGATATGAGTGGGAACAGAAGGAAGCCAGAGCCAAGTATAACCACACCAGAGAGCCATCCTGGTGAGCTATTGCTGATGTCATGCTGTGCACCAGATGTGAGGCTTGCATGGCCACTGCTGCTGTTAGCTGCACACATTGCTGCATGGCACACTGTGGCTGCTGCTACCACAGTCCTCAGCATGGAAGTCCCCTGTTCTGAGTCACTGGCTCCTGATGTGAAGCCTGAGGTGACAATGGTCTGTCCATGACCAGGTTATGATCAGTGCCATGACTGACAGAGGCAGGGGGTACTGATGATCTGGCTACTTGAATGGCTTTAACGGAAATGGTTCTGTCTCCCAGTGAGCTTTAAATGGTGGACAATTCGCCAAGTTACAGGAAAGGGCTTAGAGGCTGAAGCCATCATTTGAGCCACACATAGTCAAGCAATTTCAACCAAAGACCTTCTTTCCAGCCTTTCAGTTCCTGTCTTGATGGCATATTGTTTTCTTTAAAAACCATTTATTTTTGGTGCATTTTTTTCAGGAAGGAGAAGAAAAGATAAAATTAAAATTGTTTATAGCATTTTCTTGGAACTTCTGTAATTAATACTTGGCGATGAATGCTATGGTGACCCTCTCACTCCCAGCACCACCTCTTGACTTAGCATATCCCAACCCTAGTTCATTTACAAATGTGCAGAACTTGCCTGCAAAGAGCTCAGCTCTTAAAGAGGCTTCCAATGGGCCAGTGGGAAGGATATGTAAAGCAGTTATTTAAATACAGTTAAAAACCGGTGTACACTCAGCATTTTCTTTTCTCATCTGTATTAGTAACCAGTCTTGGAGTTTCAAGGCAGCTGAAATTTCAATTTGTGGATCTATGGAGCTGAAATGTAGAACTCATGGCTAATCATCAAGAGGAAGTGGAGTGGACTGACTGTTAGCAGCACGTTGGTGATGACTCCAAGGGGGCTGCTGGCTCAGTGTTGTGGTTCACAAGGTGTGGGAGTCAGACAAACCTGAGCATAGATCTTAACTCGGCAATGTTTTCTAACCCTTACTTGAGAGTGGTCAATGGTAAGTCCTATTGCTGAGGGTTGGTGTAGGAAGTCGATGAATTCATGCAAAATGCATAATAAATGTTAAGTAGATGCCAGCTCTTAGTCTACCTCCCAGTGTAGGAGAGGTGAAGGTGCTTCCTGAAAAGTGAGTGAGACTCTGGCATCATTTTCAAGCCCAATGGGGCACTTGGCTTGGTGGATGTTAAAGAGAATCCCACACTGTCACATAGGTAGAGTGAACTGAGGGGCTTTCAAGGTAGAGATTTTTCTCCCCGTAATGATTAACTCTGGAATAGCAGCACTCAAGAGCCTGGGAAATAATTAGTTTTCTAAACCTGGTCACTCCTGCACCTGATGGCAAAATACTAACCATGCTGCCTGTGCCCAGAATATCAGCACTTATCTGGAAATAGATACCTATTTGCCAGGATAGAAGGCAAATGCTGGAAGGTTAAAAAAAATAAAAAAATAAAAAAATAAAAGAAAAGAAAAAGTGAAAGTCTCAGTCAAAACCATCACTCTAATTCTGACCTGCCATGACTTCCTTTAGCTGATGTGTTGAGTGGT
Source organism: Acomys percivali (assembly GCA_907169655.1). Taxonomy (NCBI): domain Eukaryota; kingdom Metazoa; phylum Chordata; class Mammalia; order Rodentia; family Muridae; genus Acomys; species Acomys percivali. The sequence goes on along the minus strand of OU015758.1, from coordinate 9,847,643 downwards.
CAGTGTCTGGGTGAAATTATCAGAGCAGCCTTGGCTGAATCCTTCATGAAGATGAGATTACAAACCTGCCCATAAACAGGAGACCTTCCAAACTGGGTGCCAATAGTAGTGAGTAACTCTTCATTGTCTTCAACCTGAACAAACCCTCCTCCCCTTCCCTATAAACAACTCTAATAAGATTCATTGGGATGGATATGCAGGCACATGAGGAAAGGAGAGAGGGAATGAGAAAAGGGAGGAAGAGGAGAAAGAGAGAAAGAAGGAGAGAAAGAGAAAGGGGAAAGAGAGGAGAGATGAAAATAGAAGGGAGTTAGTTGGAAAGAAAGGAATTAGAAAGAATGGGAGGCACACAAGAGAGGGAGGTGGGGTGAGTATAACAGAAATACACTACGTACATGCAAATGTCACAACGAAACCCTTGATCACATAATTAATATTTGTCTTGCTACATGCACATGAATATCACCGTCTACACTCTTCATTATCCACACAGGTACACGATAGCTTATGGCATCATATCACTTTATAGGAGTTTGTTATCTGATGCTCTTGCAACATGACAGCTTACTCTGAAATTAGCTTACACACGATTGGCTTAAAAAATACTTCTTAGTAAGTTTCAGATACATAGTATAGTTATTGTAGTTCAGGTATACAAGCCACAGGTGTCATATTCTACAATTGGGCCCTTAAAACTGTTTATTGTATTTATCTGACATTTTATATTCTTTGACCAATCTCTTCCTAACTCAGTCCTCAGAGCCTTGGCCTTTGTTAGCACCATTCTACTTTCTTCTATGGATTTGACATTTTTGTATTCCATATATAAGTGAGATTGTAAAGTTTTTTTGTGCCTGTCTTATTTCAGTTGACATAATACTGTGGATAATTGAGTGTAATCCTACCCCCATTACTACAAATGATAGAATTTCTCCTTTCTTTACTCAGGGATGAAAAGAATTCCATTGTCTAATTTCATGCTTAGGATATGAAGTGCCCCCCAAAAGCCTACTGTGTGAAAGCTTGATCTTCAGATGACAACCTTTCACACCTTCGTACTGTTGAGATCATGAATGTAGTAACTTCATCAATGGATAGACTTACTTATGAGTTCAGAGCTGAATAGGTTCTTAGGAGGTGGGAGCAATATGGAAGAAGTAGGACTCTTTCCTAGTCAGCATGAGGGGAGAAACTTTCCTTTGGCATGCTCTTCTTTCATGGTGTCTCAGCCTTACCTTAAGTTCTTCACCTACCTTGTAGAAGTGACAAGGATGGAACCAGCAAGGGAGGGATGCTCAGAAGGGCATCTCCAAGGAAGATGTGTTAAGAAAACAAAGGAAGAAACCAGACATTTGATGGGATATTTTCCCAAATGGGAGAGGTCCAGCCCACTTTCCTTCCGTGACTGGTAAAGGAAGACACAAGTCATGAGAAATTTAGTTCCGATAGTCACTGATTTTGACTCCTCCCATTGGACTCTGCCATCTGGAAAGTATGACATAAGAAATAACATGAGTGGTCCATTTTAACAGGTCTATTACAGATGTGCATATTTGGGCAGCAGCTAGGTGGTCTTATGTGAAAGAGAAGAGGCATGTATCAAGGCGCACAGCTTTGGTTTTCTCGAAGGTACTCCAAAAGCTGTCTAACAGAACCTTCTACCTGGGCACTCGTAGATGATTCTCATAATAGCTATGAACTATGGCTCAGTTTTCTCTTGTCTTTTTAAATGAGGTCATTTGTGCGTTCAACAATCTCCACCACAACACATGCTACTGACTAAAAGAGTGGGTAGTCATAGAGGCATTAATACTGGGTGTTCAAAGCCTCATGGAATGGGCACCTAAGCAAGGTTCAGGGATAGAAGGCCAGAGGCTTTGGAGGGGAGTTTGGTTTGCTTGCTTCCTGTCCACCTTGACACCTGGTATTAACAGTGTGGATTTTGTACTGTTTCCCAGACACAAAAGAAAGCTAAAGAAGAGGCACAATTTGTGCTTCTGAGACACCTGTGATCTAGCTCCAAGATTTCATTTCTCCATCCTTTGTTCCTCACTACTTACTGATTTACTTCCTGTGCTTCCTTCCCTACATTGAGAGCGCAGAGGCAAACCCAGACCCCATGATGACGAAAGCTTGTGTTGTGGTCTTTGACTATATTTCCCTTCTAGAGTGTCAGCATTTCACATTGTTAATAATAATATTCTTTGTAGGAGAACTCCTTAATTTGAAAATGCTGCAGGTGGCCTTTTATCAGGAGCAGTGGCCTGTCAAAGTAAATAGATGTAATTATGAACCACTGTTGCGGAATAGGCCATCTTACATAGCAGGAGTCAAGTTTCTTAAGAAATTAAAAAAAAAAACCTACATTTTGAAAGGACTGCAGAATAATCAACGGTCTTTGGTTGATTGGTTTTCAACAAGTTATTCAGCAGATACAGGGTGCCAAATTCCACGAATACAGAAAGTCCTACAACATAGGTGGAGATTTTGTAGAATTTTGAATAGGATTCGGGGGCAGGAAAATTCCTCTTCAATTACCCACTGAGTTGGAGCACTAGAAATTGTCTTGGGGTTGGGGGAGTGAGGAGTGCTGAGGTTCTTGGAAAGGGCCTGGCCAGTCCAGGAACATCAGTGTATCCCTCCCTCTAAACACCATTAGCCTTTGGGGCTGCTCTGAAAATGAAGATATGAGAGGGCTGATCATCTTTACAGGAATTCCTTGGGCTGGGTCTCACTTGTTGCCTCTAGGAAAACCTCTAGTCCAGAACTATATATGTGTGTGTGTGTGTGTGTGTGTGTGTGTGTGTGTGTGTGTGTGTGT
>OU015758.1:9833561-9844812 GCA_907169655.1 Acomys percivali | reverse complement strand
TGTGTGTGTGTGTGTGTGTGTGTGTGTGTGTGTGTGTGTGTGTGTGTGTGTGGAGAAGCACAGATGAAGGACTAAGTGAAGAGATCTATGGGTCTGCCACAGCAGCATCACTTGCCCCCTTCTTAACAGGAGATCCTAAACATACATGAATAGACAATGTGACTTAGAATTCAGGATTTCTGGCTGGTAGTCGGAATTAGCCTAATATAGTGTATAGTGGTAACCCAAGTTTCCTAAGGAAAATGTGGGGATCCCAGATTTGAATTGATGTTCGTATGACAGAATGAAGCCCACATGAAGAGACCACAGTTAACTTTTGCTGCTTAGAATGCTACTTAGCCCTTAAAACTGCATTAATCACAGTGTTTTATTATTAAAAATTATACTCAGCATTTAAACTATTTAGGAAAATGTGTAGACCATTGGAAGATAACCAGTTTGGGTTTGCTGGCGACGTATAAAAGAAGTTTCATTTCTGTGTATGAACTGGTTTCTTGGCCTAATTCAGTAGTTTTTACTGTGAAGCTATCTGTTTCTGCACCAGACTCTCATTTTAACCTGGCACTATCAAGTCAATGCTGCTCAGTTTCTTATTTGCCCTGACCTTGCACTGTTCAGTGAGCACCTGAAGAGAAAAGGCTTGGACACTACCTCTTTGTACTAGATTTGGATGACTTGAGATGTTAGCTATGAACGTGGGGGCCGCCTATTGCACTGGAATCTTCTGTTGACAGAAACATTCACATGGGCTAAGTGCTCTTTACCTTTGAAATTGAATGGCATTCTATTCATAATTTTATTGTATTTCTTCAAGAGTTTCAGATATGTGTACAATGAAATGTGATTCTATTCATCCGTCATTTCCTCTTTTGAGTTCTTCTAATAGATCTAAGTTTTCCTTTTGGAGAACACCTCCCACAACTAGGCAGGAATTTCTCCTGGCTTCATTTTGTGCTGAACTTGTACAGGTAGCCACAGAAGCTATGAGTTCATGAGCTCAATGGCTGTGGCATGTTCAGAAGACAGCATTCCATAGAATGCCCTATCCCTCAGCTTGTACATTGTTTTTCTGCCTCATGTTCTCCTCTCTTCCTTGGACTTTGGCTGGAGGAGGGAGGTTGTTGATAATGATCTCTTATTTATGGCGGAGTATCAAGAATATTTTAAATCAAATCCAACAACTGTCTTATTCTTTGAACTTCTTGATTGAATTAGTTGTGTTTTCTATTTTCAGAGGTCTTTCTGCCTAATCATTTTTCACCAATCTTTCAGTTTCAAAAGGAAACATGCAAGTGATGCTTCCCTATCCATTTCCTAATATCAGATGTAAATATGTGACGTGCAAAGATTCTCATAGCTTAGAAAAACCTTCTCTTTTTCTCAACCATGTTGGGGGATGGTCTGATGTATTTTGATGCTAGTTAATAAAAAACCATCCCACTTGGGCAGGGCAGATGAGATAGGTGTGTCTAGGGGTCCCAAGGAGGGAGAGAGAAATCCTGGGAAGAAGGGGAAAAAAAAAGCTCCATGAGGAGGAAAGAAAAAGACTTGAGGAGGAGAGGAAGGCCGCCATGGGTTAGATGGAGGAGAAGCACATGGCATGAGTGGATGGAGATTCGTCCCAGATGAAGAACATTAGCAAGTATTTGGGATTATGGATGGGAGGTAGCTTGATAGAAGTTATTACAAATAGATGGCATGGGATTGAGGTGGGTATCACATACCTGCCCCATTATGGGAACAGTTTAGAGCATTAATGTCTGCCCTGCCCCAGGTTAATGAAGGCTATTATAAAATATAGCAAGTGTCTGTGTCTTGATTGATTGCTATCTGGGCATACTGATCATACTGATAATACAGATAATTTAAAAACAATACAACCACTCAGGGTAGAATGGGCAAAGATGCAGTTCCCACTGCCTTCTTGGGGAGTTGGTCTACACTGAGACACTTCTCCTCATGGTGGTTTAAGTGGTTTGCACCTTGAGTCCCGTGGAGCCAGGTCCAGGGATTTGAATAGGTCCCTTATTTACTTATTTTCCTTTTTCTATGTGATGAATGTTTGCCTGCATTAGGTATGTGTATCGCCTAGTGTTCACAGAGGTCAGAAGATGGTGTTGGCTCTCCTGGAATTGGAGTTCCAGATGGTTGTAAGCTGCCATATAGATGCTCGGAACTGGATCCCAATCCCCTATGAGAGCAGCAGGTGCTCTTAACTGCTAATCCATCTCTCCAGAGAAGTCCTTGCTTTATTGGAACACATCTCCAGATAAATCATTGTGATTTCTGCAATGTGTGATTATCACCAGGGAAGATCTATTAGCACTGATTCAGAATCAGGTCCCTGTGGGTCAAGGACATTTCCTAACCCCAAGAGGGTTCTACCCTGGATTCCTAGCGACATCAGCTACATCCATCTAATGAGAAGATCCATTTCAATCTGTTTCAGGCTTCATGTCTTCCAGCTGACTGAGAAGTTCAACTTTTCCCCTGTGATACATTTCTTGAGGAACTTCAGGAGAAACATTAAATGATGGCAGTGGTGACTGAAGGCTAGTAGTCCCCATTTAAAGAAGTTGCCTTTAAAAGAAAGAATTTTAGTAGTATTACAGAGTTAAGAGAAAGTAATTCTTCCCTTGGACCTGAAAACCTTGATGTGAGTTTTTTTTTAAAGATATTATAAAATGAAGATAGCAGTCTATAACTTTACCAGTGCCATGGGCAGGTTTCCATTACACATCTCTAGTTAACAAACTGCTCAGTCATTAATGTGCTAATTTGTTCTTGAATTTAACAAATATTCTTTAGGCATTTCTGCCAGGTAAATTTTTTGGCACTAGAATTACAAGGTGAATGAGACCTGTTTTCCCTTTCTCCTTTAAAAGACTAGAAAGAGCTGAACCAATGACTTCAGTAATTATTTCTCAGATGGTCAAAGGTAAGGATTAGCTGGTTCCCAGTCTGGTGTTTTGAAAAAAAAACAACAACAACAACAAAATTTACGTTTATAACTGGTATGTCTGTGTATGTTGTTATCAGCAAACCAGGTGGTGGAGTGTAGTACTTGGGCTGTGAGAGACACTGTCTAAGATTTTGACTTTTCCAAAGTATGAAAGTGAACATTTATGCAGTTTTCCTCAGGAATCAATACAATCAAAATGTCAATAGGTATCAAACTCAGGTTGCCCTTGGCGCTAGAGAGGCTTATTAGGATTATGAGTTATTTTGTTGTGCGTTTGATGTGTAGAGTGCTTTCATATATATACATATATCCTCCTCATAAAATCCCTGTCAGAGGTTTGGTTATTCCCAGTTTCTGTGGAGAAGATTGAGTTTTAGGGACTGAATTTGATGTTGTCATCTAGGTTAAAGGAACAATAATTTTAGAGAGAATCCTAAGTGGGATGTCTTCTGCCTCTGGGCCTGGAGACTTCCTTCTGCATCCCAACAAGGATCTCTGGAGGGCAAAGTGTGGGGCTGAATGTGGATCTTGGAAAGAACATCACAGTTATCATCTCAAAAGAGGAGGCCTTGTCACCTGGTCCCCATCCTCATCCCTGGGATCCATGAATGTACTGGGTTACAGGATCGAGGGTAATTAAGTGTTAATCAGATCATCTTCAAATATGATTTATTCAGGAAAGGCCATTGCAAGTCTTAAGGGAGAAGGGAGGGAAGGAAAGAGAGAGAGAGGGAGAGAGAGAGGAGAGAGAGAGAGAGAGAGGTAATGAAGGAAGGACTATCAGAGGATGCAACATTGCTGTCTTTAAAAATAGAGAAGAGGGTTTGAGCCATATTGTGTCCATGACTTCTATATTTAGAAAGCTAGAAAGGGCAAGGAAAAAGACTTCTCAGAAATTCAAAAAAAAAAAAGAATGCAGCTCTGTGACCACCTTTTCAGACCACTGGACAATATTGGGCCTTTGATTACAGAAATGTAAGATGATCAACTTCTGTTCTTTGTACTACTGTGTATACAGTGATTAGTTAAGGCTGTAGTAGGTAACTAACATCAATGGGTGTTTGTTGAACTAACCACAGTGCTCAGCCTTCAGAATAGACTATATGAATAGGAGGAATAGCCACTGGTTAGTCAAAAGTTTATTTAATTACTAGTAAGCATTTATTGAGCACCTACTTGATACCAGAAACCAAACTAGTCCTGAGAGTAGACAAGATTAAAAATAATATCTTGCCTTCATGAAGCTTACATTGTAGAAGAGGAGACAGGTAATAAGTAAGTGAAATACATTGTTTCCTAAAAATAAACAATAGGGAAACTGTAGGAAGAAGAGAGATGGGATATGGTGTGTGTGTCTGTGTGTGTTGTAGCTTTCTGTAAACAAGCAGGCTACACAGTGACTAGCAGTGGAAGAAAGAAGGATGTTTTGAGAGTTGTATACATGGAGCTAGAAAGAACCAAATGTAATCAGAGAAAGGACACTCATACACACACACACACACACACACACACACACACACACACACACACACACACAAACACACACACATTGAAGATGAGGCTTCCAGGACAGAGTCACTGGGAAGGTGATACGCAATAGATGGCAGAGGAAGAAGAAAGGCGCAACATGGCTTTCTAGGGAAAGATATTGCACGCAGACACACGGCAGAGGCTCTGAGCAGGGGTGTTGTGGCGTGCTGGTGGATGGAAAGGAGTGGCTGGGTGAGCGGGGATGGCACCTCCCCAAGCTCCAGGTTGAGCAAATGAACAGTGGCTGTAGGGTCCTTGGGCCTAGCCGCGGAGCCTTCCTCCTCTGAAGAAAGCACACAGGCTGTTGCCAAAAACCTGCCTAAGGGAGTTAAGAGACGAGTATCAGGGAATGTCTCTGTGCTGAGAAGCAATTTTATGGTCCAGTCACTTGAATTAATAAGGTACATGGGAGAAATGGTGCAGGTAGAGTTAAAAAAAAAAAAAAAAAAAAAAAAAAAAAAAAAAAAAAAAGGTCCCGCTTGACATTTCCTTGACATTTTTACTCTCAAAATTCTTATTCTGCAAATTTTCAATATTTATTATTTATTTATTTTGACTATGCGGAGCTTGGGAGGCTGGTTAGCCGTTGGGCAGAGTGGGACATGTTCTAAGTTCTACTTACAGTTCACAAAACAGTGAGAAAAGGAGCCTCCTGTTTGCCTTATATTGTTCACTTCTGATATAAACCGTTTCGTGACTTTTAGTTCACCATGGTCAGGCAGGGCTCACAGCTACAGCACCAGCCCCCGCCCCCCCCCCCCCGCCCCGCCCCAGCGCCTCCAAGTTATTTGCTCACTTTCTTTAGAGAAGCAGGCTCCACAAGGCACTGTGTAACTAGCACTGGGAAAAGGAAGGGCCCGTTGTTTTGAGAGTTGGACACGTGGAGCCAGAAGGAACCAGATGTAATCGGAGAAGGGCAGGATGCTGGCTTGAGGAGCTGGGGCCAGACTTGCCTTGGGTATTTGGAAATGGGAAACACGTCAGCTTGGTTTCTCACACGGTAGAGAGGGAGAAAGCAGGGGAGGGGAGGGTAGTAATAAAGCGAAACACAGGAGGAAAAGAGAAACTCGCCTGACTGCCAGCCTGAATGACACTATATCCATTAAGGGCACAGGCCTTAAGAAATCAATAGATTTCTTTCTTTCTTTCTTTCTTTTTTGAGATGCTCACTCTCAGAACACAGGCCCACATTCTGTGAAAGCTGCATCCCTTGCAAAGAATGGCCCGTGCAGAGAAGAACCAATACCCAGCTTCCTGCTGGAGCCATCTAGTTCACAGGGGTCCCTTAGGCCTTGCTCAATAAACCCCCTCGATACTTCACAAGGCAGTGATAACAATGTCTGTAGTTTTCTGGAAAGACAAAATGGCTGCTGGCATTTTAAGCTAATAAACTGTGAGGTAACTTGTGGGCAATTTCAATAAGGTGCATTTGAGTGACCAATAAAGGCAACCTCAGGTGCCACCTGTGTGAGAGCAGGGTTTCTTATTTCAAACATAGAACATATACCATATGATTAAAAATCATTCTATTTTTGATGGTTTGTTTTTGGCTTGACAGCCTTGGCTGTCCTGGGACTTGCTCTGTAGACCAGGCTGGCCTTGAACACTTAGAGATGAAAACCATTCTTAACCATTTGTAACATTTGTGATGTTTACTCCCCCACCCCCAAATGCTTATACATCCTGCATACAGTTTCAGGAGTCCTCAGGACCACTTACCTTTTCACCTGGGCAGAGAGGTGAGCTCCAGAAGCTCTAGGATTTCTCTCTTCTTCATCATGGCTTGTCCTAAAGTGGAGTTTGGTATAAGCTTAGGGATGGAGGAGGAAAAGGACCGTGGGCTGCATGTTATTCCAGGCCTTTCACACGGACTTGCTCTTTGACTGTAGATAAAATATAAGCCTCTCCAGACTACACAGTTTTAGTGGTAAAATTGGATTAAAATTCTGCTTTTCAGTTTCTCAAAAATAATTCTACTATTAAGAAAGAAAGAGAGAGAGAGAGAGAGAGAGAGAGAGAGAGAGAGAGAGAGAGAGGAGGGAAGCAAGAGAAGGGTGGAAGAAAGGGAGGAAGGAAGAAAGGAAGGGAAGGCATGGAAATAAAATACCTGGGAAAGTTACAGTGTGTCCTGGGGTACTCAAAGGGAATCTGTTCAATTAATTGTTAGTTGTTGTTACTCACTGCTGACTGCTTGATTAGGTACCCCAACTTTTAGGGGTAAGAGTTTACCCTAGGATATGGACTTGAGGGGAAAAAAAGCCAAGGGATGTAGAAATGGAAAATGCAGTGCAGTACAGGCACACACAATTCCTTCCCAGGCCTTGTTTTTCCTTACTTTCCTAGCTAGTGTAGAGCAACTAAGAGAAACAGTAGCCCGTAAAGATTGGCATCAGTTTACAGCAGAGCAGAACTGCCCATGAGCACAGGACTTGGAAGCAGTATACACAAGACTATTACAAAATATAAAAGCACATAACACATTAGATTTACCATTGGCGTCATTGGGCAGAGAGTCTATTTACATTGTGTCTTATGAGGTCAGCAAAACATTTTGAATAGCAAGTACTTGGCCGCCTTGCAGTAGGTCTGAAAAATCAGAAATAAAACACACGCTGCAGACCTGACGTAGGAACAGGGTGTTCCAAGTTTCCCTTTGTGCTCTCAGCTGTAACAGATTGCGTTGTTACTGTATTTGCAGATTCCTGTCATCTTAGATTAAAAGATCACTGCTTGGGTGAGGGCAGAACTCAAGAGCACAGAAAATGAGAAGCCATGGCCAATGTGAAGACCTGCAAGAAGGAAGGCCCAGAGTAGCTGTTCTTCTTTGTACTGGGAAGTTGTGAAGAAGGGGAAGGGGAAGAGAGAAAGGGCATGATCTAAAGCCATTTTAGTTTTCATCAATGGTGGTGATCAATGAATGGGGAAATCTCAGCAGTTGCTCAATACAAATTGTGCCATGAGCTCCCAGACCAAAGCTCTCTACAGCACATTATGTTAGTAGAGTCCATTTTGGATAAAACACTTGGTCTTCAGGAAATAATGTTTGCTTCCTCTTCCCCCCACCTCCCATTTTACCCTCTTTTGTCTCAAGTATGCGAATTTAATAATTATTCAGGGTTGGCTAATTGGCATGGAAATGTGTGGCTTGAAACGAGTCCAGGCAAAACAGGGCTCGCCCACCTGTCCCATGCTACACTGACTTTCTGTCTATGAGCTTTGAATCTGACAGAAGTCCCATGTGTGGGGAGAGAAGCTGGTGACCTTGCAGTGGCTGTAAGTAAGCTGGGGCGGGGTGGGGGGTAATTATCCTTCTTTGTAAGGCTGTCTTCTTGGGGTCAATGTGAAGGCAGCTGTGTGTCATACACACAAGGACCCTCAGTTTGAGAAGATGCAATGCAGTCATGAAATGTGTTTGAGGACTTATGCCAAAAGTTCACTCTCAGGGCTTTCTGACAGGGTCTTTAAGTGTTAATTCCCTGCAATGAAGGCATGCCAATCAAGACATTTATAGCTGAAGAAGCTGAAGCACGGGGAACTAAATCGATTTCTGCTCCATATGTTGCTGGGGTGGGGTGGAGACTCCTAAAGTGGCAATTGAAAAAGTCATGTATTCAAGGGAGAATTACTATTTTTTCCAAACATTTCTTTTTGGTCTAGCTTTGTTTACCAAATTAACTGCAGATTTGTATGATTTGTTTTTCATGGGTGTTGATTAGGTGCCCCCCCCCCCCATCAACTTGACCCAAGGCAGAGCTATCCGAGAAGATGGAACCACAGCTGTGAAAATGCCTCCATGCTTCCTCCATCAGATTGATCCACAGGCAAGCCTGTGAGATGTTTTCCTGATTGATGATTGATGTGGAAGGACCCAGCCCACTGTGGGTGATGTCACCCCTGGGCAGATAGTACTGGGGTGTATAAGAAAGCAAACTAGGCAAGCTACAGGGAGTCACCAGTGAGCTTGCTGTTTCTCTGTGGTCTCTACTTCAGTTTTTTGTCTTCAGGTTTCTGTCTTGAGGTCCCTTTTCTGACTTCCCTTCTTGATGAAAGATGAAGTAAACCCTTTTCTCCCCAAGTTGCTTTTGGTCATGGTGCTTATCACAGTGGCAGAAAGTAAGCTAAGACACATGGCATATGGAAAATACAGAAATTGTTTGTTATTTTTTTCTTTTTAGAGTTCTTCTTCTTGGCTTTGGGCTTGATGCTGGAGAATCAGGCAGCTAGTTCTGACTTGTCAAGGGTCACACTTTGGTGGCTTGGTCATGTGGACAGATGACCACTGTGCTGTTTGATAATGGAGGGAGAAAGAATGGAAAAGGTGGAGGTGTCCCACTGGGTGCCAAGGATGAACTGAACCTTTGAGAGAGGATGTTATTGGAGAGCTCTATTATGTCAAAATGTTGGCGTTCTCCAGGTAGAGGTAGATGGCGTTGGATGGTGGGTGGGGATTCTGGGAAACCACGACAGTAAATAGCAAACACAGCAGTGGCAAAGGCATTAGGCATTTCTGGAACTATTGGCAGATAGACAACACCAGAGAATGGAAAACTTAGACCAGAAATCCTGACAAATTACTATGAAGAAAGCAAGGCATTCGTTTTTATTACCTAAAGCTTGTGTGAGCCTTAGGAGGATTCTGTGACAGGTGCTTGGCACAGTCCCTTGGCAATCACTGTTCTTGTAGAAGGCAGCAGCTAAAAGCCATATCAACTACAGGATTAGAGGACTATACCAAGGCAGGCCAGACACACCAAGAGTTGACACCCGAGGAACAGCCCTCCAAGAGTGAGTGATCCATACCTTTGGTTCTTTGCTCAGTGTGGTGTGAACGTCCCTAGGGGGTTGAGGCCCGCTGTGCACAACAATTATTCAGTCACTTACACACCAGTATCGGCTTTCTTTCTATTGATGCCATGCTCCCGTAGCCCCTGAGCGTTAGCTTCCTTGGTTCATGTCTCCAAAGAGTACTTGCACTTGAATTATTAACTCAGAATCTAGTTTGTGAAACAGGTTTGTGGCACCGGGAGGAACAGGCCAAGAGAGTGCAAGACTGAGGAAAAGACCAACCTGCATGCAGTCTGGAAGGGAGGAAGAGGAATCTCAGATGGCACAAAGAATAGGTTTCTTTGACTGAGAATCCACTCAATAAAGAACATGATGTGTGTGTGGGGGGGGGGGGGGGGGGGAATAGGGTTTTTGGTGAAATATAAGGGATTTGGATCTGATGATCCTGGAGAGAGGCGCTATGAGTAATACAGACTCAGGGATGGGCTACTGTGGGGGCCACAGTAGGCGCTGAGCATCAGCCCACAAGTATTCATAGTAGCTGTGGGGGTGGCTGTGCTCACTCAGATGCTGAATGGGAGAAAGAGAACCCCACAGGGGCAGAACTGACAGACATAAGACTTATAAGGCAGAACCTGCCAAAGGGAAGTGTGGTCTGAAGAACTGGGTAAAGGCCAGGGAAGTGATACCATAGACCCCATAGAAGAGAGACACATGTCAGGAGCGGGAGGAAGGAACTGGGGGAAGGCTGACTCCAGGCTGGGGTTCCGTAGCTTTGCAGCTGCTGCCCAGTTAATCTGAACCAATTAGAAATGCAGAGGTGCCTTCCCCATTTAAAGAGCTTCATTACTTGAAAACAGACTCACCAAGAATTGCTTAGGAGAGGGGTTGTTCTGATGGCTGGATAAGAATGACTTCTAATTATAGAGAAGTGTGACTCAGTTGGCACACTGAAGAATGCTGCCCTCCATTTACATGACTTGTGTGAAATTGGATACTTAAAGCCTTCAGATTTACTCTAGTGATTGGGAAAGAATTTTCTCTCTAAGCCCTTGTTGTTGGTTGTTATCTCTGTTTTAATTGACCCAATATTTTGACTTTATGTCACCCAAAGAAGAAGGTTTAATCTTATGTCTGATGTTCCTATGACCTTGGAATAGCAATTCTGCTTCTTATAGTCTACTTAGTGTTTTTGTTTTGCTTTGTGGTTGTGGGTTTGGCATAGAAGCTAGGTGGGGTGGCACACACTTATAATCCCAGGGCTTGGGAGTGGAGGCAGGAGGCTCTGTGGTCTAAAGCGATTCTGGTTGGCTAGTATCATGGCCTCCACAACTTATTCTTTAGAACTCTTGCTTCTCTGTGCTCAAGGTTCCTCCCTTATAAAATGAGGATAATATAACCTCAGGGGGTTAATGTCATATGATACATATTAATTTATATAGTGTGATTAAAACATCTGGCAAATAGTACTAGTAATTATGTTATTTTCTTATATCTCAATACATTTTAGTATTACAAGTGTTTGTTGTTGTTATTCCCATTTATTATTACTCATTACTATTATAGAAATTGGGAATTATACCATGTGGGGAACAGAAGAGTGAATCTTTGAGGCTAGGCTTTATTTGAACATTGTGGAAACCTCTTTTTTGCTTAAGAGTACTGGTTTACGCAGCAGTCTTAGCCATAGCATGTTTTTCCCTAAGGGAAAGATAAATGTTCAAAGAAGAGAAATTGGAAAACATTTCCATTAGGCAAATAGTTTCTGGAAAGTACAACAAATGCTTTGGTTTATTTTTATATAATTTGTTTCTTGGGCTCAAGGACATGAATCATTTGCTTGTGTTATATCCAGATAGCTTGTCTTTCCTTTCCTTTTTTTCAGTATATTTATGCTTGGAACAAATCCCTCTCCTTTACTTTTACTTTCTTCTTCTTCTTCTTCTTCTTCTTCTTCTTCTTCTTCTTCTTCTT
>OU015758.1:9784312-9833551 GCA_907169655.1 Acomys percivali | reverse complement strand
TTCTTCTTCTTCTTCTTCTTCTTCTTCTTCTTCTTCTTCTTCTTCTTCTTCTTCTTCTTCATTTTCTTCTTTTGTTGCTGCTGATTTTTTTTTAAAGGTGTTTCTCATAGAAAAATAAGTATTAGGGGGTATCATTTTATTTACTGATGTCATAATTCAACCCACTTATATAAAATATCTTTTTTTGACCTTGCAAATAAAATATTAGTTCATATCTTCTTGTACTATAGCACCTTTTAAAAATAATATGAAAATTGGCCCCTGTTCCCAGCCTACAATCCTCCCAATGACCTTTTCATCCGATGAGTTATTTTTCTTATGTGCACATGGGGGAGCCTTTGAGACACTGGTTTGAAGGCAACGTTCTGGTGGTTTTCTCAGCAATTTGATCCTAAGTGACAGATTGAAATTCTCCATCACAGGGAGGAAAATGGGGATGGACAGCTGCAGAACTGACAGACTTCTCTAGGAGTCACTATCTAACGCAAAGTCCAAGAAAACAAGCCACAATGTGTGTTACATATCACACACTTACAGAGAATACATGAGAGCCATAAACATGGAGGCTACCTCTTCAGGTGAGAGAGGCTGGGCCAATCTGACATTTTCACTTGTACTGCTATTTAAAGACACTTCAAACAAAACCCCAACCTTATTCCCCTGTAGAAAAGGGAAAAGAGCTAAAACCTCATTGGATTACATAACACACAAATCACACGTGAGAGAAGCAGAAACAAAAGTGACTTGAGTAGAGCCCAGTGCTTTGGGAATCTAAACTTGTTTGTCATTTAAATAAATCTATACATAAAATATAGGATTAAATGAAATGAAAATTAATAATACCATGGCTGTTTAGCATGGTCTATCTTTGACCTGGGTTTTGGATGGTCATATATGTAAATGAACATATTAAAAATGGCCCTGATGGCAACCACGTTGGCAAGTGGCACCACGGGTACCTGAGGCTTCGTATAGATTTACATAAATGTAAGTAGCCTTTATGGTGACTTTGAAATAGGTTAAAACCCTCAGTAGAAGAATGGATAAAGAAACTGTGGTATATTTACACTACGGAATACTACTCAGCTATTAAAAACAAGGAATTTCCGAAATTTGTGGACAAATGGATTGAACTAGAAATTATCATAATGAGTGAGTTCACCCAGAAGCAAAAAGAGTCAAATGGTATATACTCACTTATATCGAGACACTAGTCCAAGGGGTACGCCCCCATGAAAAACTTTACCTACCAGGAAAGTGGGTCAGAGGGGAGAAAATCCTATTGAGACTTTAGGGGTGAGAATCCTGGGAGAGAGGAAATAGAAGGATCCAGAGGGTCCTGGAAAACTACAGGCGTGTCTGGGCTCTGGGGTCCTCCTCAAACTATGGCACCAGCCAAGGAAAATATAGGCAGTAAACTTTGAACCCCTACCCAGTCTAGCCGATGGACAGGACATTTTCCACCATTAAGTGGAGAAGGGGATCTGACTTTCACACAAACTCTGGTGCCCCATATCGGACCATGTCCCTTGGATGGGGAGGCCTGGTGGCACTCAGAGGAAAGATAATAAGTCACCAAGAAAAGACTTGATACCCTATGAGCATATACAGGGGGAGGAGGTCCCCCTCAGTCACAGACATAGGGGAAGGGAGTAGAGGGGGAAGTGGGAGGGAGGAAAGAAAGGGAGGATACAAGGGATGGGCTAACAGTTGAGATGTAATATGAATAAATTAATAAAAAAAATGTCAAAAAAAAAAAAAAGAAATAGTTTAAAACCTGCCTTTCTTCTCATTGGCAGCCTGTGCCCTCTGAGCTTAACCCCTCATCCTCCTTTCTTCTCAATACGATGCTTCATTCTCATATTTTCAACCACCAGCTGTATTCCAGCGTTGAGCCGTTATGGTGAGGCTCAGGCTGTGTGCTTCCTGTTGTTCAATGAACACTTCCTACCTGGGTGTGGAAGCCAGATTTAACAAGCCACCGATCAAGTTTACTTTTGTTCTACACTTGCCTCCTCTGCTTCTTTATCCCACACCAAAACTCACCGACTGCCCTATGACATTTCCATCTTTGCTCTCTGAAACACTGTTTCTTGAGTGACACAGCTTTAGAAGTTTGGGGTCATCACTGACACCTGTCTCATGCTTCTGTGTTATATAGTGTTCTTCCAAGCCCACCCTGAGGCTTGCTGTCTCACAGAAGGGACTCAAAGGCTCAGAAAAGCTTTCGCCTGTCGTTGTGGGTTTTATAATGAAAAGATGCAGGTTAAACTCAGAAAGGGCAAAAGTGCGTGGGGGCAAAGTCTATGAGAAACTTGGCACAGGTTTCCAAATGTTCTTTCTCAGGGATGTTGAACAGATGGATTCAATTCTCTAAGCCACAGGCAACAAACTGTCAAACATAGCAGCTCCCATGAGCCTTGAAGTGTGGGGCTTTCATGGGGGTCAGTCACATGGGCATGCAGCAAAGATTTGCATTATCTCAGCTACCCAGATTTGATCCTGGCTCTCAGAAAAAAAAAAGGCACTTAGCATCTACCAGGAAATCATGTAGGTAGCATAAATTATCTGATCACACTGGCACCTCAAGGGCCCAGTCACACAACACTTTTCAGATAGAATATTCTAGAAGGCTCAGACAGAGCTTGAAGAGAGATATTTCTTGAAAATGTAAAATTTGAGCAGCACAAGTCTGCTGAGTCACCCCAAGTCCCTCCACCTGTGCTAGGAACATTCAATTACCATATCTGTGAGTTATACAGAAAAATGGGAAGGAATATGTACTGTTGTGTTAATCAAATGTATTTAAGTTCTGAGTCTATGAGATTTAAGTGAGATGTGCCCAGTATAATGCTAGACACAGAAGTACAAAAGTTAATGGTAGGCAGCAATTTATTGTTATTAGGGTATTAAAATTCCTTCTTTTTCTTTTAAAACATTTAAAATTTTAAATTATGCATATGTGTGTGGGCATATGCATGTGAATTCAGTACCCTCAGAGGCCACAGGAGGGTATGGAATTCCCTAAAATTAGAGTTCGAGGTAGCTCTCAGACATTTGGTGTTGGCTCTAGGAACCAGTCCTGGGTTTTTGGCAAGAGCAGTTGAGCTCTTAACCACTGAGCCACCTATCCAGCCTAGCACTATGCCCTTTTAATATAGTATCACTTCATCCATCAAGTCTAGCACTTCACTGTTCTCATCTTCATTGTGAATTGACTCCCACGTCAGTTGGCCGAGGATGTGATACTGTACTCATAAACCAGCCCGAATCAGAATCATTGGCAAGGCCAAGGGAGAATGTCTTGACACCACTTATTTACTGTGAGTCAGCTGCATTCTCCCCTCCATATTATCACTCTGGATTCAGGCTGAAGAAACTGTCCCAAGCTGGAACACTGGGGCAAAGAGGAGGAAGGTGTGCATGATAGAATTCAAAAACAGCTTCTACAGCTTTGTGTGAAATGGCGTATATCCTGTCTGTCCCCTTGTTGTTTCTAAAGTAAGTCACAGATGCCTAGCCTGATGTCAGTGCACTAAGGATGTAGAATATTCCCTTGGGATGATGGAGCTTGATGTTTGACCAATCATATAATATACCAGCCTCTTGTTGGCTTGTCTATAGCCTCCTGTCTGCAAGCCCATACCCTCAGAGGTGGCAAACTAGTTCTCTTCTCTAATGGTACTTTCAGGCTGGCCTCCATTTAAACTCCAGCACTCACAGCTCTGCCATATTTTAAGAGATAAGACCCTTTACTAGCCCTCATCATATTTTATTTTTTTTAGCCAGCCTTTCGTACTTTTACTTGTGATATTAACTCATGGAGACCAAGGGGCATTTTCTTAAATGACTCCTTACCCATGGTTTCATCCCTGAAGCATGAAGTGAGTGAATGGAACAATGAATGACCACAGCCTCACTGTTTCCAAGACATCCCAGTGCTGGTCAATGGTGATGTGATGAGCGATCAAGCCAGAAGAGATGTTGAAACTCAATCTATGCTTTGTTCATAAGGCAAGTCCAGAGTGGGATGTGGTGAAACGGCTGTTTTGCTAGTTCACAAGTTTCAATAGTGGCCTTTTCTCAAGGGCATTTGGATATTCAAAGGACAGTATCTACATAGGGACCTTGTGTCCCCAAAGGACTGTATTTCTGGAAATGATCACTGTATGGGGGAGCAGGCGGTGGAGAAGATGATGCTTTAGCTCTGCTTTCTTGTAATTGACACACGGTACCCTAAGGCCCATAAGTCATCCACCTACTCAGCTTTCTTCCAATGTCTGTGACTCATGGCATCTTCACAAGGGGTGTGGGGCCCTCAGAACTTCTCTGGGCTCCGTTAGAATAGATCTGTGGATTCACTTCTTTTTCTGACCAAGTTTCATTTATCTCTAGGACAGAACCTTTTTTTTTTTTCTAGAGAAAGTAGCTCTTGAGGCCAAAAATATCAGACTGGAAATAAAGATGAAGAAAAAAGTAACCAAATCAGCTGTGCTTCACAAGATGCGAAGCACTGGCTCATGGAAAATGTTCCTAAAAATAAAAATCCTGGCAATGCAGCAAACAGACAAACTGACTTCTTGTGGTTGAATGGTTTTTAAGGTATTTCTCTCATTACGGTTAAAAAAAAAAAAAAAAAAAAGGTTCCAGAAGCAGTCCTAACTTCTGTGCCAAAGGGATTTTGCCCACTGGCAGGCACAGTAGTTAGAAATAGAAAGTTCTACACAAGTGTTTTGATTGCCTGAGGCATGGCAGCAGGGAGAGAGTGGCCACTGCTGCCTGAGAAGTGCTTCAGGATGGAAGGGACAGCCTCCGTCAACATCACTACAGTGACTTTGGGCAAGTATCACGCCGGCATGCACCCCCCGTCAACATGTTGTCATTTTAGTTTTTGTTAACAATGTTTTATTTATGCTTTGATTTTGTGTAAAGGTGTCTGTAGATCCTGAGGGAATAAGCCAAGCCAAGCAAAATTAGCATCATTCATAGAAGGGGCTGACTTTGGAACTGAGATGCTGGAGACAGAGTTAAGATGACTAGAAAGCTACCAAAAAGGACCACGGAACAGGCAAACTTTGGGATTCTTCTTTGTAGAATACTGACACTAAAGTGCTCTCGCCCTGGTGGCACAGCCTATAATCCCAGCCCCTCTGGAGGCTGAGGCAAAATGATTTCAAGCTTAAGGCCTGGTTACAGAATGAGTTCCAAGCCTGTCAGGGCAGCTTAGTTAGGTAGTCTCCAAAGGTTAAAAGAGGGTTGGGGATATGGCTCAGTCGTCCAGCACTTGGCAAGTGCGTCCAAGGCCCTAGGTTCAGTTGTGAGTACTGTGCCCTCCCTGACAAAGACAAGAAAACATCAAACAAACAGCCAGCCTGTTGGTAGAAAGGGAAGTATGACGAATGGTGAAGATGTGGTGGGAAAACATAATAGTATTTATGTTGTGCCTATTTAATGAGATGGCGACCTGCTTGTAACATTTGGGGATCACCGAAATCACCATGACAATTGTTCATGCTTCATCTTATTGCGTTCCTACATTTTTCTGGAGTTCCTTCATCTCCACCTGGCAATCTTGACCCAGACTACAAAACCCACATATTCTAGGGCTTTGGGAGCAACTGATCCCTTGTTTCAAAGTCTGAGGACTTTCTGGAGCCAGAACAGAATGTGGCTTGCTGTTCTCTCCACTTCAAATATTGTACTTAGAGGAGACACATCCTGCTTTGAGCAGATGATCCTCCTTGGGGGTAGCGTTTTCTCTTTCATCTCATCAGGTCTTATTGGGAAATTCATTTTTTTCATAGCCTTTTCCCTCATGAATTTATCTCTTTTTTTTCTTTCTCAGAATAATGAAAAATCACTCAGCTATCAGTTCAGGGGATTTTTTTTGTGTCCTCGTGGTTTGTCATGAAGCTTTTGATTAAGCTCACAAGTCATTTTTCACCTAGGCCTGAGCTGGTCCCCTGGTTCCTGTTGCCAGTGAACAACCCTGGGTGAAATTTCACAGTTGACAGCTTTCTTTTAATTCCATATACAATCTATTTCTTTTAAGTGCTTAAAACAATTCATTGATGTAATTTATGGCAGATTCATGCTAAAGGGACAGCTACGAATGCTTGTTTGTTCATTTATTCTCTGTTGTTTGAATGCCTACTGGTGCTCTACACAGCTTGATGCTGGTGGTCAGTAGGGGGAGTGGTGTCAACGTGATTACAGTTTTTGACTTTATAGTGTTAAAATACTTTCAACCTAATGAGGGATAGAGAAGCAGTCAGATGGCTACAGTGAGTTGAGGCGAACGCTTTGGTCAGGAATCACACGGATATAGGCATTTGTTTGCTTTTACAGTTCAAAGCTGGATTTATAGTTAATTAACTCAATGGACACTGTCTTTGCCTCAGTGAAAGCTATTAACTGGGAACCCCTGTGTCTGTTGAATGAGCACAGACGTGTGAAGGTGGGAAGCCCTGTACCGCTTGAATGAGCACGTACCTTGAAGGTGTGATATTTCTAGGAAGCAACGTGTGAAGTGTCATGAGTGTGAAGTCCACTGGGGATATGATTTACGTTGGTTGTTGAGAGGACATTAGGCTGAGACTTGGCTCATGAGTGGGAGATGGGTAGTAGAGAGGAGGAAAAGAGATAGCTCCAGAAAGGACATCTTGTACCAAGGGCTAAGGCCAAGGAAGACATAAAGACTCATAGAGCAGAATGCTTGTCAGTGCTATGCTGTTGGCTGCAGTAGAGAGTAAAAGGAAGGAGGGCGTGGGAAGGGTCATGTTTTAAGGAGCTTGCTCAGCCACAGGAAGTAGTTTTGACTTTACCTTGAGGAGGGTGGTGGAACAATGGAAAGAGTTTGATTGTGGAAGAAACATGATGAGACTTAGATCCTTACAAATGCATTATGGCAAAAATAATGGATTGATGTACATGTATATGTGTCATGAATGTAGGATCAAAGTGACCTAGGGGAGGCAAGGGGTCTTTGTATAGGTGAGGATAAGGGAGAATGGGCAGAAATATACTCAAAGTGCATTATATAGCATATAGCAACTCCGACCATCACTTTCCGTCATTACCCTTGTTTCTTCTTTCTCTAAACTGGGGGTGATATTAATAATGACCCCTCACAGGCTGCTGCGAGCTAGTCACTATGAAGCACTCAGCAGTTTGTTGCACCATGAGATATTTTGTGTAGTTTGTTCCTCCCTCCGAAGGCTTGTGGTTGGGGGTGGTGGGGGTGGGGGGAGGGGGCTGGTAAAGGGAGAAAACTGATCTCATTGAAAAGCCCTATATGCTTTGTGGTCAGGTCGGTTGTTTTGAGAAGAGAGATGCCACTATGCTAAAAGGAGCATGACCCTTTAGGTGACTACCCTTTAAACAATAGCCTCGCATGTTAAGCATTCAATAATTGCTGTGTGGATGAACAAATTAATGAACATTTCTATGCCCTCTTTTATAATCTGTGAGACTGATAATAATGGATTCTACATACTTAAGTTGGTTATTAGATCGATATCTATACTTATATATGCAACATATTAGTGGTTGGTGCAAATAAGCTATGTTCCAGGCTCAGAGATGAAGTTCACAAAAAAGATATTATTGCTGGCCTTGTGGCAGAAACAAAAACTTACCCTGAAGAGTATCTGAATTGTAATATGATATAAAATGAAGCCTAAGGGACAGAGAATAGGCATAGTCGAAGAGTTTTGAAGTAAAAAGGATGAGATCTGATGAATGGTGAACTCGGGATGGTTAGGAGAAAGGAAGGACTCAGTCCTGGCTACATTCCTGAGAATGAATCAGTCTTCCTTGCTGACTTTCTGTATAATGTCAGACAAGCTCAGCAGGGAGATAAAATGTACAGCAATATACCTAGAATTCACTGGGTTCACTAAAAAACGATACATTTAGGTAAAAGGAAATGGAAAAATATTTAATTTATTTTAAGGATAACATAACATAGGATTTATTACGAAAAATTTTGAGGTAGCAATTGAAGTCTGCACCCCAGCTTCTTGAAGGCATTCAAATACTGGATTTGGCTTATCATATTTAAAAAGCCTGGAAACCATGCCCTGATCATCTGTGGAGAAGAGACAGCGGTGATCGTACCCTCAAGTGTGTTTCTTGCTTCATCCTGTTTAATTCTGATTCTGTTGTAAGTCAGATGAGCATCCCCAGTGGATGAGAAAAGCATTGTCAAAAACCAGGCACAGTGGAATCTTTGTGAGTGCTTTCATTCCTTTAGGATGTCTCTAGCTCTGGATTCTTATTCACAGATTTAAAGGACCCCAGGCACTTCTTTGATATGCTTCTGAGCATATCCACACTTTTCCTTCTTTATCCGACGAAGCCCAGTGGCACCCGAGACTGCCAAGAGCACCATCCCTATTTACCTCTCTTCCTCCTTTTTTCCTAATCACGCAAAATGTCAACACATGCCGTAGAGGAGGGGCCAAGCGCTAACACCACCTTTATAGGCGCCCAGGAAAGAGACTGCTCTGATATAGTTTCGCTGCAGCTGTTTGTGTTTGAGGCTTTGATTTTGTTTTTGAACTGAAGGATGACGCTTAGCAGTGTTGTTAGGTAACCAACACTCTGGGATCTTGGAAAACTTATGGTAGTTAGAATGGAGGCCTCTAAATATGTAGATAACTTTATCCTTAGACCATGTGGGTGTGTTATATTGCCGGGTAAGGAGGAAACCAAGTTGCAGATAGAATTGAGGTTGATAAGCAGCTGAGATGTGGGAGATTATTTTGGGTACCAGGGTGCGTTCAGTGTCCTCATAAGGGACCCTCAAATGGAAAAAGGGGATGATAAAGTGTCAGCACACCATGGTGTGGGGGAATACTTCATCAGCATTGCTGACTTTTAAGTTGGAGAAAGTTGGTTGTGAACCAAGGACCCAAGGGTACCTCTAGAGGCTAAACAGGGAAGAAAACAGCCTTTCACCTAGAGGCTCCAGGGAAGAAAGCAGCCAAGCCCATATCTAGTTTAAGAGGGTGAGATGTGGTTTGGTCCCCTGAGTACACAGCTGCGGGGTCAGTTTGTAAGTCCCTCTGGTTGTGGTCATTCCTTAAAGCGGCAACAGGAAATGAAGATGGGAGCTTTACGAAAAAGTAGATGGTTGCACACTGTGAGTATCTACAGAACCGTTGGTTTGTATTTGTAATGGAAAATATTGAAAGACATTCTGTGGGCCTTAGCCTCAAACCAATCAAGCTCTGTGAAGGTGGTATCCGTGAGGGAGACTGGCCTAGTGGACAAGAATGGGGGTTGGAGGAGAGTATGGGGGATCAGGGGGATATTTATATGAGGATATAGAAGAGATCAGTATGGTAGACTATGGGGATGTGGCCAGGCTGGGGATAGGAGTAAAGCATAGCAGACCAGAAGTGATAAGGCCAGTGGGGACGATGGTGGCAGTTGAGGCCCAGGTGAATACAGCAAAGATGAGCACGCTTGCTAGGTATCCTCCAGTTTTATTTTCCAAATGATATCTGAGTTGTGGGACTTCAAGGACACTTACGCTAATACTCAACTCTGTAGACAATTTAAATACCACTCAGCCAACAGCCAATCAAACAGTGCCTAAGCTCAACTACAATGGGATGGACATTGAGCCCGTGAGCCCCTCTTTTGAGATTGCTAATCCAGCACTATAGTCAGCAAGAGAGGTGTGTCATCCTTACACTTCTGAGTAGCACCCCCACACCCTTTTGAGGCAGAAGGAAACTAATTTAAGGACATTCACAAGTGAGCTTGTCTATGGTAAGCAGCAGGTTTTAAAAATCACGGTGTGTCTGACTGCAAAAGCCAAGGATGTTGTTGTTATTGTTGTTGTTGTTGTTGGGTTTTTTTCCCCCTCCTGTCTCACTGCCTCCAATGAAGTGATGAATAATGATGGAGCTATATGAGAGGAGAAGTTGAAGGAAAATGATATTTTCTAGGCACGCAATATATTCCAGGAATTGGGTCAGGGATTTTTCTACTCATACCTTAACTATCACATCAGTGATACAAGGTAAGAGGCATTCTTATTTTTAGGTAAGAAATTAGACAAAAGGAGGCCAGCTAACTCATAATTGGTAACAGAGTGTGCAGGTAGCTCTCTCCCAGATTTTCTTCCTGGTTTGAGTGTTATTAACTGAAGTAACAAGAGGAAAAGAATGACATCTTTAGGACTATGCGGTTTTGCAGGTGCTTACACAGTAGGGGGTATGTCAGTTAGTGTTTCTTTGGCCATGACCAAATGCAACCTCGAGTGGAGAGGATTTTACTTCATCTTGCACTTCCAGGGAGCAGTCTGTCAACTGAGAGGACTCAGGGATGGACCTCAGGCAGGGCAGGAACCCGGAGGCAGGAACTGAAGCAGAAAATGTGGAAGAGTATTACTTATTGGCTTGCTCAGCTAGCTTTCTGTATACAACCCGGGGGCTCCTGCCCAGAACTGGCGCTACCCACAGGTAGCTGGGCCCTCCCACATCAATTATTAATCCAGAAAATTCCCCCACAGGCTTGTCAACAGGCCAATCTTATGGATACTTTTTCTTAAAGATTCCCTCATCCCACATATGTTTAACTTTGTATAAACCTGACCAAAAAAAAAAAAAAAAAAACCAAAAAAAAAAAAAAAAAAAACCAACAACAACAACAACAACAAAACCAAAACCCAAACCAAAAAAACCAAAAAACAAAACCAAAAACCAAAAACCAAAATAAAAACAAAAAACCAAGCAGTATAGGGACTTAGCCAGCAGGGCTGTCTAGTGCATCCAAAGGCATGTTTTTAAGAAGGAAGTGAGACAGTCTAACTACTGAAGGAGAGAAGGAAGTGGTCACCAGAGTGATCTGGACATGATACGGAAATAGTCTATGAACAGGGATAAAGTCCAATAGATTATAAAGCTTGTGTTATTTGGATGAGTGTGTACAGTCTTTTTTTTTTTTCTTACCTCATTATCACTTACAGGTGGTTTCCAGAGGGGAGCTTAGTGGCAAAGGACTGGTGGAGTTGAAAGTTCAAGAAATCTGGCAGTTCAATTTCAGTAGTCACCAGAAATGCAAATTAAAACTACATTATTACATTCATACCATTTCATTTTTTTTTTTACCAGAACAGATAAAAGGAAATGTTGACAATACCACATGCTGAGAATGTGGGTTAGTCAGAGCGTCTGTAGGGTGTTTGGTGAGGATGTGGGTCAGTCAGAACGCCTGTAGGGTGTTTGGTGAGGATGTGGGTTGGTAGATCAACACCGAAAAACTCTCTTTAGTGTCCATATGAAAATTAAACCCATAGAAGACCTTGTAAGTTAGTGATTCTGTTCCTAGGTGGAAATGCACACATTTCTACACCAGGAGATGTGTAAAAGTGCTCACGGTGCCATATTTGTAGTAGAAAAGAGAAAACAAAGCATGAAGTCATGATGTGGTTATAAAAATTAAACACAAAATGAAGTGCAATTAAGGAGAATGGCCTGGGCAAGCTCTGTAGGGATGAATCTCAAGAATAAAAGGTTGGCAGAGAAGCTGCAAGCAAAGGTGACAGTGAATGTGATCTTACTTAACAATGAGCAGAGACAATTTAACAATGAATATGACTAATTTAACAATGAATGGAGACATTGTTTCTACCCTACATTGATTGCGGAGATAAACCTTTGGAATTACAACTCAGGATGGTGGTTGCCTTCCAGAATAGGGAGTGATGAGTCAGAAAATGTTTTCATTTTCAATATTTTGTGGTTTATGTGTGTTAACTTTATGGAAATATACTGATATATGCCTATTGATGCTTGAATAGAGAAGAAAGAGGAAAAAAGAGCAGGGCCTTCTGTGTTGATTTGTTTTCTTGTCATTTCTTATATATTGCTTATCTGTCTTAGATTCCATGAGGATAGTTTCTAAGTAATTTCACGTATAACTTCTCCTTGGTTCTAACTGTTCCATTGAATGTAGCCATTGAGATATTTTTATGACACCCAGAATGAATTACAATTAGTCTATCACATGGCACATAGCAAAGAGACTGTATAATTCAACATGCAAATCAAGACATTTTGAAAATAACAGAATGTTATTAATAATTACTCTAGGGCACTCACTGTCTTGCACAGACTGGAATGTACGGTAACTCTACCTAGAGCCTCCTAGATGGGAATTGGCCTTGTGAAAACTCTGTTCTGAGTGTCACACCTTTTCCCTGCCCACCAGGCACTAATAAATCCTCTAACTATAGTGGACCCTGCAGGAGATTGTTAACATGGGACCTTGTAGGGACAGTAATTGAACAACCACTAGGAATGAGAGTCATAAAGCTCAATGATGAAAAATGTTGGATTCTGCGTGTCATTTTCTGGGTTCTTCTCTAGTAAAAGGCTGGCCAGAGGATGACAAGATAACTCAGTGGGTGAAGATACTTGCTGCATAAGCATGCTGACCTGTTTTTGATCCCTGTAACCCACTTACATTTAGGAGGAAGTAGAAATCTCTATGATGTTGTCCTCTGACACCTACAAGAGTTCTGTGGGTGTATCCCACATGTGCCCCACCTCCCATCATGCATGCAAATACACAACAATAAGTAAAAACAAATAATTTAAATAAAAGCGTGGTGAAGAACCACAAATGACCCTCTCCAACACAAGAGATTCTGCACAGGTCTGGTCTGATTTTTCTTCCCTTCCCTGTTGACTTTTCAAGTTCACCGTCTTTCCCCAGTCATATGCCTAGTCTTTCATGATCTTTGTCCTACGCTGGTCTGTCCTGGAGTATGACTTTATTTCTTGGGGTCTCATGACTGAGCAGGGAAGTCTCAGATTCACAGAGCCTAGGGCTTCTGTTTGTTTCTCTAGTAGCAAAGGTAAGCGGTACCTTGACCTAGTTGGAGTATGATTCCTATTACTCTTATCTCTGGGCTTCGCAGCTCTGCTCTTTCTTGCCCATCTGTGTTCTGCTTGCATCCTGCTGGGCTCTCTGTTCTGTCCATGTAGTCTAGTCTCAGACTTCGTAGATGCTGGGAATCCTAGAAGTTTTATCACCCTCTCATTTGAATCGATGGAGACGTCAGAAGCAGACTATAGCTTGCCTTGGGGCGCAGTGACAATTGGTCTCTCTATTTTATCCCCTCAACCCGTCTTTGATGCACCTTCCTTCGTCCATTACCAACAGAAGCAGCAGGCCCACCCCAGGGGCTCAATAGGGAAGGACCCACCAAGGAGCACTTGTGCTTTCAGACTGGTGGTCAGAGTGGAGGGAGTGTGAGATGAAGCAGGAAGACGTAGAAGGAAAAGGAAGGAGGGAGAGAGGGAAGAGGGTAGCCAATGGAGAGTGGCTGCCTGCCGAGACAATGATATGTTTCTTTTCCAAAAGGCAAAGATATCCTGCCTGTTCCCATGGCTGGAATAAGTGGCTGTTAGAATCAATGAGAGGTCCTCATCAGTGCCAATGGTGTTGGTGGTGATCCTGTCTCATGGTCTTCCCACTATTCCCTCTTTCTCTCTGCTGTTAGAGGACTTGATATTGTCCACGAAACACTGTCATGTCATCCTGACGCTGCATGTGCCAGAGTGGTCCTGTTCAGTCTTTCAGGCAGTGCCCCATAGGCCAGTGACAAAGCCTGTCTAACTTCAGTGCCTTTCTGAGAAAGCTGAGGCCACACCATTGTCACCTGCTGAGTGCAAGGTGTTGGCCCTCGGTCTGCGGAAGATCCTACTACCCTTCTTATTCAGATAAGGAAAGCTTTATTATGACTGCTTTCATTTTATAGAAAAGATCATTTCATGTACATGCTGCCTCTACCAGCCTTTGAAATATTTGTAGCTTGGGAAAAAAAAAATCAGAAAATGACTGAAGATAAAAAATAGTTCAAATGGACAAAATGAATCTCTTTTCCTGTAATACTTCCTCATACTTATTATCTATAACACCCCCGCCCCCACCTCGCAAGGGAAAAAACCCCTCTCGGCAAGGACATACATAATTTAAAAGCACTTTCTTTAGAGAGGGCAGGGAGAGCTCGCTCTCTTTGTAGAGCAGGGCAGGTCTACTAATTTTCCTAAGTGGAAACACAGGGTCATGTCAGGGGCTGGAGGCTTGGCTCTGGTCATCCCTCCTAACGAGTCAAAGGGCACTTGACATATGAACTTCCAATGGGCCAGGAGAAATCCAATTTGGGGTTAAGTGTTTATACCTCGGATTTAAATAGCACAGAAGACTGTAGCAATATTGAACCAGGACGTCAGGCCTCCTTCTGAAAAGCCAGGTCACCCAGGTCCTGAGAAGAGGAGGAACCAAGACATTGAATCTGAGGCAGAACAGGAGAAATGACAGGTCAGAAAGATTGGGACAACATGCTGAAACTCACATTTTGTTAAGTAAGAGGAGGGATGGCCTGAGGTGGGTTATTTAGCTAGAAACGGAAGAAAGAGAATATATTGTAAATTTTTATTCAGTATAAGCATATGTGGACGTAGAAATTTTTTTTTTCAGAAATTTTTATCAATTATTTTTATCACCCAGAAAATGAGGACTTGGTTTTCTAAATGTTTTGTGTACCTACTAATTTAGGACAGGACAAAATAAATGATTTTAGATATTAAAATGATTACTGGAGGCTTAGAATTCATTTTCACCTCTCTTGTGCTTACATGATATTCATCAAGTTTCTCCTCTCCAAGGCATTAAAAACCCAGTAGTCAATAAAATTGAAAAAATATATATATATATAAACTAAGCTTTCATGTTTTTAAAATTTCTTATCTTGTCAGGTATACCCCGTTGGCTGGATTTCACAGGGCTCTATTTTATTTGCATTGGGTTTAAAGTCTGTTTCCCAGGCTGTGTGATTGCATATATTCATGCAGATTATTCCTTGAATAAGTAGGTTGGGCTTCAGGGGTTGAGTGGAGATAGAAAGGCAGACATACTCAACTAGCTGAGATGCTCACTGGGTTCGGAAGTCTGTGTTAACTCCAAGTATCCGGCACCTTTTCCTGTTTTACACAAAGACGCCCAACGAGCCAGCAAGTATCCTAAACTGCTCCTAAGATCTCCGGTACTATGATCAGCTTGAGATGTGTCTGCTATGCTGCTTTGTGCACTTACCGGGTTTATCATCCCCTGATAGTGGCCAGGGCATTTTTCAAACTGGTAGGAACACTCTACCCTTTACCCGAGTACCGCGTGTGTGACGTGACTGCAACGTTCATCACTAAAAGATGCTTTGTGTATGCCCTGCTAGTTTATCCTTCTGCGTTTTAGAAGAGTATACCACGTTGTCCTGTGTCTCACAAATAAATACAAAGAGCTTAGATGTGTAAACCCTGAAAATGGAAGAAGGCTTGTTAGTTAGGCAGTCGTAGGGGCAGGGTGGAGCTCTGTGTCTTGGAGGGCTTTGCGGGCTCTTGACTGCCTAGATCCTTGAGTTCTGGCTGCTGTTTTGATGAAGAGCAGGCAGAAACGGTGAGATCTAGAGTTTGGAAACGGCCCTGATCTTTGACAGCCTGTTTCAGCTTAAGGCTGGGCTTGAGTCCACTGATGCGAGGAACAGGAAGTTGTCGGAAGTTCTGGAACCTGAGTACGCTTGTTGCAAGAGCGCCTGCAGTGCAATGTTAGCGTTTGGGAAAATGGTGCTTTAGGGTCAAACAGGGCTTTCGTGCCATTACTGTCCACTTCCGGCACAGAGGGAGATCAATTAGAACAAAAGTGGGACTTGGAAAAACAAATTTCATAGCTGGCCATGGTGGTGCATGCCTTTAATCCCAGGAGTGGGATTCCCTGAGTTCAAGGCTAGCCTGGTCTACCAAGTGAGTTCCAGGACAGCTAGAGCTGCACAGAGAAACTCTGTCTCAAAACACAAAACAAAACAAAACAAAACAAACAAACAAACAAAGAAACAATAACTAAACCAAAACTAAGTTTCTCTATCTATAGGGAAGGGCTGGTATGCAGCCTAAGGTGATTTTTTTTTTTCTTAGAAAAGCAAATGTGAGCCAAGTATTGGTGGCCTTTATTCCCAGCACTCGGGAGGCAGAAGCAGATGGATCTCTGTGAGTTTGAGGCCAGCCTGGTCTAGATAGGGAGTTCCAGGACAACCAGCGCTGTAACACAGAGAAACTATCTTTAAAAAAAAAAAAAGGCAAATATGAAGCTCCAGGGTCCTTTGAACTGCTTAAGAAGCTGAAAATATCCTAATTAATAAATATTAATATACAACTCAAAGGTTTATAAGTGACTACGGCAGCAACATTGTGAAATATCTTATTGTTTATATTCCAAGGAAAGAGGAAACGATGTTGCCACTTTAGGGATTTAAGGTCAATCATTGACCTCTTCTCTAGACTATGTAGCTATCTGTGTGTGCATGTGGGTACCCTTACGTATGTATTTCTACATCATAATTCCTGAGGAGCACTTCTCTAATCGCGATCTCTTCATCCTCCTGCCTTCGGAGCATAGACTAGCTGTGTCACGTGGGTAATGCCCAGCATCCATTGTTGCTGGTTATTTCAAACTCTTACAAAGCCTGCAAGCCTATCAAGACTCTGTAGTGCAGTCCTTGGTGGGTTTGCTAAGGGGTTTGGGGTTGGCATTGAAGAGTATGTGGGGGTGGTGGTGGTGGAGAGAAAGAACCTCGTATCTCTGCTGTTGCGGGGAAGGCTCTTCTGTGAATGCTGCTCTCAGATGATGGGGTTGTGTGAAATGGGGTGCTTTGATCTACGTTTCTGAGAAGACACAACCATCTCCCTCACCGAAGTGCCACCTGTTTCAGTGACTGAGCACTGGTTCTTTGTCAGGTTGAGAGCACATTTAGGCAAATTTTAATCAAGCTGGCATCTCACAGAAATGGCAAAAATATGGTTCATAAAGTTTATCTTTTTTGGCTTGAGGGAAAAAAATGACATTTTACTCATCTCATGCGAGAAAAACTCTTAAAGTTTTACAAAAGTCTATTAGTGTCAGAATGAAACATGTCATAAAGTTCAGTAATAGTTTATAATAGCATTTAGTGTTTTGCATTTTACACTGTATTTTGATGGAAATAATTCAATAGTGGATAATGGAGCTGGTACTTTTTCAAATGCCTTGCTGAAGAAATTATGTAAGAACCCATGTAGTTGCTAGACCATTGGTGATAAAGCTCACAGTTTCTCCTTTTCAGACTCCCCATCCTCTTTTCTATAGAGTAATTGACAGTTGTTTTCTGGTGGATCCTGGCTTGGCTAACACTTGGCTCCAACAAAATAAGATTTCAGGAATTGGTAGCTCAGCAGGTCAGCAGCATAGGTGATTGTTCCTAACCGCTAAGTGCCTGCAGTAGGGGTGTTTTAGGTAGCAGCATTTGTGAACACAGGCACCCAAGGAGAACCTGGGATTCTGGGGTTCTCTGCTCTAACCTCAGGAACACCCCGAGTTTTCCTGATATAATGGCAGCAGCAGAGCACTTCCGCCTGTGTTTGGGGTTATACGCCATCACTCTGAGTTAACGCCATCTTCCCACAGAACACTAGCCAGTGGCTTCTCATTGGATCTGGAACAGCATCCAAGTCTTAAGCTTGAAGTATGTGGCTCACCTTGAGCTGCCCCTGGCTTCCTTCTCCACTTTCTCTGCCCATTTCTCTCCCTTACCTAGGCTAGGCTCTTTCTTGCTTCAGCCACGATGTTGGCTTTCTCTGAGGTCATCTTAAGAGCATTCTCTCTTGGTGCTAACACACCCGCCATCATGGATCCTAACACACTCCCCTTTATCTTCCTCGCAGCACTGACGTGAGCTAATCTTGTATCTGTTTGCGAGAACAGAGCCCTTTCTCTGTTGTTTGAGGCTGAGGATATGGTCCAAACAGAAAACTCAACACACGAGAGTTTGATCCCAGCACCTGCATAAGAAAGCCAGACAGGACAGGATGGAGTGTGCTTGTTATCATAGCACTGGGGAGGGAGAGACAGGAGAATGTGTGCCTCTTGCCAGCCGGCCAGCCTAGCTGAATAATCAGAGAGATGCAGGCTCTGCATGTTCACACACATGCCATGTGCATGGAGAGGGCCCATCACATCAGTTCTTCTTCCTTGGAAAAACATTTTTTTTCATACAATGTAGTTTGATCACACTTCCCACTTCTCCAGTCTCTCGCAGATCCTCCCCACCTCCATACCCACCTAACTTTATATTCTTTTTTCTCTCTTAGAAACAAACAAACTAACTAACTAACAAAAACAAGTAAGCAAACAAAAACACAAGACTAAATACACTTATCAAAACTGAAAATATGCAAACAAAAGACCAATAAAACAAAAGAAATTCCCAAACAAAGCCAACTGAATAAAAAGTCTATTAAAAATACCATTGAGTTCCTTTTGTGCTGACTAACTGCTCCTGGGCATAGAGCTGGCCCTGAAGTGTGGTTAATAGACCCAGTGAGTCTCCCTTGGAGAACATTAATTTTCCCTTTGCCAGTGGGTATCAATTACAGATAGCTTCTTGGTTAGGCATGGGAGCCTGTGTCTACTTTACCCTCTCTGTGCTGGGGCCTGGTATGGCTTGAATGTATGCAAACCTTGAGCATTGCTGCTGCAGTCTCGGTGAGTCCATCAGTTCTTAAAAAGGAAACTTCTGGGGTTAAAGAGTTAGTTGGTCCAGTGTATAAGAGCACTTGCTACTCTACTTGTGGAAGACTGGAGTTTGGTTCCCAGCATCCCTATTGGGCAGCCTACAACTGCCTGTAACCCTGGCTCCATATCTCATGACTTCTTTGGACTCCACGGGCTACTGAACTCACAAATGCACATGCCCTTCCGATACATACACTTACAAGTAAAATAAAATTCAAAAAAGAGGAACCTTTCCCTTTCACCAAGATATACTGTGATGGTTCGTATATTTACAGATGGCTCATCAGAGGACAAGGCCATCAGGATTCATCTTTAAATACAAAGCAAGAAACAAGAAAACATCATGTTCGTGTATCCTAAACCATGCTGGACAGGAGATGTTCCACAGAGTGGATGAGATCTGAAGTAAAGCAGTAAATGATCTGTGAAGGACTAAGGCTTCATCATTCTAACTGTGACCACATGGAGACAACAGTATAGAATTTTGTCAAATGTTACCTACTGACGAAAATAAAATAAAAACAGAAATCCTTATAGATCCTGTTGGAAATTCTCATATTCCCAAGAGACATCTGACCTTCCACTCATGATCTGAAGGAAAGGAAGGAAATGGGTATCTGTGGCTGAATCACTTCCATCAGGGCCAGTGCATAGTTGTAGGTCACACATCAGAAAGTTCTCATAGCAATGAAGGATTAATTTCACATGAGCTCTGATGTGATATCCCTAATGAGGTGTGTGTTGCATGCTTATGGGGTATACATTTCTTTCTTTCCCCTCTATTCCAAGGATGACTTAAGTCATCAACAGGAGCAGAACTTCAAATGTTTATAAATTATTAAACACTATCAGAGAAGGACAGTCAGATGAGAGCAAGAGTGTTGGCAGATAAGGACACAGCATTGTGTTAGGAGTGGATAAAACCAGTAGCTATCAGTCTATATTGGGATGTTGTCCTAGTTCACTCTATCTTGAAAAAAGTTTCAGAGTTTTGGAGTTTTGTTCATTTTATTAGTTAGTATGGTCTAAGAAGTCCTACTGTGACGAACAGTCCATTAAGCCATATAACTCCATCCTATGTTTCAGTTGTGGCTATGTAGTTGAGTGTTATGCTTGACGGCATCACTCAGGGTCATTGAAAAGACATCCACCATCTTGAATTTTGATGATTGCTATCTCAAGGGGAACTTAAGCTTTAGGTCTCATGTTAGGTGGTTGAAAGCGCTTAGTTGGCACATGAAGTCTGAACTCAAACCTCCTTGGGCATGGTCTACATGTCTAATGGCCAGTTTACCAAGTGCAACTATGAACAGAATTAATGACATTCACATAGTACTTACTAATTTGTTTGGGGCACTGATTGATTTATCAAAGTATTGAGTCTTTGTTGAGAAGTCAGGTGTGATTCTGATAGGTCTGCCTTTATATGTTACTTGGCCTTTTTCCCTTTCATCTTTTAGTATTTCTTTTTGGTTCTGTACATTTAATGTTTTGATTATTATGTGGCAGGAGGAATTTCTTTTCTGCCCTAATCTATTTGGTGTTCTGTAATCCTCTTGTATGTTTAAAGGTATCTCTCCTTTTTTTTAGGTTGAGGAATTTTTCTTCTATGATTTTGTTGAAAATGTTTTCTGGTCCTTGGATTCAGGATGTGTTGGTTCAACCATCTGCACTGCTTCATAGGCTGGCCCCAGATTATTTAAGAGTGGACAAAATGAGTTTAGTGCTAGACAAGCAATCAAGCAAGGGAGGAAGAACCCATGGATTTGTTCTCTCTCTGGTTTTAGTGTGGCTGTGATGCTTTAAGTCGTTGCTTTGACTTCTCTGCAATCATGGACTATAGACTGAAATCGTAAGCCAAACACACTCCTTCCTCCTCAAAGTTGCCTTTGGCCAGGGTATTTTATCACAGCAACAGAAGTAAGTCTAGACCATGAGGGTAAGATGAACATCAGAAGATGCCTTCCTTCTCTTATATAGAAATATCATTGATTTATTTAATTACGATTTTAATCATTTTTATTTTTACTTTGAGGATTTTATATATGAATACTGTATTTACAACCCTCTCCTCCCTCCTCTCTCCAGTTTTTCAGTGTCCCTCCCATGCTTCCTCAATTTCATGGTCTATTATTCTTTAACAGTAACCAACACACACAGACGCAGACACACAGACACACACTTACTCATGCACATGTGTTGGCAAGTGTGTGTTGTGTGTGTGTAAATTTATACACACAACCTGCTGAGGTCACTTAGTGTTGCTCCTATGTGTTTAGTACTGACTTCTGGGGAGTGGTTAACCTATCCCAGATGAGAATAATTCTCTATTTTTATCAACCATTAATTGTCTATAGCTCTTCTGGGTGCTGAGTCTGTGAACATTGCTCCACCTGCATTGGCATACCCATTGGCTTTATCCTATGTATGCCTTGCCTAGACAATCATACTGTTGAGGTTTCCAGGATACAGCTCTCCTGTCACCTATAGAAGACACCGTCTTGGAACAGATGTCCTTTCCCTGGACTTACCTCCTTTACAATCATTCGGCTTGCTCTTCCACAAAGTTCCCAGAGCCTTATGTGCAGGGGTTGTGTTGTAGATGAGGTAATTAGGGCTTGGAAGTCTATAGTCAGTTCTTCTCTGCATTTTTATGAGGTGAGATTTTTCTGTAATGATCTCTGCTCTTAAAATAAGCTCAAACTAAGGCACCAGTCAAGGACAATACAGGCAGTAAATTTTAAACCCCTACCCAGATCTAGCCAATGGACAGAACATTCTCCACAGTTGAGTAGAGAGTGGGGTATGACTTTCACATGAACTCTGGTGCCTCATATTTGACCATGTCCCCTGGAGGGGAAGACCTGGTGGCACTCAGAGGAAGGATAGCAGGTTACCAAGAAGAGACTTGATACCCTATGAGCATATACAGGGTGAGGAAATCCCCCTCAGGAACAGTCATAGGGGAGGGGAATAAGGGGAAAATGGGAGGGACGGAAGAATGGGCGGATACAGGGATGGGATAACCATTGAGATGTAACAAGAATAAATTAATAAAAAATAAAAAGTAAATAAATAAAATAAAATAAGCTTCTTCCATAAGGAGTGAACGCCATGCTTACTTTTAAGTATAAGGATAAGGATTTAGAATGCAGCTGGAAATTATACTAGTTAAGGGAAGTAGCAGTAGTAAAGAGTATGGCTCTTCTACTAGGGTCCATGGCCTCACCAGGGACTGATAGTGGCCTAGGTTTACAGGACCAATAATGAATTCCTTAAGTCTAGAGAGATGGCTGATGGTTGCCTGGTTGCCTGGTTGCCTGATGCTGTAAGTGCCACTATTGCTCCTTTAGTAATATTACGCTGAGCTTGTTATTGCTGTCATTAGTAGACAGCTGAATAGGACTGCTGACTGTTTTTCTCCCTTGGCAGCATTCATAGCTTCTCCCACACTATGCTAATTCGCAGGGAAGAGGCTTCCAGCACAATTCCTTCATGTCCTGTCTCAGGTGCATAGTGTCTTCAGAAATGGGGTCTTACCTTTAGTTTCTGGTAGGAAGCCAGAGGCAACGGTTAATAGTCTATACATGTTGTATGTTCTCCCTTATTTCTGGATCCTAGCTTCTGAGTCTCTACATGAGCGTTTATCAGCTGGAATAACAACAGATACAAGAAAAGTGAAAACTGACCATGCGTCAGGAAGAGAGGAGGGGCTCTAGAGCAGTAGGGTACAGTTGCTATGGAGGGGAAAATAAAAAATGATGGGGGGACTTACCTGGGGAAGTGGGAGGGAAGTAAACACAGAGGGGCAGAGGGACAGAAAAAAATGGCAATAAAGATGTTTGAAAATGCCATAGAGAACCATATTATTTTGTTTATCTAAAATTATACACATATAATTATATGTGTATACAAAATATATATTTACATATATGTATATATATATATATATGTGTGTGTGTGTGTGTGTGTGTGTGTGTGTGTGTGTATTAAATGAAGTTATACAACTGGGAGTGACAGTGCTCTCCCCAATTCTATGGACTATCTAATACAAACTTGAGTGCCAGGCATGGAAAACCTCTTTCCAAGTTGTTGGTCAGAAGAGTCCAAGAGTCTTCCCCAGACTATGATTTTTGTTTTGTTAATTTGCTTTGCATCAATGTTTGATTGACTAGATTGGATATACATATAACTTATTGATTTGCTGATCAGAGTATCAATCCCTTAGTCCACTGAACGTTTTTTGAGAATGTTCTATGTACTTAACTCATATGCCAATTACTCTGTTGCATGGAATTGCTGCTTTATTGTCACCAGTTGTTTACCTGACCCAGAAAATGGGAACATTACTGTGCTTTCCAGTGCTGTTGGGGCTCATCCACTTTGTAGGGTCTTGAGGAGCCTTAGAGATCATGTTTTGAAAATGTCTAGTACTGGAAATAGTGATGTTGGCCAAAGTATTATAAGCTGATTGGGACTTTATAGTCTATTTCCTAAAGTAAACTTTGCTCTATAGTCATGAAGTCATGACCCTCTGCCCCGGAAGCTCTTTATTTGTTCTCTAACCAGGGCTGAATTGGGAAGCTTACACAAACAGCAGCACCAATGCCAATCACATACGATCTGGCTTCTGAGAGAGGCACTGGTGATTCACCACTGTCCTGGTGAGATGGCCAAAGGAGACCCAGTATAAGGTGACACATGCATACAAGCCCTTAGGTACAGGCTGAGGTGGATGAAACATTTATACTATAGCTTCTACTCCTGTCCCCTTGAGGTTTGCTCTTTGCATTTTCCTTCCCTGACTACGCAGATTCCCTTCCACTGCCCCAATATCTCTGTGGGTGGTGTTAAGTTTTTTTTCCCTGCACTATTGTATGATAAAAGGCAAATCTTGTAAATGAAGATTGGGAGTTACTTCTTAAATAAAACTTTGCACTGGCTTTCCCCAGAACCGACTAAATATCAGCTGAATGTGGAAATTCTATCATTGTAGATTTTTTTTCAAGTTAGTGCTTTCAGAATAAGGCTTATTGAGGGTGGTTCCACTCTGCTTCAACCTGAATTTGGGGCGTTTGACCACTCAGAGTTTCATGGTTTTGTTTGAAGAAAAGCAAACAAACAAAAACCAAACAAACCAACGTGAGTATGCTTTTAGTACTTGGTGTCAGAGAGCCAGATCTTCTTAATTTGATTTTCCTGTGAGCTACCTCAGCTGCTGCTTACGATGTTTTCTCTTTGCTTTCAGGTCCCAGATGAAACCCTACAGCTGGAGGAGACCTGTCCCCTAGCAACAAATCACACACAGGTTCGCCTGCAGCAACATCGCACTCCCTGCCTGCCCTCAGACGAACTAAAGGTATTTACCAAAGCCTGCGAGGGAGAGTCTGAAGAAAGCTTGTCTTGTTAGGTAAGAAAGTATGTGACTAGAAACCCGACAGACCGTGTGTACGTGAGGGTCTGCTCTGGTGAGCAAGGGAGAGAGTGGGTGGGGAAGATGAGATAGCTGCTTCCTAGAGGTTCCACGGTGATGGGGATCGTGTGCTGATTTCGAAGAAAGGCCAGCGGATAATTTATTAGCTATATCTGACTCCCAGGATTGTTCTAGAAAAAGGCTTGGAGAAGTGTTTGTGGGACGGACACTTTCCCTTTTCGCTGGCACCTTGAGCGGGCAATGGAGATGGGAGGCTGCGTGCTTTTGCGTCATTCAGGTATTTTAGGGGAAATCAGCTATGGCTTGCTTTTAGGACTTGCTTCTGACTTTTGAAGCGCGTTTCTTGGTTTCAGTAGCATTCAGTAGCGTTGGCAATCGGTCTGGAGCTCTGTCCTTCCATGTGTATCTGCTGTGACTCCCTTCCCTCCTGCAAGAAAACATGCGCTGTCTGTCAACCCTTAAACCATAGGCAGGGGTGATGCTTCATGCCTGGACCCTCATGTAGTACGTGCCCAATTAAAGTCTTCTTTTAAAAATTCTATTTGGGGGCTGGAGAGATGGCTCAGTGGTTAAGAGTGCCGCCTGCTATCCCAAAGGTCCTGAGTTCAATTCCCAGCAACCACATGGTGGCTCATAACCATCTGTAATGTGATATGACGCCCTCTTCTGGCTTGCAGGAGAACATGCAAGCAGAGCAGTGTATACATAATAATAAATCTTTAAAAAAAATTCTATTTGGTTGTGGGGAGGACTGGGAGGAGACAAGGAAGGTGAAACTGGGGCTGGGATACAAAGTTAATTGATTAATTAACAAAAAAAAAGTCTATTCATTCGTTTTTGTGTACGTGTCAGTGTGTCTGTGTGTGCGTGCACCCATGCCATGGCACACAGCACATTTAAGCTGCTCACTGCTTTCCGCCTTGGTTGGGTCCGTTTTTATTTATTTATTTATTTATTTTTATTTTTTTTTATTTTAATGCTGTAAAATATGCCACACTAGCTGTCCTGAAAGCTTCAAGGGGCTCTTATTTCCACCTCAGCCTGGGGCAGGATCATTTGTATTCTAGACATTACTACAAACAGCTGTGTGCATTGTGGGGCCGTGAACTCAGGTCGCCACACTTTCTACACACTTGCTACACACGTGCTGCACTCATTGAGTCATTTGTCCAGACCTCAGCTGAAATCTTTTGATTCATCGCTTTGCCTCAGTGAGTCCTGATTCCAGATACCCCCCAAAAGGAGGATGCAAACCTATTACTGTTTGTGGTTCATAGTAAGAACGCTGAATATTTGAATCGATGTCATCATCTCTCTCTCTCTTTTTTTGCTGGTATTTCATTTCATTTATTTCCGTCCTTAAAGTTACTTTTGTTGTTTAAAAACTATTTTTATTACATTTACTTATTATAGGTAGGTGTCTCTGTTTGTGGGGTGTGTGTGTGTGTGTGTGTGTGTGTGTGTGTGTGTGTGTGTAAGTCAGAGAACATGTTCCAATTACAGTTTCATCTTTACTTGAACCATGTGGGCTCCAGAGATGGAATAAAGATGGTCAGAATTGGTGACAAGCACTTTGACTTGCTGTGCCATATTCCTGGTCCAGACTATTTATTTCTTACTTATTTAAATCAAGCTGAAAATGTTGATATAGTTCAGTATTTCATATCATATTTCAAAACTGAAATGGAATTAAACTTGATACTAAATAGCATACAGAGTGAACTCCTAGGTTTTGTTGAAGCGTGCTGGCCTTTTACTTGAGTGAAATATGGGGCTAGCAGAAGAATCAGGCCTTGGTGTTGAGCAGGACTGTATTGCCATGCTCTGACGCAGCTTAGGGAAGGTGGAAAGCTTTTGTATGAGCTGCCCATGAAGAGCAGTTTGCCAAGCGCAGCACTTGGTATCACCCAATGGATGATGCTCTATCAGGACGAGATACATTCTTGGGTTATCGTGACTCCGTAATGTGTCTAATGTAGACAAGTAATGCAAGATCATTTATCAATGCCTCCGCAATCTGTGCTGATGAAAGGGTTCAAAGGAAGCCAAATACCTTCATTAGCAAACGCTAGACAACCTGTGGGTCATGACCCTTCTGGGGTGTCGAACGACCTTTTCACAGGGATAACGTATCAGATATCCTGCATATCAGATATTTACATTAGGATCCATAATGATAGCAAAATTACAGTTACAAAGTAGCAGCTAAACTAACTGTATGGCTGGGGGTCACCACAGCATGAAGAACTGTATTAAAGGGTTGCGGCATTAGCAAGGTTGAGAACCACTGCTATAGAAGGATGAAGAATTGAAACCAATGATTTGTGTGCGTGTGTGTTTTATTTTATTTTTTTTGCATTGCCTGGTGACAAACACCGTGGAAACCTGTCCAACCTTAGTGAGTTGCTCATCTTCTTAGAATCTGGAAGACCACCCTTACTACGCCCTGACCTTCACTCCTGTTCATGCATCCTGGACCCTCATTCCAATGTAGGTGGGAAGTAGACAGCAGTGCCTTGGAGAAGCATGGGGACGGTGTGTGTAGGCTCCATTGCCCGGTTACTTGGCTTGGCTCCCCTCCTGACAACGTGTTAGCCACACAGGTTACTGCTGTACTCTCAGTGCCCTGGGGCTTTAATTTCCGAAACAGAGATGGTGGTAAAACATGTGATCTCACAGGTTGCAAAGATTATTTGAGATTATACATACTTACTGCTCAGGATAATGCAACTATTAATAACGGTAAACATTGTGGCCTGGAATAGTGCGTACAGAGTAAAGAGGTGTATGATTGGCCACTTGGGATCAGCGCAGGAGGACTTATCAGAATTGCTAGGTGAAGGGAAAGATATTGCTATTCCTTTTATTGCTACTATTGTTATTGATGTTATCATGAGAGCCAAGGGGATGTATTTCTGCATATGCTGCAGACCCCTCCCCACGTGCACGGTGAGCTAAGCAAGCCAAAGCTCTCATCTTTTGGTGCTTGTGGTAATCAGCTGTTTCTGTTCTCCTCTTGACAATATTGAGGAGCCAAGAACCAGGAATCAAATACAAATTCTGAGTCAAAAGGTACATCAGGTTGTATGCTCCAAGATGTAATTGGCTTGGCATTAAAATAATATAGGAATCAGGCGATAATCCCAGGATGACATACGTTTTTAATGAGTTGAAATCACAGTTAATGGAAAGGTGACTGCAGAGATTAGCCAATGTGAAAACAAGGCACGGCATGGCTGGTTCATAATAGGTATTAAGTGAGCAAAAGTGATTTAAAAAAAAAAAAAACAAAGATGAATTCAGCAAATAAACCATGCAGTTTAGAAATGAATTCACCTTGCAGCTTGATCCTGCATTCATAAATAGAATGAAGTTCAACCAAGCATTTTGCAGTGGCAAATTATGAAGAGAGCCTTCCAATATAAACTGTGATCCTGTGAGGCAGGGGAATGCGGGAGTATGATTTTTAGGGCCACAACTCAAAGAGAGCACTGCTCCCCCACCTCTGTTTCCAATTCTTCTCCTGCTTCCCCCTTTCTTTCTCTCTATTAGCATTGCTGAGACACATCTGCCTTCTAGGACCCCCTCCTCAGCCCTGCACTCCACGGAGATAGAACCCCACTCTGTGAAATCCTGCTCTTTCCCCCTAGATCTCTCTATCCAGTACTTTTTTTTTTTTTTTTTGTCAAGGTCATGTTTTCTTCACCTGTAAAAGCATCTTTGGTGAGTTTGTGACACTGAAACTAGAAGGTGTGTTGATTGATGTTGGCGTTCATTTCCCTACCTGTGTGCCAGCAGACCAGCAGTGTGATAGAGCTCAGAGAGACAAGGGCAGCCTGGCCAAACACCACATATGAACACAACAGAGTTCTAGGTTCCTTGTCCTTTTCAGCCACAGGACCCTGAGTATGATGCACTTCAGTCACACAAGTCCAGAGAATTCTAAGTCAAACAAATGCAATGTGAGTCGTTAATACCAACATCCTTCATTCAGTCACTCAGTTTTAATTTGTTCACTTATTCATTACTTTTTCAACAGTAAGATATATCTATATTTATATCTTCTATGTTTATATCTACATATCTTTTTTTGTTTTGAGACAGGGTTTCTCTGTGTAGCCTTGGCTGTCCTGGCCCCGCTTTGTAGACCAGGCTGGCTTCGAACTCACAGCGATCCACCTGCCTCTGCCTCCCGAGTGCTGGGATTAAAGGCGTGCGCTACCACACCCAGCTCTCTACATATCTTTTTAAAAAGACAATCTTATTACATACTCAAGGCTAGCCTAAGACTCCATATGTACATGTTTACCTCAAACTCATGGTAGTCTTTCTCCTCAGCCTCCCAGTGTGTTGGAATTAAAAGTGTTTGTCCCACCTACCTACAAGAAAAATGATTTTTAAAATATATTTATTAACAATTGTTAATAAACAATTGTTGAGAAACAATTGTTTCTCAATTGTTATCTCCTCCCTTGTATTCTCCCATTCCTCCCTCCCTCCCATTTTCCTCCTACTCCCCTCCCCTATGACTGTGTATGAGGGGGACCTCTTCCCCCTGTATATGCTCATAGGGTATCAAGTCTCTTCTTGGTAGCCTGCTATCCTTCCTTTGAGTGCCACCAGGCCTCCCTATCCAGGGGACATGGTCAAATATGGGGCACTAGAGTTCATGTGAAAGTCAGAGCCCACTCTCCATTCAATTGTGGAGAATGTCCTGTTCATTGGCTAGATCTGGGTAGGGGTTCAAAGTTTACTGCACATATTGTCCTTAGCTGGTGTCGTAGTTTGAGACGGACCCCTGAGTCAAGATCCGCCTGTCATAATGTTCTTGTACATTTCTAGGATCCTCTAGATCCTTCTATTCCCCATTCTCCCATGCTTCTCTCATCTAGAGTCCCAGTAGGATGCCCTCCCCTCTGTCCCACTTTCCTGGTAAGGGAAGGCTTTCATGGGACATGCCCCTTGGGCTAGTGTCCAGATATGAGTATATACACTATTTGACTCTTTCTGCTTCTGGGTTAACTCATTTCTAGTTCAATCCATTTGTCCACAAATTTCGGGAATTCCTTGTTTTTAATAGCTGAGTAGTATTCCATAGTGTATATGTACCACAGTTTCTTTATCCATTCTTCTACTGAGGGACACTTAGCTGTTTCCATGATCTGGCTATTATGAATAAG
This sequence comes from Acomys percivali, assembly GCA_907169655.1. Lineage (NCBI taxonomy): Eukaryota > Metazoa > Chordata > Mammalia > Rodentia > Muridae > Acomys > Acomys percivali. The sequence continues at coordinate 9,804,316 of OU015758.1, read as the reverse complement.
GCTGCTATGAACATGGTAGAGCAAATGTTCTTGTTGTGTGCTGGAGCATCTTCTGGGTATATTCCAAGGAGTGGAATAGCTGGGTCTTGAGGAACCTTATTCCCAGTTTTCTGAGATAGTGCCAGATAGATTTCCAAAGTGGCTGTACTAGTTTGCATTCCCACCATCAATGAAGGAGTGTTCCTCCCTCTCCACATCCTTGCCAGCATGTGGTGTTGCTTGAAGAATAATTTTTTTTAAGTACAGAAAAAAGATGGAATGTTAGAAATTTCCCAAAGGGAAAATACAAGTTCGAATCTATGGCAGGTAGCTTCAAGAAACTAATTTTTACTTTTGATAGATAGCAACGTTCATAGAAATACTATTTTTCCAGTTTTCAAAATTTATAAAGTAATTAAGAATAGGCAATGTACCCAAAACAGTGTGTGTTTTTAGGATAATTCAAGGTAGGGTAAGATAATTGAAGAAAAGCATGGGCAATCTTAAAGATTTATTTATTTATTGTATATGAGCACTTTATCTGCAGAAGAGGGCACTAGGTAAAAAGTTACACTTTCATCTTGATAACAAAGCACCTCAGGTTATTTCTGAGCCTGTTTCATAAGCATGCCAGTGGAGATGAGACTACAGTGTTTGGGTTAGTGAGAGCACTGTTAATATTAATGGAAGCCCATCACTCGAGATTCTTGACGGATAAGAAGGGAGCTAGGAGCCATGACAAGCTGCTCTGAGCTCTCTGGATCAGCTCATTACATGTCTGCGGGAAGTCGCTCTACTCTCTAAGGGGAGGGGCTCACCCTCAGCCCTTCACCTGAGAGCTCTCCCAGTTCAGGAGTTGAGAGAAGGCAGTGTGGTGGAACAAACATTTTTCTATTTCTCTGAAGTTAGAATCAGACTAGTATTCCCAGGGAACTTAGGAGGAAGGAAGAGATGAGAAGTTGTTTCCCACTGTGGAGCAGCTCTCTGTGGATGGATGTGGTCTGGAAGCCCAGGGTTCTCCTGAATTCTGAGGAGCCAAGGCCCTATGCTCTTGAGTGCTCCATCTACATGGCTGCCTGCCAGAAGACTTTGGATAGAGTCGACCCTCACCATCCAGCTAGTCCAGTTGAGGGAGCACTTATGCTAGCTGGGAGGGCAAACATTTCACAGACTCACGGCTGAATAGAGATGGCCCGTCTTCTTTTCCTCACCAGGGAAGAACCATATTACCAAGTGCGCATGTCCTGTCTAAGGCAAGTGACTGTGGGAGAATGCTGGAAATGAAGCCAGGGGAGATTTGGAGGAAGAGACAGAGAGATTGATGATATAAGATGGGCTGTTTCAGAGACCTGGAAAACCAGATAGAGAAACAAAATTCCCTAACACCTGCCTCCCGGCTCCACAGCTGGGCAAGGAGAAATTCCCCATTGCACAATAGGGGTCAAAGAGCATCTAATACCCCACTCCGTCCACGTGGATGCTGGCAATCCTAGATACCAGCAGTTTCACAACCCCCATGGACTTGTAGCCTGGAATCTGCATATTAGCTGTGCTCATCTTACATCCTAGCCAATGTCCAGGTGTTATAGCCAGGAATCACCTGAGGTATGAGCTATTATCCTCATCTTTGGGATTGTGTAAACACACCATGGCATGGGCTGGGGGCTTGGGGACCCGCTTTTCAGACTCAGCTTCGTTCAGCAGAATGACCAGGAAGTGAACCCACTGAGTCTTCTGCCCTGTAGTGAAGAGAGAGAGTGGGGGGGGGGAGAAATTAACCTCAGGGTCCAAGGGAATAGAGCACCTGCCCTTTGAGAGTAGGGATGTGGCCATATGTGTGTGGGCTTATGTCTCCTGCCAAGTCTGAGAACAGGTCCCACACAGTCTCTGCCACCTTTGTGCTACCTAGGCATTTGTTACTGGCACAGTGCAGAGAGAGCACTGAACCTACAACTTGTCTGCCCTTGGGGGACAAGGTGTGGTAATTCTGAGCAACCCTGATGCTCTAGCTATTACCCTTCCCCCAGGTTTGCATGACCCTGGGAGGAGTGGGAGCTGGGCAGCAACTTTCCATATATCAAAGGCAATCAGCTCTGCTGAAGCAGTACAGTAAGAGACCAGGATCCTGGAGCTGCTTCACCTGTGTGGTTCTTACTACCCTCTCTTCTTTGTGATGTCCACATGTGTCTGATGATGGGGCTGTGGGGGGGGGAGGCAGGGGGGGGACGGGATCGTGTTCATATTGCTGCTCTGTCTACAGATACTTGTTAAAGAAACCTTGAGAAACTGGTGCCTCTGGCTGCCATTCTACCACCAGAAATGTGCTGCAGCTGAGGAGAGAGGGAGTCCCGGTTAGAACTATCATTCCTCTGGGGTGCAGAGGAACTTTGTCTATCATTAGCCAAAGTCCTGCTCACGACCCCTGCTTGTTCCTCTACCTTACCTGATTATGTATTGATGCCAGGACTGGAAATGGATGCTGGAGAAGGGCTCTGTGGTTCCTCCTCCTCCTCCAGCCTCTCCTGGTTTGGCATCAGCATCCGCAGCACTGACTTGTCAGAACACAAGCATGCCAGACCCATCACTAATTTTCGAACTACCGGTGACTGAGGCTTTTAAGTAACAAAGCTATTATGAAATTTTCTAAGGGAAACCCTATTGTCTGATAGGTATTACCAGTCCTGTTTTACAAGTAGCCACATTGTGATCATCCCACACTCACTGCTGCCTATACTACACATTTTTGGGCTACCAGACAGCTAGTTCCTCTGACTTCACTATGATATGTTCAAAGTCATTATTTAGCCAGAGAAACTGCAGAATGACTACACTTTGGCACCTAGCTGTAAATAAAGGCAACTTTGCATATCAAACTTAGACACCAAGATATATTTTCAAGAGGAGGTCACTTATCTCATACTTGTGATAGAGATATCCCATCCATAAGCTGTAAATATCTCAGTGTAGGAATAGAAGGCATATGGCAAACAAGGCAATAAGATGGCTTCAGAAGAGTATCGTCATTCTAGGCACAGATTTCAAAGAACTGGATGAAATGTTTGACAAAGAAGCTGAAAGAATTGTTATAAGAAAGTACAGTAGTGTCCAAGAGAGTACAAGCAGTTAAATGAAATCAACAAGTTAGTACAAGTTGTGAGTGGGAAGTCTAGCAGAGGGGAATGAGAGTGGGGGGCAGAGAGAGAGGGGGGGGGAGAGAGAGAGAGAGAGAGAGAGAGAGAGAGAGAGAGAGAGAGAGAGGGAGAGAGAGAGAGGGGTCCGTGAATCAGAAACATACAAACACACACACACACACACACACACACACACACGCGCGCACACACACACACACACACACACACACAACTGAAGGCTTCAACAACAGATTGCATGAGTGGGAGAAACAGGTCTTTGGAAATTCCTCAGTCAGATAAAAAGAGGAAAAAAAAAGAATGATGAGAGCTCACAGGATGTTTGGGATTCTATCAAACAAATGTCCCTTTTTTTTTTTTTTTTTTAATATCTGAGGACAACGAACGAAATCACCAACATAACAGAAAACCTCTTCAATAAAATAATTTCAGAAAACTTTCCAAAACATGGGAATGCAATGAAAATCCATGAAGAGAAGGCTGGGACCTAAAATAGACATGACTAGGAAAGATATTTTCACGGTATATTAGAAGTTGTTAAAAGTTCAAGACAAGTTTTATAAAAGTCTAAAATACCTAAAGGGAAAAGTGCCAAACCACTAACATTGCAATAGAACTCTCAGGAAAACCCTTGGAATTAAGTATTTCAAGTCTCGAACAAACTTGCTGCCAACCAAGCAACAGCATTTCTCTGCTGTTGCTGTGATGAAAATAGCTTGACCAAAGCAATCTAGGTAAGAAGAGGTTATTAACTCAGAGCTTGAGACTATAGTCAGTTAGTGCAAGAAAATCACAGTGATAGAAACTGGAGGCAGTTAGCAACATACCAGTCAGAATTAGAAGTGAAGATCAATGAGTGCATGTCACCGATCAGCTCACGTTTTTCATGTATACAGTCTAAGATCCCAGGTAGGGAATATGACATTTGGAGTAGCCAGGTCTTTCCACTTCAGTTAATACTGTCAAGATAACCTCACAGGCATGACTAGAGGCCTAGCTCCCACACTGATTGTAGATGCTGTCCATTTGACAGCATTAACCACCACACCGATAGTACTACACACAATAAGAAATTAAGCCAAAAGAAAAATATTTCAAAGAGAAACCTGAAAGAAATCAAGACAACTACACTGGATTTACAAAAGATACTTGAAGGCATGCTATGTTCAGAAATGAAATGAAAAGGGAAATCATGGAATCATGTGACAATACAAATCACATTAGGAAAAAAGATACACAACAGATAAACAAATGAGTCAGCCATTATCAACACATTGCTATGTCAGACCAGAGCAAGGAACAAGAAGGGAAGACAAGAACGAAGAATCTGCAAAGCAATCAGGAGAACATCAAAAGTTACAGCAGGAGTAAACTTTTATCTGTCAGTAATAACCTTGAATCTAAATCTAGCAGACACAGGCTGGTTGAATGGCTACAATAACACCAAGGACAGAAAAACAAAAACTCAATAATATGTTACCTACAAGAAACTCACTTCACCAGCAAAAACAAACACAGACTAAAAATTAAAGAGCGGAAAATGGCATTTCGTACTGAAGAAAACCTCCAGTAAGTAGGAATGTATATATAAAAAAGACAAGAACTAAAAAAAGACAATGAAGGTCATGACATAATAATCAAGACAAGTGCCTCACATTTGACCACGTCCCCTGGATGGGGAGGCCTGGTGGCACTCAGAGGAAGGACAGCAGGTCACCGAGAAGAGACTTGATACCCTATGAGCATATACAGGGGGAGGAAATCCCCCTCAGGAACAGTCATAGGGGAGGGGAATAAGGGGAAAATGGGAGGGAGGGAAGAATGGGAGGATACAAGGGATGGGATGACCATTGAGATGTAACAAGAACAAATTAATAAAAAATAAAAGATGTGACTATATAAAATGTAAGAATAAAAAGATGATAACTGAAAAAAAAGACATCAACAGGGAAGTGTACAGTTGTAAATGTATGATTCTTTCTTTCTTTTTTTCCTTCTTCTATTTTTGAGACATGGTTTCTCTGTGTATCCTTGGCTGTCCTAGAGTCACTTTGTACTTCAGGCTGGCCTTGAACTCACAGAGATCCACCTACCGCTGCCTCTTTGAATGCTAGGATTACAGGCAAGTGCCACAGGGCACAGATGCTACGCTTTCCCCCTAAACAGCTCCATACCTCTATTGATGATTTTAAAAGCACAAAGACGACACATTTGAAATAAAACATTTGTTTTCTAAATATGGCTTATTTTGCTTCATGGAATTTATCAGTAGTTCTACCAACTTTCTGGCAAATGACATTATTTCCTTATTCTTTATGGCTGACTAATGCTTCATTATATGTATGCACTAAATTTGCTTTATCCATTTATCATTTGGTGAGCAGCTGGAATTTTTGTATAAGTTGGAAACTGTAAATAGTTAATGATGAAATTAGATATGGGTATGCAGTTATTGCTGGTGTATGCTAGCTTTGATTCCTCCATGTCTATATGTAGGAGAGTTGAATAGGTTTGTATAATTGATAATTTATAGCTACTTGGGATACTGGATGGATTAATTTATATTCCTACCAACACCATATAAATGTTCCATTTCTCCCAAAACATCACGATCATTTGTTGTTTGTTTTCTTAATAGTCATTCTGACTAGAATGAGAGAGAAATTCAGTATAGTTTTTAAATGTATAATATTTTATTTATTCTTTGAGAATGCCATACATGTGTATAATGTACTTTGGTCATACCTCCCACTCCCTTCCTCAAAATCCTTCTAGATCCCTCCAAGTCCCTCTCCCAAGTTCATGTTCTCTCCTTGAAATATTTTTATAATCTACGGAGTTCAGTCAGTGCTTCCTGTATATGGATCAATGTGGGGTGACCCACTGGAGCATGCGCAACATACGAGGAACTACCCCCTTCATAAAATTGACTCTCCCTTCACTAGCAGCCATCAGTGGTGGGTTATCAATGTTCATTTTTGCTTAGGGGGGTTAGTTATAAGTTAAGAAAAGTTTCATTTAGGGATTTCTTTCTTCTTTCTCTCTTAGTTTTCTATCTTAGGGAAAAAGGAGGGAAGAAGGGAAGATATAAGGGCGGATATAGATTTATAGAACAAAATGTAGATTATTGAATCCACTAGCCTAAAATAATTTATATTGGTATTCAAATATTTCACATTGGTATTGTAGATTGATGGAAATTTAAGATTTTTTATTTCCTTTTTCAGGTTTGCTTTATGTATTGTATATGGTATGTTAATGGAAACTTAAATTGTATATTCTATATTGGTAGAAACTTAAGGTCTTTTTTTTACATTTATTCAATATATTATACATGTACAACTTATTTGAAAAGGTGAAAAATAATTGTTATAACTTATTTAGGATAGTCAGAGATAGAAATTGGTAGTTGGCTGCTTATAAATCTTACTAGATAGTAAATTACTTAATTACAGAATAAGCTTTATTTAGCTTTCTTGTATATGTTTTCAAAGGATAGAATAGATAGATGGTCTTCAAATGCTTCAGAGATCCACAGAAAAATGACATTTAATAATAAGGGGCTTTTATGACAGAGAGACACATCTGTTCCTGGTAGCACCTCCAGTTTAATTATGCCGGCATCAAGAAACGATAGTTGCAGATAGCCACTCGTCTGAGGAACTTTGCTTATCTCTACTGCTGACGAGAGAATGACCGTCCACTATGATCAAGCCTGCTACTGAGGAACTGGCTGCCCAGCCTTGCAGAGATTAGGTGGGCCAGTCCTTCAGGATTCCTGCTTCAAAGCAGTCTGTGAGCTGCTTTGGACTGGCTGGCTGAAGACTGGATGCCCCAGCAATGGAGAGGAACTTGTGACTATCCAGACAGCCAGCTCTCTGTCCTGTCAATACTTTTGGAAGTTGCCTGCACTTCCTTCATATTAAATAGTTTTTCCTTCTGAGATCTCTAATGAGGTTGAAGACTAGATAGCCACAGTATTAATATAAGTTTAGTTAAAAAACAAACAAAAAATTTAGTCGTTAGGATAAGAATCAGTAGCATAGGATAGATAGTGGAATCATTTCTTAAAAATTGTTAACTACAAATGGACTGACTGGTCCTTGTAAATGTGACTTAGTGGATAATTCTTATTTTGTTGTATATAGCTTATTTTATTTCATAGAAAGGGGGAGACTAAGGGGAGATAAACATGTTTTTTGTTTAGATCATAGGTGGGGGATGAGAAAAAGACTTGTGAGAGAGCAGGTGATGTTTATCCCCTAAACCTATGTGGGGGAGATTGGTTGTTAACCAGCTGAAAAAAAATCATTGAACAAATTCTGAGAGGAGATATAAATGTGACCCCAAAACAGGAGACCCTTTGGAGACTTGGGATAGTTTTGGCTGTTCATCACTCTATTTTGAGATGCTCCTAAAGAGAACTGCTCGAGGGAAGGCTTCAGGGCTCCGGGCTCTGGCTGAGGTTCCAGGTTCTGGTTGCTCCAGGTTTCAGCAGAAGAAATCTTGCTGATTACACCAGGAGAATTGATCCTCGAAACTGATATCCTTATGGTTTCATTATTGTATTCTTTAATCCTCTTTTCATATTGTTTAAGTTAGTCAAGTTATAAGTGAGGTACTCTAGGTTAATATGCTTGTAATAAAAATATATATGTTAAGAAAATTGAGCCTACACATCAGCTTCCAATACCGCTCCAGCTAGAGCTGAAGGCTCTGTATCACTCCCTGATCTGTGCTGGAATATTACATTTAAGCAGTGATGACTTTTGCATCCATGGCTATATCCTGCCAAGCCAGTCATTATGGTATCTCACAGGGTTCACAGCTGGGTAACACTGTTGCTATCATGTCTCTCCCAGCAGCCTTTATAGCCTTCCAGTACTATGGCATCTGCCCATCAGAGAGTCATCTTGGCTGCTCTTGATTTTTTTAAAAATGTGATTAAGGATGTTGGGCAGTTTTTCCATGTACTTATTGAGCATCTATAGATGCTCTTTGGAGGGCTCTCAATTCATTTTCCCATTTTTTGGGGTTATTTATACGTTTAGTGTGTTATTTATTTTTTGAGTCATTTTATAGATTCTGGATATTAATCCCTGTGAGTACACACAGTCAGTAAAATGTCAGGATAACAATTTAAACTCAAAGGATCGGTAGCTATTGCATGGGCTTATTCCTGGTTCTTCTTTTCCCTTGTTCTAAGTGTTTTCTTAGGAGTGTCAAACTGTTTTGATTACTCTGGCTCTGAAATATAATTTGTAACTATGTGTTATATCTTTGTTCAATATCCTTTTTTTTTTTAAACTAGGATTACTTTGGCTATTTAGAGTCTTTCATACTTCCATACAAAATTAAAAATTCCTCTTCAGTTTTCTGGTAGAGTATTTAGGGTATTTTAAATATAAGATCATATCTTATGCAAATAAGATTAATTTGATTTCTTCTTTTCCTATTTGGATCACTTTTATTTCTTCCTCATTGTTCTAAGACTTCAGGCACTATACTAAATGAGCAGAGATTCTTACCTCTGTGTTAGCCTTGTTCATTTATCTCCAGTTTACACCCCGTTTTCCACATTTCCTTTTTCATGGCACCTGTGTCTGCTCTCTAGTTCTCCCCCCAACATGGCCTGCTTTACAAATATGAGAGGAAGAGGATAGAACAAGAGACAAAAACCATCTAGTTACAAAATAAAGACAGAATTGTAACTAACTTTAAGTAAAGAGATGAAGAACAGTAAAATGAAAATATAAGTCTTTTTTTTAAGAAGTAAAACTCATACTAAAACATAGTAAAAAGGAGAAAAGTTAGGCTCAAAAATAGATTTTCTGTGTCCTCTAACTTTGAGTTTCCATATGTTTGTGTACTTTAAATTTTTTTCTTTTATTCTTGACTTCTAGTTTCATTCCACATCATCACACAGGATACAGGCTATGCCCTTTTTTTTGTAATTTGTTAAGACTTGTTTTGAAACTGATATGATTGTTGTAGAGTAAATAGCCTCTCTACATACCAACACACAGGTCTCATGGGGATGACGGGGATGGCTGGAATCAGGTGTAGTTCTGCTCTGTGCCCAGTGCTGGTTGATGTTGTCTGTGGTTTGCGGTTTGTGGTTGTGTTGTTTCCTCCCCCATGGGGAGCCAGCATTGGAGCTGTGGACTGTTTATTATTTTACCATGCTGCTGCCCCCTATACATTTACTCTTTCCTGACATCCCTTTGTTAATTCCTGATGCTGTTTCTCTCTCTTTTTTTTAATTTGTTTCCATGGCCTGGTATATTTATAGGCTTAAATGGAGGAGGCTTTGACTCTATGGTATGACTCCCTGTAGCACTCAAAATAAACCCCATTATTATATCTAAGGAGAGAGATTTGAGTGTCTACAACAACAATGGTTACAGTTAAGACTCAGATTTCATCAGTGGAAATATTATCCAGACAAAAACCCAACCGAAAACATGAGAGTTAATGACATTGAGGTCAAATGAACTTGACAGACATTTCTACAACACACACACACACACACACACACACACACACACACACACACACACACACATATATATTTCACCAGCTATAGAATACATACTCTTTGTATCAGTACAAGAAATCCACCTTATAATAAATCATATATTAATTTCAAAACAAGTCTTAACAAATTAAAAATTATATTCTATATCCTTTCATGTGAACCAGAACTAGAAGTCAAAATGAAAGGAATTTAAGTTTACATAGATATATGGTGACTGCATGACACAAATGAACAATTTATTATCAAATAAATTAAAGGAAATTAAAGAAACCTTCTTAGAACAAATGAAACTCGAAGCAAAAATATATCAAAACGTATGGAATACAGCCAAAGAAGAACTGAAAGCTTATATCAATGAGTCCTCAAATAAAAGCAGATGTAGAAACAGGCAACTTAATAATACAGTTTAGAAAGTCAAGAACAAATTACGCTCCAAATTAGTCTAAGGAAACTAACAACAAAGCCCAGTACAAGTAACCTAGATTTAGAGGTTTCCATGTGAAGACAGAAGATGACTATGTGTGGGGAGGAAGATGAAGAGTAAGAAAGCATTAGATAAGTGAACGGGGAGCAATATGAGAAAACTTACAGATTATAAAATATCGTTGTAAAACTACAATGGTAAAAGAGTTTGTTTTACTCCAGTGAATTGAAAGGTAATGAATCCTTCCAAAAAACCCATTCTATCATCCTAGCATTACTAACAAATCTGGTTGACACCAGAAAAGGTCATTCACTTTGATGAAGTTTGTTTTAATCCAGGGATGTAGGGATATTGTGCAATATATACAAATCAATAAACAACACACCACACCAACAGAATAAAGGGTAAAACCGTGTGATTGTCTCAACAGATACAGAAAAAAAGTATTTGATAAAACATAAGATCCCTTCATGCTAAAAGTCCTGAACAAATTAGCTAGAGAAAGACAATGGAGGACAAACGTAGAGCCAGTATCAGATTGAAAGGAGAAGAGCTGAACTCATTCCTCTCACATCTAGCAGAAGAGAAGCGTGTCCACTTCCACTGTTCCCATTCAGTACACAACCACAGCTTTCAGGGGGAGCAATTAAGCTACAGGAAGAGCCAAAAGCACACAGAGAAGGAGGCTATCAAACTGTTTGCGTTTGCTGATAATTTGTTTCTGTGTTTACAAATACCTAAAGATTCCAACAAAAGACTATCAGAACCAAAAGATAAATATGGAACAATTTTTCATATAGAGAAATCAGTGATAAAAATCAGTAGATTTTGTACTTAGCAGCAGCTAACCTGCTGAGAAGTAAATAATGGATCAATACTACTCACAAGTACTATAAAAATAATTCCTTACAATAAAGTAATAAAGAAACTGTAAGATCTTCACAATGGAAAAAAAACCCACTGTTGAAAGAAAATGAAGAAACACAAAATAGTAGAAAGATATCCCATGTTGATGGATTGGAAGAATTTATGCTATGAATTCATACTTCCCAAGGTGACTTGTAGATTCAGCATAGTCCCCATCAGAATATCAATGGCATTCTACACATAACTTGGAAAATCAATTCATATTTTCCCCTACAACTGAATAACATTCCACTGTGTGTATTTTGTCCTTTTAGGCAAATTGATGAAACTACAAGAGAGACTGTTGGGCTAGAAATAGAGAATTAGGGAAAGGAAAGACAGAAGAGAGAGAAATTAGGGAACCCAAACATGATCAAACCCTGATTTAATGTCACAGTGAAACCTATCAATTTATATTATTAATATTATGCTTCAATGATCCTAATGGGAACAAAAATAAATTAAAATACCCCCCAATTAATAGAGAGACATGAAAGACCACAAATGTTGAAAGTCATCTTAAGCAAAAAAGAACAAACTTGTTAGTATCACATTACCTGATTTCATGAAAAACCATAACATCAATCAAGTCATTAGGACACTGGCATAAAAACAGGATAAGCCCCAGAAAAAAACCTGCCCACCTAAAGCAAACTCAAAAACACCCAGAAACATAGGTTGGTGAAAGTAGAGTCTCTACAGTAAATGGTTCTTGGAAATCTATGTCCACACAGAAGAATGAACTTACCCCAATTCTTGTAACAAAAACCAATCCAAAGTTAATGAAAGACATAAATGTTAAGACTTGAAATTCCTCAGTGACCTGCTCTCCTTCCTCTGAGTGCCACCAGGTCTCCCCCTCTAGGGGACATGGTCAAATGTGAGGCACCAGAGTACTTGAGAACAGGGGGAGGTAATCCCCCTCAGGAACAGTCATAGGGGAGGGGAATAAGGGGAAAATGGGAGGGAGGGAAGAATGAGAGGATACAAGGGATGGGATAACCATTGAGAATAAATTAATTAAATAAAAAAGAAAAAAAATTAAATAAATTTAAAAAAAAAGACTTGAAATTCCAAAAATACTAGAAAGATATTTTAAGATGTTGATAGTTGAGATCAAGCTAATTTTGAGATAGGATCCCCCAAAGACTGGGAGACAAAAATAAAAAGTGTGCAAGCAGGGTTGTATTAAATACAGGGAAGAGGATTCAGTTTCCTGTGGTGGCAGGACTGCTGGCAAGTTGACCACACTGCAAGACATGGCCTGCTTCAAAGTAGTTCGGTAAAATTAACTGAACTTGGCAGATAGGGAAACGAAGATGAGGAGGAGGAGGAGGAGGAAGAAGAAGACAATGACAGTGACTTAAATTTAGGTGAGCAGATAGGTGATGGTGGAGATGGTGGATTTGTAATGATTTGGTGAAAAAGGTGAATATGATCAGACTAGATTGTATAAGATTCTCCAAGAATTAATGAAATATTTTAAAATGTGTGCATGGTAAAAGAAACAGTTGTCAGAGTGAAGAGAATCTACAAAGCCAGTTTAGACAACTGTTCATTTGAAAAAAGATTAATATCCAGAAAACATAAACTAAAAAATTGAAAATGAATACAATTAAAAATTGGTAAATTATTTGAATAAAGAAGTAGTACAAATTTATAAAAAAAAATTCTCAGTAACATTAACCACCAGAGAGTGGTAAATTATCCCACCCCAGTTAGGAAGGACTGTTAATAACTCCCCACACCAAACAAGGAAGAAAGGAAGGAAAGAAAGAAAGAATAACAACAACAAAACTCTAGGTCTGGGTTACCTCACTCAGCATGATCTTTTCTAATTTCATCCACTTGCCTGCAAATGTCAAGATTTCCTTGTTTTTTGATAGCAGAATAATATTCCGTTGTATAAATGTACCACAATTTCTTTATCCATTCTTCGGTTGGGAGACATCTGGGTTGTTTCCAGATTCTGGCTATTATGAACAAAGATGCTATGAACATAGCTGAGCAGATGTCCTTGTTGTGTGTTGGAACATCTTTTGAGTATATGCCCAGGAGTAGCATAGCTGGATTTTGAGGTGGAACTATTCCAAATTTTCTGAGAAAGCTCCTGATTTATTTTCAAAGTGGTTGTACAAGCTTGCATTCTCATGAAAAAATGGAGGAGTGTTCCCTTTCTTCACATCTTCATCAGCATGTGCTGCCACTTGAGTTTTTGATTTTAGCCATTCTGATAAGTATAAGATAGAATCTCAGAGTCATTTTGATTTGCATTTCCCTGATGACTAAGGATGTTGGGCATCTCTTTAAGTCTTTCTTGGCCATTTGGGATTCCTTTGCTGAAAATTCAGTGTTTAGTTCTGTACCCTATTTTAAAATTGAGTTATTTGGTTTGGTGGTGTTTAATTGCGTAGGTTATTTATCTGTTTTGGATATTAGCTCTTTGTTGGATGTAGGGTTGGTGAAAATCTTTTCCCAGTCTGTCAGCTGTCATTTTGTTCTGTTGACAGGGTCCTTTGCCTTACAGAAGCTTTTCAGTTTCATGAGGTCCCATTTATTAACTGTTGATCTTAGAACCTGAGCTGTTGGTTTTCTATTCAGGAAGTTGTCTCCTGTGCCAGTGACCTCAAGGCTCTTCCCACTTTTTCTTCTAACAGATTTAGTGTGTCTGGTTTTATGTTGAGATTTTTTAATCCACTCGGACTTTAGTTTTGTGCAACATGACAAACAAGGGTCTATTTGCATTTTTCTACATGTAGACATCCAGTTAGACCAGCATCATTTGTTGAAGATTTTTTTTTCCATTGTATGGTTTTGGCTTCTTTGTCAAAATCAAATGTCCATGGGTATATAGGTTTATTCCTGGGTCTTCGATTCAATTCCATTGATCCACTTTCTGTTTCTATGCTAGTACCATGCTATTTTTATTATTATTGCTCTATAGTACAGCTTGAGATCAGGGATGGAGATACCTCTAGAATATCTTTTAGTGCATAGGATTGTCTTAGCTAGTTGTGGTTTTTCTTCATATGAAGTTGAGAATTGTTCTTTCAAGGTCTGTAAATAATTGTGTTGACATTTTGAGGGAGGGGGCTACAATCTGGATGTAAAGTGAACAGATTACAAAGAAAAAAAGAAAAAGAAAAAATCTTCAGGGAAAAGACTAAAAATAAAATCTACCATGTGATCCAACTATCCTGCTATGGGTATCTAGTCAAAGGAAATCAATTCTGCAGGCTAAAGCGCCATCTACATGCCTATGTTTACTTTGGGATTATATTCAGAAAGCTAAAAGGTGGGATGAGCCTCAGTGCCCCTCAACAGGTGACTGTGTGAAGAAAATGGGGTACACAAACAGTGGAGTATTTCTAGATGTATGGAAGAGTGGAATCCTGTTTTGTACATTAGCAGCAACATAGATGGAAGTGAAGGACATTATGTTAAATGAAATAAGTGACCTTAAAAAGGTAAATACCACACGTGCTCTCTCATACATGGAAACTGAAGATGTCCACTCTAAAGCAGGATAGTAACTTCTGTAGTAGTTTGAAGTGATAAAAGATGTAGAAAAAAGTGATTGGATTTAATTAGATCATACTACATGTGCATATGTAGGCATCATTTGGAACTTGGTCAATGTGTATAGATAATTATGTATTAGCAAGAAATTAAAAGTTTTCCCTAACAAATACTAGTCCAATATACAAGATACTTTTTCAGGGCATAGGGCTGCCCATGGTTCTCATCCTTGGATTTTTCTCCTGAGTGTTGTCTCTTGAGTCTCCAAGTACCTTGAATACATTTTCATTTTTTTTTTATATAGTATTTTAAAAATGCAGTTGTGGCATCATGGTTTCTTGATTGTATTTTGTTTGCGGTTAAAAAAAATCAAATATAAATAACCACAGCAAACAGATAGCTTTCAGGGACTGATTGATATCCAGATCAGCCATATGGAATGGTACTCTACCAGTCTGATCAGTGTCATCATCTCCTGTCAGAGTCCATAGTACTTGCTACCAGTGCTGCTTTCACGGCATAACTTATTGCAAATGTGGTTACATGGAAGACTGGGCAGCCTCATTGGCATCATCAGCTAAAGTCTCCTTCTGTTCTCTATGCTGCACTTTGATTCTTGCAGGGATGTCTGTTCACTTTGCACTATTTCTGTGTTAGCTACTTTTGAATAAAGATAGTCAGTTCAGCTAGGAGTGGTGGCACACACCTGTGATCCCAGCACTTGGGGAGGCAGAGGCAGGCAGATCTCTGTGAGTTCAATGCCAGCCCAGTCTACAAAGTGACTCCAGAATAGCCAAGGCTACACAGAGAAACCCTGTCTCAAACAGCAGCAGCAGCAGCAGCAACAACGAAGTAGTCAGTGCTACTTAAATGGCATTCCTAGCAGTCAGATGGGGATGTCAATTCAAGCATGACTATGTTCTTTTACGTCTAAAGTACTTATAACTAAGTTGTAAAGTTTGACTTTTAATATTTTATATTTCTCTCAGTTTATAGATGTTCAAATTCACACAACATTATCTCCTTAGTTATTGAGATACTTGAGAGAATATATATCTTCCTATAGAATGTTTCAGAATAAATACCATTAGTCTCATTGACAGTCATGCAGTGAATGGTGCTACTAAATACAGAATGACTTAGACATTATATTCCTAAGAGATGAAAATTTTAAAGGCCCCTGGTTCAATGACTTGGTCAGCCAATACTATTGGCTGTCCAGTCTACATATAATACACTATACATATTAATACAATTATACTACTATGAATGTTGGAAGCAAGTGGATTCTATGGTGCGCATCTTGGGACTTGTGCCATCCACTATAAGCATATATATTTTTCCTTGTAAATGTTGAAAATATCTCTTGGACTTTCCAGGAGATAAGTCATTGAATTAGTTACTTGATGTTTACTATAACAAAATACCCCGACGAAGCAACAGAAGGAAGACAGGAGGGTTTGTGTTGGCTGGTTTAGTTCATTATTGTGGGAAAGACACAGCAGCAAGAGCCTGAGGCAGCTAACCAGGGTGCCGAGGGTAATGAATGCTGTGCCCAGCCTGTCTTCTTTGTATTAATTAACCTCATCTTGATAATCTCTTATAACCTTGCTTGTCCTTCAGGTGATTCTAGACTTTGTCAAGTTTACAATATTAGTCACCACCGGTAGAAAACCTTCTTAATGTCCTAGAATGTTGGAGGAAATCTGCCTAGCAGGGCTCCCATGAAACATTTCTGCATATGTACTGACTCGTGAGATTTAACACGAAGTGAACACATAGACGGTGTCTGCTGCTGGATTTGCCGTGCATGGTGATGGGAGTGATTCCTTGCTCGCTCTTGGAAGGTGGCCCAAGTCTCAGGGTCCAGCGTGAGCCAAGCTGTGAGAAATAAAGGGCAGGCTGGGTGTGCATGCTGGTGAAGAAGAAACTGTGAATCCTCAAATTAGGATTAGGCGGCCGAAGCTGAAGAGTCAGCTGTTTCCTCCTTAGGTGAGCTCTAGATCATAGTAGATACGGCCGCTCAGCTTCCTTCCTGTGGGTGTTAACGTCCTCACTGGGGTGAAGCATTGTGGGAGGCAGCTTTTTGATCTCAGATAAAGCATCATTTCCTGTGGCACGTCTGGTATCCCATCAGGCCACATCACCCTCCCATGGTGTCTCAGTTACTGAATCTCATACTATTTCATAGAAAGTTGCTGAAGCACCTCTAGAAATACATACAAATATTATAAATATATCCAAGTCTTTCCAAAAACTACTGCAAAATGCCTATACAGACTCCATACTTTCCATCTAATCGATGAGTTATCTAGTGAGACCCACAGGCCCATCAACTTTGGTTATAAAATGGTCTTTGAATTACACTTTGAAGTCCAACAAAATTGAATTACATGAACTGTAAATGCAAGAGCAAGCAGAAATGTCAGCTCTCTCTGTGAACAGTTTTGCCTTTAGGTCCTCGTCACTCAACTAGAGACTTAAATTATCAATATTCTAGTAGACCTGGAAGGCTACGGCTTTCTGTGTGCTAAGAAACAGGGCTAATTTCCAGGCCGGGCAGTGGGTCCTGTCACCTGGAAAACGATTTAGTTTTGCTCTCTTTTGTGACACCAGTTTTCACTCTTTGCCTTGCCTAGTCACTTGCCCTGCATTTGAGAGGAGAGAGTGGAAGGGGGGTGGTAAAAATACTTTCTTAGATGCTCTAGAGATGGGGGGTCAGTGGCAGCATTTTCATGCCTGAGGGACCTGCCTTCCAGTTAGTCTTTAGAGAGAAGGAAAGAAAAAAAATTATGCCATCTGTCAATCAATTGTGATCCTTGCAGAGCTGAAGAGACAGACAAAGAAGATGCTCACTCATTCCTCATCCCTTGAAGCAAATTTATCTCTTGAAGGAAATGGTGTGTACTGACTAAGGAGGAAGAGTGCTGGGAATTTTGCACTAGGAGAATTCAGTTCACAAGGGATGTTTAAAGGGGGTAAAAGGATTAGGTGGGTTTCTGGGACCCTCTGGATCCCTGGTGTCACTCAGAGGAAGGATAGCAGGCTACCAAGAAGAGACTTGATACCCTATGAGCATATACAGGGGGAGGAGGCCCCCCTCAGTCACAGTCATAGGAGAGAGGAGTAAGGGGAAAATGGGAGGGAGGGAGGAATGGGAGGATACAAGGGAGGGGATAACAATTGAGATGTAATATGAATAAATTAACAAAATATATTAAAAAAATCAAAACAAAACAAAACAAAAAAGGGTTAGGTGGAAGAAAGCCCAGACAAACTGAGAAGCTATATGACTTCAGAAGTCACATCCAACCACACTTAACACAGTCAACAAATGGTGGCTTAGACAAAGGGTTCCTGTGTTTATGATAGGCAGTCTGGGCTTTGCCTGGCTTTTTCTTCAAGGTCACCATGGACGTAGGTTCCTCTTAGTTCTGTTTCCCATTTTCAGCATGAGGCTTCCATTGTCAAGGCCAACTTCTGATTGGTTAGAGCTGTCTCTTGGATGTGGCAGCACGTGCCTGCAAGCCTGAATTCTTAGCTGCTCTGAAGGCTGAGGCAGGAGGATCATTTGAATCCCTTCAGCTTAGGAGTTTGAGGCCAGCATGGGCAACCTAGTGAGACCCTTATTTAATTGGGGTTGGGTGGTGGTGATGGAAGAGATAGGAGACAGAGAAGAGAGAAGAGAGAGGATTTTTGGATACTGACTTTTTCCCCAGTCAGCAGAAAAACAGAAGAACTTTCTCCCCAACCAACCCCCTGCCCAGGCTCAGACCATACTTCCTCTTACTTCTTCTTGGCCAGAACTGAGTCATATGGGCTCACTTAGGTACAAGCAAAGTTGGGAAAGTCTGTCTGTTTGGCAAGCAATAATATGCTCAGCTGAAATTTGGAGTTTTATTTACAAAGGAAGAAGCAGAGAGTGGTCACTCAGGAGAACTCCTGTGATCTCTGCCACAGAAGCTGAGCTAGGCAAGAAGACTCTCTACGCTGATGCTGACTCTGGCCTTTTGGCCCTGTGCAGATGGCTTCTGTATTTGAAACCTCTTATATTTATTTCTGAGTGATCTTAGAAGCTGGAGAGATTTCCAAAGGACGTTTCCAAAGCTGGCTAAGTCTCTACTCAATTGCATAAGATAGGCCATGACACCTGAGGGTTTTTCATCTGCCTATTGTAGAGTTTAATTGATTGAAACGGGAGCAGGTGTAAGCTGCACTCTGTTGGCCCATGGCCTGTGAGCCTTGCAAGACTAATGGACTTAGATAAATGCCTTTGCCAGCTGAAGTTCTTGCTGAGTGCTAAGAAGGGAAAATGCAGCAGGGAATTTTTTTTTTTTTGAGCTCACAAAAATGTAAGTATATTAAAGTGTTTTTAGAGTCATTCACATCTGAATACATAATTTTTGAGCAGCACAAACCTAAACTAGTGTATTTTGTTTGACTCAAGGAGCTTCAGAAAGATTAAAAAAAAATGAGTTAATAATTTTAAATTAACTACTTCATATACACACACATATATACACACTCACATACATACACACATATGTGGATTATTGGATGGCAAAGCATTCCTGGTACTCTATTCCTGTGTGCTGGTGCTGACAACCCTTTGGAGCTGAACAGGGGCTGCTTCTTAGAGTCGGGGCCTGCATTCACTGTCTTCCTGATGCATCTGGCCATCTTTTCACTCCTTTATGGACTCCATCCAGCAGCCCTGTGAAGCTTGTGGCCTGCACGACAGATGATTCAGGATGTGAGAAGTTCATGGTTTGCTGCTTTCTGATAAGGGGCTCGATCCTCTAGCACGGAGAGACAGGAAAGTTCGCTGAAGCCAGATTGTACAATCTGGAAGGATAGAGTTGGGCCCTGAGTGAGGGAAGCTGAAGTCTTGTGCAGTGTGAGGTTAGCGTAGGCCATCTGTGGGAAGACAGACAACTGTACCCACGGATACCTGGTACCTCAAGTCAGCAAGTGAGTTGGCTCCTATCGAAGCCATGGTTTGCAAAGCTGGAGCTAGGACGTGACTATGGACTGTAGCCAGGTTGTCCCAACATGGTGGCTTAAGTTTCTGTGTGGTTTGTTTGTTTGTTTGTTTCTGATGTGATAATTGGCCAGGGTAATATTTTCAGGGTGGCGGTTCTAGCAGATGATGCTATTTGAATTCCTTTCCTACAATCTCCGGGAATGAATGACTTTGTATCCCAGTTAAGAAGCTGAACAGTGGCTGCCAAGCTGAGCCTGTGCTCCACTTCCTGGGCAAGCCGCTCCCTGACCTTGTTACTGCGCTTAGTGAAGTAGGCACTACGTTTTTCTTTTGTAAGTTAAGAGCTACACAACTGCTTCCTAAGTCACATCGTAGAGCAGGTCCCCATACTGTCCTGATATGTGCATGTATGTTGTTTCAATCCTTAAAAACTGACTTGGACCTCACTAATTTCAATGCACACACACACACACACACACACACACACACACACACACACACACAC
>OU015758.1:9765883-9784302 GCA_907169655.1 Acomys percivali | reverse complement strand
GGCTATTGACTAGAGTGTGCACAGGAGAAAAATAACAACTTGTTTTTACTGAGTGTCAGTTGCCACCAATATTTTTCGTAGCTGTGTCCTAACTCACCCCTTCTTGTGATGTCTTCTGGCTATACCATTAGTTGGCTATTTGATTCCAAATTTACATTGTACTATTGGGTTTGGATTTATTAATTTATATGCATTTTGTGAAAGTGTTTGCAGAGAGATGATTCCTTGTGTCAGCATTATAACTATTATCATATATTTCTTATTGCTTTCCAGTTTTACTATGAGCAAATTGCAATTGTTTTCAAAGCTCTCTCTGTCTTTGTCTCTCTCTGTCTCTCTCTGTCTCTGTCTCTCTCTGTCTCTCTTTCTCTCTCTCTCTCTCTCCATGATATCATTATGTAGCCTATGCTTGCCTAAAACCTGCTGCTATCTTTCTGCCTCTGACCCCTTGAGTGCTGAGGTGACAGGTGGGTGCTGCCTCACATGACTTATGATTTTTAAAGAGAATATGCGGAGGCCCTCAGGAGCCCAGAGGAGATTTGGGAACTGATGACACTTGAGAAATGAGTCATTTTCTCCCCAGAAGTATGGCCACTGTCAAGTCACCCATGTTCTGGTATTTAGCAGGCAGTAATATATATATATATATATATATATATATATATATATATATATATATATATATATATATGAGAGTGCAAGAGGGATGTTTTGGGGAATGGTCTGGAGAAATGGACATTGCTTGTAGATGTCATGTATGCAATTGTCAACGGATAAATAAAAATGTCCCCCTCTCCAAAAGTGAGAGAGAAAATGTTCACATTAGCTCAACATTTTGAAGGCCTCAGTTGATAATTGTTTGGTCCCTTGTTGCTGGGCCTATGGGAGGCATCATATAATAACAGAAGTGTGTAGTGAAGCAGAACTGTTCAGTGCATGGTTAGGAGCAAAAGATGAAGAGGGCGGGGTCTGAGGTACCATATTCCTCTTCAAGGACGTGCCCACCCTCAGGGATCTAAAGCATCTGCAGTGGTCCTCACCTCACAGAGTTCCACTCTGACCCCCAGCCTTTATTGTCTAGGTCTTTGGGGGACATTCAGCATCTATAGCACGACTCTTAGATTTTTGCCTTTAAAATGTATATTAAGTTTAAAAAGTAATATAAATTCCTTAAAGAGTGTTTGCAATAGAGAAACAAGATGAAGAAAAGTGAATAAATACCATAGAGTTCCACAGAGGTTATTAAATTGGAAATTGAATTTTGAGAAATTGGGCTTAGCACTGTTTCATAAGACATTTCATCTCTAATGTATAAATAACTACTTCACCAATGAATGTGTCACAGTTCCCAGGCTATTTCAGAAAATTCTTTTTTCTGCTAAGACCAATCTATGTTAAATGGAATGTTTTTGTGTAGACCATTCTATATTTAAGATTTCTTTATAATTAAAAAATTAAACCCTTAGAAGATTAGTATGTTAAGGGAGATATTTCACTTAATATTATTTTTGTGGGTGTATATCACGTTTCTTAATTCTGTGCCTGGCTTTTCTAAGCCCTGTATTTGAAGATGAGACAAGTGAGTCGGAGGTCTGGGATCCACAACTCTGAATTTTGATCTGTTATAGTTTTCTGTAATGGTCTCTTCTCTGTGAATGTAAGAACAAATATTTAGAACATAGCTAGGGATTACTCTGGTTAATAAAGTGGCTGTTGTAGGTTCTCCTTCACTACAAATAATATCATATAGACGTGCTGGATTTATGTATGTAGAAATATATGTATATATATATATATATATATGTGTGTGTGTGTGTGTGTGTGTGTGTGTGTGTGTGTGTGCATGTGTGTGTACATATGTGTGTATGTAAAACAATAAATAAAGGAAAAAGAGGCCATAAATTCCAAACAGAGAAGGAAGGGAAGTTTCATGCAAGGGTTTGGAGGGAGGAAAGGGAAGCAAAATAACAATTATATTATAATCTCAAAAATATATATATATTTTTTTTTCAGAAAAGAAAGGTGGAAGGAGAAGAGTTGGAAAAATGTGAAGGATGTTTGGTGGGTTTTAGAAAAGCAACACTCATATTTTACAGATATAAAAAACGGACTCTGAGATACTGGAAGTGGCTTAGAGCTCATGACTAATGACAAAGCTGGGGCCAGGTAATACATATCCCAATTTGTGAATGGTGCTTAATATCTCACTGTGAGTCATCATGACTGCCCAGTACATTGGACACAGCTATGAATATAAGGATAGCAATTTGCAAAATGAGGGAAAATGGATTGAACAATTTTTCATGTCATTTTTATGAGATGGTAAATAGTGGTAATTTGAGATATTAGAGAACAGTGTATGAATACTTTTCTGAAATTCTTCAAGGTGGCTGGAGAAGGAAAATTGTAGCTTTCCTTTGTGCCTTATTACTTTCTGAATGTCAACAGAGCACTTTCATTAACTTGTGTTAGGATGCTGTGAACAGGCACCACATCTTCTCTACACTGTCAGAGCCACTCAGCACCAAGGAGGACGTCTAGTCTAATCCCCCCTCCCCCATAGTGTAACAGGAATAAGACAAATAAAATAGTAACTCATCATTATAATGAACTTCCCAAAAATGGAAAATTCATCCTGGAAAATTAAAAAAAAAACTATAATTGATACATGTTGCATATCCATTCTCCATTTCTTTGTTCTTGTAAGATTTTTAAAGGGAAGAAAACAAAAAATGTAACCATCCATTTGGGGTTCCTAATTGTGCAATTAGCTTTGTATCTTATTCAGTGAACAGAAGCACGGCTTTCCCCCTAAGAAAACAAGTCTTAGAGTGTATGAATAGCTTTTAGAAGTACTTCAGTGATTTTTATCATTTATATGGAAATTTTGATTATTTTGGAAAACAGTTTGGTGACATGTGTCAAACATTCGAACATATTTACTCCCTTGGCTCAATAACTATACTTTTAGGATTCCACCCTGTTTTAGAAATCTAGCCAATTTTTTTTCTAACAGATTTAGTGTGTCCGGTTTTATGTTGAGGTCTTTAATCCACTTGGACTTTAGTTTTGTGCAGGGTGATAAATACGGGTCTATTTGCATTTTTCTACATGTAGACATCCAGTTAGACGAGCATCATTTGTTGAAGATGCTATCTTTTTTCCATTGTATGGACTTGACTTCTTTGTTAAAAATCAAGTGTGTGTAGGTGTGTGGGTTTACTTCTGAGTCTTTGATTTGATTCCATTGATCTACCTGTCTGTTTCTATGCCAGTACCAAGCTCTGTGGTACAGCTTGAGATGTGGGATGGAGAGTCCTCTGGAAGATCTTTTATTGTACAGGATTGCCTTAGCTATTCAGGGTTTTTTGTTTTTTACATTTGAAGTTGAGAATTGTTCTTTCAAGGTCTGCAAAGAATTCTGTTGGTATTTTGATGGGGATTGCACTAACTCTGTAGATTGCTTTGGGCAAGATGGCCATTTTTATTATGTTAATCCTACCCATCCATGAGCATGAGAGAACTTTCCATCTTCTGATATCTTCTTCAATTTCTTCCTTCAGTGACTTGACATTTTTGCCGTTCAAGTCTTTCACTTGCTTGGTTAGAGTGACACCAAGATACTTTATTGTTTTTTTGAAGGGTGTTGATTCCATAATTTCTTTCTCAGTCTGTTTGTCTTTTGTATAAAAGAGGGCTACTGATTCATTTTTTTTTTAGTTGATTTTTTTTTTATCCAGCAACTTTGCTGAAGGTATTTATCAATTGTAGGAGTTCCTTGGTAGAATTTTTGGGGTCACTTACATTTACTATCATATCATCTGTGAACAGTGACACTTTGACTTCTTCTTTTCAAATTTGTATCCCTTTGATCTCCTTTAGTTGTCTTATTGCTCCAGGTAGGACTTCAAGTACTGTATTGAAGAGATATGGAGAGAGCAGACAGCCTTGTTGTGGCCTTGATTTCAGTGGAAGTGACTTAAGTTTCTCTCCTTAGTTTGATGTGGCTATATTGCCTTTATCATGTTTAGGTATATGCCTTCTAGCCCCGATCTCTCCAAGACTTTTAACATGAATGAGTGTTGGATTTTTTTTCAAATGTTTTTTAAGCATCGAAGAAGACTCCATTGAGTGTGAGATCAAAGCAGATGCTGAGACTCACAGCCAAACTTTGGGGTGGAGCATAGGGAGTCTTATGGAAGAGTTGGGGAAAAGATGGACCTGGAAGGGACAGGAGCTCCACAAGGAGACCAAGGAGCCAACAAACCTGGGCCCGGGGGTGAGATGAGACTGTTGCACCAAGCAAGGACCATGCATGGTGAGGACCTGGACCTCCTGATCAGATGTAGTCAATAGGTACTACAGTTTCCTTGTGGGCCCCATAATATGGGGAGTAGGGGCTACCTCCGATATGGACTCTGGTGCCCACTCATTGATAACTTCCCACCTAATGGAGTAGCCTTGCCAGGCCACAGAAGAAGAGGATATAGGCAGTCTGGATGAGACTTGATGGGCTGGGGTCACATGATAGAGGAGGAAGGCTCCCCCTTTCTAAGGACTAGGGGAGGGGGGAGGGAAGGAAGGTGGGTGGTACCAGTAGGAGGGTAGGAGATGAGGGAGGGGGCTACAGTCAGGATGTAAAGTGAATAAATTACAAATAAAAAGTTAAAAAAGAAAAAGAAATCTAGCCAAGCAAATACCTAGAGTATGCTCCACTTTCTTGGGCAAAGAAAAACTACTAATATGTAAAAAGCTATTTATCACCTAAGGCTCAAATAGAAGCATAAGGCAAAGTTACAGGAGGTTCGTTTGCTGTAGTTTCATGCAACTATTTAACAAGTGTGGATGTTTAAATGTATTTAAGTAGTAAAGAAAATGCAAAACAATTAAAAAAAAAACAGGGCCCTAAACTATATGCAATATTAACTTGATAAAAAATAAGGGGCTCTTAAGGAAAAAAAATAATTGATAAGTATTTTCTCTTGCATTTTGATGATTATTTTTATTTTCATGACATTCTTTATTTTTTTACCATTTGGCTATATCTTAAAATACAATAAGTCATTAGGATTTATTTTAAATCTTAGTAAGCTAATACTTACTAAACTCTATCAAAAATTTGCAGGAAATTATTTCTGTATACATATATCCATAAGTTTTTACTTGATAAATGGTTCTCTCATTATAGAAAATGTGTGGATATAAATTAAAATGAATTAAGACTGAGTACTTTCTTGTGTGCATTTACACTGTGTGCCTCCATGTGCTTACTATGTTTGTTTGGCTTTTGTTATAAACCTAGAGTAGGCAATGCAGGAGAACAACTCTTGCCCTAAGGTATGGTTGGCTGTTAGTTCACAAGGCGAAGAACAAGAGGAGTTTCTCACTGGATGAATATGTAATTATCTGAGAACAAGGATGGAAGTCACATCAGTGCTATTGTCTAACATACTGCTGACACACCCTTCGCCTCTGTATGGGACTGGTGCTCAGTCACAAAGGTTCGTGATGGTTTCACTTTGTAACAATAAATTTAAGGCACTCAGAGAAAAAAAAAAAAGCAAGAAGCCAGACTAATGATTGCTTAAGCATATACTTGTGCAACTTAGCAAAATCTCAGAGAAAGTAAAAACTCATGTCCACTTATTTTGGGGGAAGCTTGGAAACATGATAGTAGATTAATAGGGAATCATTATTCATGAAATAAGGAGCATATAGGAGCTCCTTAATAGTATTCCAGTCTTACAAAAATGAGAGAATATTATGTGATACTCAAGTGATACTCAAATCATTGAGTCCACATTTGTTTAATTCTATAAAAGCCACCCCTCAGTTTTATCATCTGAAAAAATAAAAGTAAATGGCCCCCAAAATTAAAAAACCATCTTAATTATTTAAACAAAAAGGAGATTTAATTTATTTGTGGGTGAAGAAGAGCTGAGAAGTGATACAGCATTACCAGATAGTCCAAATAGTAGCAAGAACAAGAATCATTTAGTAACTCCAATTTAGAGGGACTGTCATTTGGAAACAGTATTACGCACATGGCTAAGGTCACTTAGAGGAAGCTGGAATTATGGTAGAACCAGACAAGTTATTAGAGAGGCCCCTTTGTAGTTGAAGACTGCTCGGGCCCCAGGGAGGAGGAAGAAGCACTGTGCCTTTTCCATCCTCCATCCTCCAATCTTGTAGCCAAATACAGGCAGCTACTAGAAGGACCTGCATAACTTCTGGGTGACATAGATCAAGAAGTCAAGGGTGGGTCTGAATGACCAAAAGTCACTGCCTCAGAAGGGTCTGTGAGGATACAAAAGATGTCTAAAGCATTTAGAATGACATGTGTTTTACACATGCTCAGTACTCATAGCCATCTGTGTGATTGTCATCTGCAGTGGCATCATCATCGTTGGTGCCATTCTCAGAATAACATCTTTTTGTAATTATGTCTTACCTGTCCTAAGCCAGGGTAGTGTAGTCCCCCGTATCTGCAATTTCTTGGCTGTGCTCCAAAGCTATAGTGCAATGCTGGGACTGCAGTTAATACTGTCTGCTATATGTACTGTGCTTCCCCTATATGAATTTATGCTTATTTATTAGGATCTCAAGGGAGATTAATAATGACAAATTAAAAAGAACAGTTTTTAGTAAGTGCTATAATTAATCGTATTGACTGCTCCCATATCTTCAGTAAACACAACATGAGATGATGTAACACCTGCATGATGAAATGTGTGGGGTGAGTCATGCAGGTGGGTGAGCCATGCAGATGTCCCATAACTGAGAAGACACAACCCCAAATTGTGGATCAGGGAGAATGTCTTGTTTCTGATTATGTCCTCTTTTCTTCTGGCCATTGTTAAGGTCAAATTATTCATTATTTCCAAGGCAGGAATGATCCGCTTTCCTTGCCCATCTGGTCTGTGCAGAGAATGGTGATAGCCCCAGCTCCTTGGTGATCAGTCGAGCCATGGCACGTTCTTGAATCTAGGCAGACTTGAGGACATGATGGGCATATGTAGCCCTATGTGGAAAGAGGCTTGGAAGTTGACTTTAGAATCAGTGACTTACACAATGATTTCCTTACATATTCTAGCCGAAAGCTAATACAACACTATATTTACTTTTTTTGTGTATTTGTTATAGCTTGACATTAAAGCTAGTGAATTTCAATGAATCAACAGCTCGCTAAGATGTATTAATGGGCCATACTAAGGGTCATACAGTATCCCCCTGTGAAACACAGACATGAATGGAAGATCCAACACAAGGGAGTTCCAAAGCTCTGTCACAAAGGTGCCTTGAGTTCCTCTCTTTTTGAGAACATGTCATTTGTTAAAATATTTTGT
This sequence comes from Acomys percivali, assembly GCA_907169655.1. Classification (NCBI taxonomy): domain Eukaryota; kingdom Metazoa; phylum Chordata; class Mammalia; order Rodentia; family Muridae; genus Acomys; species Acomys percivali. The sequence goes on along the minus strand of OU015758.1, from coordinate 9,776,956 downwards.
GCTGGCAAGTTTTCTACTAAAAGGCTTTTTAATAGTATGGAAAGCAGCAGTATTTCTAGCTTTTAAAATAGCATTAGATTTTTCTAAAAGCCTCCCCCCTACCCACTGGTTCTCCACTTCTACATATTTTTAGAAAGGTTTATTGATCTCAAGGAGTTAAGCTTCTCTTCTCTTCTCAGACGGTCTATTCTTCATATTTAAAACCAAGTCTCAAATAAGCAATAATCAGAGGCAGCAACCGCTCGGGGTTTGATGAGTGTTGGATCCAAACTGATTATCAGCATCAGTACCTCAGGTCCTTTCCCAGTCATGTGATACTTGGACTTAGAACGATGCTCCCAGTCATGTGCCTGCTTTAAAGATAGGAAACTGAGGCCCTTGGACTGAAAACCTCCCCATGGTCACATATCCAAGCTGCGAGACTCAAAGCACCAACTCTTAGAGGCCACAGAGAGAGCCTGACATTTCATTTTGCCAGCTAAGCAATAAAGAACAGAATAAAAGCACATAGGAACACAAGTGCATAACCCCAGGGTTGTAGATTACTGAAATGTTAAAGAATGAACAGATTTTTGAAGAGCATCTAGCTCTGCCCCTAATTTTATTGCTGGGAAAATTGATCCTTGGGAAAGAAGCAATGTTTTTACTATGAAGGAGACCACTCCCAGGTTGCAAGGCTCCTCTCTTCTTCCTCTGTTATGAGCATGTCCCATTGCCCTTCACAAACGAGATGAAGTGATTTTGTCTCTTACTGATTCTAAAGATGTGGACATCTTTTATGGGTTGGAAATGCATCGTTTACATTTGCTTGGTGCACCAGGAGCAGAAAACAGGCACCCTGAGGTACTTGCAAGCCCATAAGTCCTGTGTGCAGGCTGTTTTTCTTCTTCATTGTCTTTGCATTTACGTTAAACAGATACTGATAAGTAAAAGGCTGATGAGAAAGTGTTTGGCTGTGAGTTAACTCCAGCCTATTACATTCACTGCATTTCTAAAAGAGTTTTGTTGTTTAGAATTTTGTACATGAACATACTGCCTTGTGTTACTCCCATTCTCCTTTCTTTTTAAAATATATTTTATTAATTTATTCACATTACATCTCAATGGTTATCCTCTCCCTTGTATCCTCCCATTCCTCCCTCCCTCCCATTTCCCCCTACTTCCCTCCCCTATGACTGTGACTGAGGGGGGGACCTCTTCCCCCTGTATATGCTCATAGGGCATCAAGTCTCTTCTTGGTAGCCTGGTATCCTTCCTCTGAGTGCCACCAGGCCTCCCCATCCAAGGGACATCGTCAAATATGGGGCACCAAGATTTGTGTGAAAGTTAGTCCCCACTCTCCACTCAACTGTGAAGAATATCTTGTTCATTGGGCAGATCTGGGTAGGGGTTCAAAGTTTACTGCATGTATTGTCCTTGGCTGGTGCCACAGTTTGAGCAGGACCCTTGGGCCCAGATCCGCCCGTCATAATGTTCTTCTTGTAGGTTTCTAGGACCCTCTGGATCCTTCTATGTCCCCATTTTTCCATGCTTCTTTCTTCCTCTGTTAAATCCTTCACCTTCCTCCCAAGTTTATGATCTCTTCTGTCCTCATCACTGTTACATGTATATATAACCTTCTGAGTCCATTTAGATTTGCTCATATGTACGTTTGTCCAGATCTTGCAACTTGGTCTTAGACAAACCTGTATGGGAGTTTGTCCCTGGAGGCAACTGATTTTCCCTCTCTCAGCAACCCTTGGCCTCCTGTAGCTCTTCTTCTAGAGTTAGGACTATGTGGGAATCTCTGGTATCCACCTTGGTGTAGTAGTTGATGTCATCATGCTGGTCTTGTTTTGGTGACTCTCTTGTTGAAATTTCCCGGATGCATTTTTTTCCTGTCATTCTGGTGGGCACTGTCCAGCAGCAGCAGGCATCCTGAGCCTCTTATTCCTACAGTCTTTCTGTGAATTCCTACAGCCTCCTGTGAATTTTCCTTGTGCCTTCAGTTTAAGGGTTGCATTGTAGATAAACCAGTAGGGTTAGACACCTCCACAGTCATTAATTCTCTTCTTTTGACCACATTGTGGATGAGAACTTCACTTATCTGCAGGTACATAATCTAGAGGTCCACTGCATTTTAAAAAGGTGCGTAGTTCTTTCTCAGTTTTATATTATTTTAACCTGGCCCTCCATCTGTTGACGTAGGTTTGACTCTGGCATTCCCACATAATTCATGTATGACAGTCCCTTAAAGGCCCATTGCTTTTGCTTGGTAAATTCTCTGTGTTTGGAATCCTTGCAATTTATGCATTAGCAAGGTGGTGAGGATAGAAAAGTCTATGTGTTTTTATCTTTTTAAAAGTTATTCTTCTATCATATATTATATCCCAACTGCAATTTACCCTCCTTACCCTCCCCCAAGTCTCTCCCCTTGTTAGAATTCTTCCATGGCGGTGTGGTCCTGCCCAGTATATAAGAAGACAGATGTACCTCATCTCTCTTTCTCTTCTCTCTTCTCTCTTCTCTCTCTCTTTCTCTCTCTCTCACTCTCTCTCTCTCTCTCTCTCTCTCTCTCTCTCTCTCTCTCTCTCTTTCTCACCATTTCTCTTTTCCTCTGTCTCTGTGTCCCCTCTCTGTCTGGGGTACCCCTCCCCTTTCCTTCTCCCCCATGCTCATTTAATAAACCTCATATAATCTAATATCTGGCATCTGGTATCTTATTATTTGGCATCTTCTTATCATTTTATTTTACTAAACATAACCCACCTCACATACCCTTTTCTCCAAATCCACCCCCTCCTCTGCCTTTTCTCAGAAAAGAGTAGGCCCTCCAGGGATACCAACCAAACACATCGTAACAAGCTAACAATAAGACCAGGCACATATCATTACATCAAGGTCAGATGAGGCAACCCACTAGGAGGAAAAAGGTCCTACAAGCAGGCAAAAGAATCAGAAACAGCCCTTGATTCCACGGTTAAAAATTCCACAAGAACACCAAGCTACTCAATCATAACATATACATACACAGAGGACCTAGGTCAGGCCCCTACAAGGCTCTCTGATTCTTTTAAGGATGGTCCGGAAATTTTTATCCTGTTCATCGTTTTGAGCCATGCAGTTAGGAATGCTTCCGGGTTAATCATGGCCATGGAACAGATGTTGGAGGGAGAGAGAAGTGAGTAGGAATCTCTAATTGAGGAAAACTGTGTTGTCCATAGACTTTCTTGGCTTCTATAGATCTACCTTGACATTCATTTCAACTCACAGCTGCAACCCACTGTCCGTCTCTGCACAGGAGGTGCCTTCTCAATCAGCCTGCAGTCCCTTTCAGGAAAGGGAAGTGCAAAGGCCACTGTGCTGTGAGTAGAAAGCAGGAAAACTCCGGGAAGAGGATATAGGTTAGAGACAGGAGTCCTGGCTTCCTGTTTAAAGTCTCCATTCCCATGAGGCTCAGTGACCTTTATGGGTATTAGGCTGTTATAGTTTTTATTGTTCTTGTAAATACCCATGTCAGCACAGTAGAAAATCCCATTATTTTCTACCTATAACAATCACAGTTTATTACTTTGACTCACTAGGTGGCTGGTCATAATGAGAGGGTAGTTGACACCCCTTTGGTTTTGAGCCTGCATTGTTCTCAGGCCAGCACCATACTTTATGGTCTCCTTGGGGAAGTAAAGCAGTTCTGTAGAGAATAGGTTCCTGCTTACTTGCAAATTGGGTGATGACAGAAGTTAAGAATAAGAACTCATAAAAATGTAACACCGGGAACAACTCTTCTTCTTTCTGTTGTATACCAAAGGCTAACTAACCTCTATGAACCTTCTTGAGGCCAGTGTTCTTGGAAATACAAATTGTTATTAATTGTCTTTGTCATTGGATTGTTCAAACTCTTCTCTCAACTTAGTAGCTTATGTTCATACCTCTTCCTTGGAATATTCATGAAACACCACTTAAGGAGGCTCCTTTATCTAAAACCCAAGGTAAAGCTCAAACTTGGTAGCAAATAAAAGCATCTTTGTGATTTTATTTATTTTTAAAATGTTATAACTGCCTTCTGAAGGGACACAATGAGTCTGTGTTCTGTTCTGTTGCTCTTCAATAACTTTATCACCCAGAGCTATTATGATTTCCTAGAGAGGTGGGTCTATAGATGTGTCACCCCATTGCTAATGAAGTCTGAACCATTGTATGAGGGTAGCATCTCTGAAGAAGAGATAAAATTCTCATTACAACCCTTTTTAAATATTTCTGCATTCGAGTCGGGGAGGGGAGACTCTCCACTCCTTTAATGCAATCTCCTTTTCTTTCTGAGCCGGGTGACACATTGTGTTGCTTCCCAAGATTAGACAGAAAATGAAGAGGCACTCTACAGGTTCTGTTACGTCCTTTGTCGAAGGCAGCGTAGTTCAAAGGCTCTTTCTTCTGTTTAGTTTGTGCAACGTCAGACAAGGCTTTGAAAGCAGGGATTCCCTGAATATCCCACCATGGGCCCAAATTCCTGTTTTGCTCTCTTCAGGGAGCTCGCTGGCAGCGCCAGTGAGGTTTTAAGTCGGTTCTTAGGTGGTTCCAAAACCACTCTCCTATCATATAATCTTCAGTGGCTTGGGTTCGTTTATAATCCATCCTGCTGCGGTTTGGTTCTAGGCAGAGCCTTTGGGGTAGAAATCTCCTGTGAGCTGCCTTGATTTGGAAGAATTTGATCCTGCCAAATGGAAGTGGCACACGTCCAACTGCACGTGTTGAACCGGCTCAGAACCCAGTCATGTTAGGAACATAGATATGCGTGAGACAGCTAGCTTTGGGGAGGCATTATGCCACGTGGGGGTAGGGGGTGGGCTAAAAAGACACGTGACTACTGTGAAATACCTGCCTTCAAAAGGCGCCTTCCCAGTCGGGGCAGTGAGCCAGAGATGCTCAAAGAATACCACTCAGTTTAAAGTGTGTCATCCTATATGCACAGTAGAATGAAACTTAGAGTGAGAAAACAGCACCCCGCAGGGGAGATCAGGAATAGAAAGTGCATTATAGAGGCCCTGAAATGCTAATCATGCTAAAGAAAATTATGTAGTTTGGCAGGTGTCAATCTTGTGCTGCTGGGGACTAACCCTCCCCCACCCTGCCTCCTGTTTTGGATAGTTTCCTGGGGGTGTAGATCTTTGTAGAGAGACTGTTCCATCTTTTCCACACACTCTGGTGGCTCCGGGGGGCCTGTCTGTGGTCATGCAATTCAGAATCTGAAGCAAGTCGAGCAAAGCTGAGGAAGCTGTTTGAACTGACCTCCGGTATCGGTAGCTGCATCTGTTGTTTTTCAGTGCTGGCAGCAACATGACCCTAGTTACAGTAATTGCTATGGCAAGGTGGTTGTTATTCTTGCTGTCTGGCATCTTATGTGCCCTAGCATTTGTCTAAATGCATGATGGTTCTGCAGTGTCCCGCTGAATCTGTGAACCAGCACGTCTTCCACTGGAGAAGGCTTTTGCTTTTCTAGCTAGCCAGGGTTGACCCCAGTTCCAACAAGCGAGGAATGCGGTATCACCTGAACAGCAAGGTCTGTCCCATCCGTGTAACACATTTGCTCAGCCCCTTTCCCCTGGGTACTCGCTCCCGCCATTTTTTTTCCTTGCATAACTCCCTATTTTGAAGGCTGAGCACAAGCACTTTGAACTTTACTGGAGTTATTGACGAGTTTATTGTATTCTATTTTTCCATTTAGTGTTTCTCCAAATGATACACATTTTCCAATTATATCCCTTCAAATATATTGTCTTAGGTCAGACCTGGTGGATCACATCTTTAATGCCAGCACATGTGAGGCATAGACAGGCAGATCCTTATGAGTTCAATGCTTTCATTGTCTATATAGCAAGCTCTAGGCCAGCCAGGGCTACATAGTGAGAAGTTGTCCTCACCCCCACCAAATTATCTTTTTGCAACTTGCCGGTGAATGACTGCCTTTTTGTAGGACTCTCTTTTCATTGGGAGTCCAGATTTAGTTAATATCAAAGCTTGTTTGGTGAATGAACAGAGTCCTTGAAATGTCTGATATTATTACATTTCTTGTATACTTTAAAAATCAGATTTATTTATGTCCTAAAATAATCTTTATTGTAGGGTTCTTTGTCAGATGTATATATGCATCTAAATACCCTGACATGGCCATTTGGTTCCTACCCTTAACAGAATTCTCATTTTCTTTCTAGCCAACAGACCTCTACCTATCAGAAACCAAACATACCATATATAATATAGTAAATACATAATAATATTATTATATTATATTTATTTATCATATTGTATCACCATTTAAGTGGTTAGGACGATTGTACCCCTGGAAGGAAGAAAAGACAGGACAGTAAATTTTTGTCTAGGAATAAGGTTGTTAGAGCACCACGAACTACATTTTATTCACTATGGAATGCAGCTTACCTAGGTAGCCTGCATTATGCTCTGCAATGCTATTTCAGATGTGTGTTGTTATTGCTGGAACTGTTAAAGTTGAATTTAAGTATGAAATTGGCGGATTCAGAAGGAACTGAGGAGAAGGACAGGGGCCATTTGGTAGCATTATGTCACAGCCACAGACCTTTGGAGCAATATAAAGAAGATGAGAGAAAGAAGCTTTGCATGAAGGAGAAACTCATTATTATTATTTTTTTTAGTACATGATTATGTTCACACTCACACTGAAGATCAAGGTTCTCCCTGATACAGTGCTTAAACCAACACGAGATTCTATCAAAAGAGCATGAGGCCAAGTGATGCTTTGGAGCAGTGCAACTGGGGAAACCATAAGAGAAATAGGTACAAGGCTTTTTATGAAAGTGGTGTTGCATATGCCGCCTCCACTCTTAAGGAAAGAGAACCTATCTAGTTGAAAGAGTGAGGTTAGCACTTGCTATTGTTCAGAATGACCATGCTTCAATTTTTTTTAATTTAAATTTTTATTTTATTTTATTTTTTTCTGTGTTTCTTTCTTTTTTAAAATTTATTTATTTTTATTAATTTATTCTTGTTACATCTCTATGGTAATCCCATCCCGTGTATCCTCCCATTCTCCCCTCCCTCCCATTTTTCCCTTATTCCCCTCCCCTATGACTGTTCCTCAGAGGGATTACCTCCCCCTGTATATGCTCATAGGGTATCAAGTCTCTTCTCGGTGACCTGCTGTCCTTCCTCTGAGTGCCACTAGGTCTCCTCCTCCAGGGGACATAGTCAAATGTGAGGCACCAGAGTACATGAGAAAGTCAGACCCCACTCTCCACTCAAGTGTGGAGACTGTCCTGTCCATCCAAGATGACAACGAACAGTGTGGACCGTGTTTGGAAGCTCCAGTGATCAATTTTTTTTTTTATAGTCAAACAACTTCTGCATGTGTGTTGGTAGTGATTAAGAGGATAGATGCTATTGAAACGGGGTTTGCTAGGCAAAGGCAAAGAAAGATGTCTTCGGATAGATTCTTCTTACTCTACATAAAAGAATGTTTTAAAGACCTTTGGCAAGCCCACTGTTTACACTACAGAGGAGCCTGGCTTTTCTGCTTTAGAGTAAGCTTGGCAGGCAGTTACATGGAAGCACATACTTGTTTGGTTAGAGTGGCAGCACCTTTGCTCCTTCCTTCTTTATTGTTTTCCTGGCTCCTCATCTACAACGTGCATCTCCAGGTCCACAGCCTAGCTTGCCACTGCGCCTGGACTGCCAAGCCAGCTGGTGCTGAAAGGATGCTAGTTTGCAGAGATTTGACACATGAATGGCACCAGTTAATGGTGAACAAATAGCTCTTCTGGCTTCTAAGTGTTGAGAGAATGTCTTTTCCTGACTTCCTTCTGCTGTGCTTCTTTTAAGTCTTCTTGACTGGGTCTCAACTTGACGTGGGACTTGCTAGGAGAATGTCTTCAGCATAATCTTCCCTCCCTTCCCTCCCTCCACATTAACAGACACAGACAAGCAACCACAACCATCACTACAGCAACAGTTTCTGAGAGTTCCAGGACACATCCCTGGGATGATCTGGCACTTCAAACCAACTGTACAAAATCTAGTCTTGTTAGCATCTGTCTAAGAAGGAAGGGTCAGAGCTGCCAGGATAATGTGCTGTGTGTTCCAGTCAACGCCCGAGGATCTCCTAACCACCGTTTTGGGCATGAATTTGCTAAAAAAAAAATCTTGTGACTTTGTCCCATTTCTCTGCTATCTTTGATATACCTGTGTATGTCTCACAGCACAAATGTATTTCTAAAGGAAATGATAGTGATTCCTTTAAAAGGCTACAATCAAGAGAGATGGAGCCTGCCTTCCACTCATGTAGGAGGATAGAATGGCAAATTTCTTAACGGCCAACCCATAGGCATAGCTGGCCTCAACACACTCACTCGTCCTTGCAGTTTTGATTGACTTTTCATCATGTCTTTCCTCCATTCTTCCCTCAAAGGGACTTTAAAAGGCCTAGTCACCAATATACAAATGGAGGCTGGGGTCTCTATTGCAACTGTGTAGGAAGGGTTAAGACATGCCTGTTCTTATTCCTCTACCCAGGGTCTGGGTTTGTCTTTGGCATCAAGAAGAGGGTAGAACCTTGAAGGAGCTTGATATGAGATAATTTGAGGTATTCATCTTTAATGCCTTATTTAATAAATCTTTAATTAATCTCTTCTGCTCAAGCTCATAGCTCAGGCCTGTGGTATGTGATGCTGTACAAGGCTGGGGCTGGCAGGTTCATCCTGTCCAGCGGTTTTTAAGAGGAGAAGAAAATGAGAACAACTCATCTAACAAATCTGGAACCCCAATATTTGCCCCATTCTCTTTCTGCTCATTTGCCGTCTGATATTCAGTAGGAATAGATGGAGGTGGGGGGGTCCTCTTGTGGCACGAGAAGCCTTCCCTTCAGAGTCCTCCCACCGTTCCAGCTCACTGAGCTCTGCAGCATTCTAACACAGTTGCTCTGCTGTGCAAGGAATATGCCTCCTAAACAGAAGCGTTCTCACAATGGGATGGAGGAGTTTAAGTGCTCTGAGAGTAGCGGTCAGGAGGAAATAGCCTATGTAAGATCTGGAGGGAGTCAGCCAAGGCTCAGAACAAACGATGACTCAGAAATCTTGATTTTTTTTTTTGGCGGGGGGGGGGGGGGGGGGGGGAGGCACATCACCCTCTGGCTTTTGGGATCACTGTGGTGAACTTTGCCCAAAGCCTGTAATATGATTTATAATAATTATTCTATTCCTATCTCCCATAATCTGGCAAGATGAATGTGTTAAGGTTATTAGCTTTCTCAAGCTGGAAGATAATAATTATTAAGTGGGTCTGTTGAGAGCCAGGCTAGGGTGAGTTATCAGATCTGAAGCAGTTATCAACAGGGCACCAGGAACTAATGGCAATTGAATGTGAGCTTTCAGAATTTGTCTTTTTTGGATAGATGCAAGAGATATTTTTCATAACTAAATCTTCTAGAAGAAAAGAAACCCCAGGAAGATTTTCTGGCAATAGAGACATTCTAAATGATCTTGACAATATACTGTGCTTGATGAAGAAAAAGCACTGGGCCGAATTTATAGTGTCTAAATCCATTCTTGTTACTGTAGAATAACAGAGTGTGCAATTTACATATAAAAGTGTTTAAATTGCTCTTCTGGAGTCTGGAAAGGCCAAGCGTTTAGCAGCATCTGGTAAGGGGCTTCATACTGCATCATACCATGCATGACAAGGCAAACGGGCAGGTGAGCACATGAAATGGACAGGGTACAATGGGAAGGGCTGTTCTCATGATACTGATGTGTAATTATCTAATAGTAGCCAGCCTGTCCTAATGATAATGTTGTTCAGTCGTTCATTGCGTTCCATCCTCATGACCTAGTCGCCTTCCTAACACTGCCGTGCTAGGCACCGAGCTTCCAACACATGAATTTAGGGGAACTAATTCAAACCATAGCATTCTGGGAAGCAACGTTGACATCTAGTTGTAGAAGCAAAGGCTGTAGGTGATCCAGCATATTTGGGAGAGTAGCTTGACAGAAAGGATGAGCCCAGGAGGCAAAATGCTCTTAAGCATGTGAAAATCATTAGGAAATCTTATGTTCAACTTGACAATGAGCTGTTCTGCACTCCCTTATGTTCGTCCCCCTTCCTCCATTATAAATTATTGGCTTCAGCCAGAAACCTCACATCATGCCATTGCCCCTGAGTTTTGGTCATACCCCTTATGTTTTTAATGGTTTCATTATCTGGAGGACAGACAGAATTTAGAACATCAATGAAACGTGATAGAGAAGAGATCAATGTATGTTACTGTTTCTAACACTCTAGTTTTTACCACTTTACTCAATCATTATTCTAAGAAAAATCAATGTAGAATATTAGCATCACCTGCCAGGGACTGCCCACTAGAAACTACAGTTATGTCACTTTGTAATTTCAGATTTTCCTGCACACCATTTTTGCTCAACATACCTGAAATTAAGATTAAGCCAAGATACTAGATCTTGTGTTTAATTTGATAAGAAAGAAACACATATGCTAACATTCCACAATGTGTTCTTAACTTATTTTAAATACACAACCATCTCTGCTACGTTGCAGCACATATATTTCTAATAACACTCTGCTACACAAGAGAGCATAGAAAGAGTTTCAGATATTATGGGGAAAGTGGGGATGGGAACACTGCTGAAAACGTTGTCAACTATGCATTTTATAAATAAAATAGAAATCTAATATACATATACGTGTTATATGGTTAAGAAATACATATTTATTAGGATAAATGTGATGCCTTGAAGTTTGCTTGTGGAAGTGGTCACATTTCTGAGTTCCTGTGCTGTGAGGTTATTTTCAATTAGATAGCAGCAGCTACAAATAGGTACAGTTCAAAATACATGTGGCAAGTGTTAGGTGCTTGGATTCTGGGGACGTCCAGGGTCTGGAGTTCTTGTCATATCTCCATTTACAGATTGTGAGGTAATGATGCATAAATAAATATGAAATCTTTGCCTAAATTACTCCCTGATGTGCCAGTTGCAGTGAAAAAATAGGCTTTTAAAGCAGGTGTTATAGCAGGAAATGTTGTAATTGATTTCCTCTGTAATTCACTATAGT
>OU015758.1:9745178-9762488 GCA_907169655.1 Acomys percivali | reverse complement strand
TCTTTCCTTCTTTTACTTTTTACTAAACATTATACCTTAACAGTCTCCTGAGATAAGAAATATAACTCCAAACAAATATAAATTGTTAGAGAATTGGTGAAACACTATTGAATTTCAAAAGAAAAGACCTAAGGGTCTCTCTATCTACTTGATCCAACAATATATGTACTCATTTGAAACATTGCCCCCCCATGTGTGTGTGTGTGTGTGTGTGTGTGTGTGTGTGTGTACAATGCATGTCAAGGGGCATGTGTGTATGCATGTGCGTGTACATGTGCATGGGTGTAATGTATGTGTGTATGCATGCATGTCAAGGGGAATGTATGTATGTGTGTGCATGCATATCAAGAGCATGTATGTGTGTGTGCATGCACACATGCATGGGTGCAATGCATGCATTTGTGTGTGTATTGTATGCATATGCTTACATGCATTTGTGTGTGTGAAGGTCAGAGGTCACTGTTGGGTGTCCTCCCCAATTGCTCTCTATTTTATTTTTGAGACAAGGCCTCTCACTAATCTTGCAGCTCACCAGCGATTAAAGGGCCTCCATGCTTACAGCGGATAAGCCCTTTCCTGACTGGAACGTTTTGTCCCATTAAATTGTATGTTCGCTACCAAGCTTGAGGGCCCAGTGGTTTCTGCAGTTTTCATTTGTGTGTGATTAGCTGCATTGTGAACAGTGACTGCTACATTTCTATAAATGTGGCTGCTGTTGGATGCTGACGTTATAGGAAACAATTCACTACAATCAATTCAATTTTAGCTCCCTGACGCAGATCCTCCCATGCTCCTCTTTGTGTTTTCTCTGTCCCCAGGTTGTCTCTCTGGGGGGAGATGCTGACAGCATGAACAGCATTTACTGATTGGCGCTTTAGTGACTTTTGATGAATTCACTCATAACAGAATTTAAGTGTTATTAATAGATTCTCACCAAGTACATAAACAAAACAGTGCGTTTCTAGGCAGACAGCCATGCACTTTTAGAGAGCTATATGTTTACACTATGTAGAAGGGAAACAACCAACACAGAGCCAATATACATAACTTCCTACTCGTTTGTCCTGTACCAGTTTGTTATTGTTGGGGATAAAGATTCAACCATAGTTACCGCTGAAACACAGGGGGACACTGGGCGAAGAGACAGTGGTGTGGCCTGTGAGTTTGTTACCCAGATAAAAAGATAGCTATAGAATCAAGGTTGATTTTCAGATTTGAGCCCCATTGTGGTCACAGCACATTTGCTTTGCTGTGCAAATTATCTTGGCACCTAGGGGAATGATGCTTATGAACACTACAGATGCAGTGTTCTTTTCTGGCCTTTTCCATAATCCATAATTATGAACCATGCTGAGTTAGGGTGTGCTGGAGAGCATCCTTAACAGCACGCTGAAGAATTTTGGCCTATGTGGCATCATTTAGAAGCAACCTATTGTGTGGATTCTCGTTTTCCTTTTTTATCTGATGGGCCGATAATCTCATAATGGCATTAGTTTTTCAACCAATTATCCAAGGTGGCCATTATCTCCTTTAAAACCTTGACAGTCTCTACAGCAAGGTTTAAAACATATCAAAAGGAGATAGATTAAAGTCATTTAGAAAACTCAAATCCTGGGTATTTGGTATCTTAAAATTCAACAAGGGATGCTGAAAAAAAAAAAAACCCAAATGGAGTTAATTTAAATTCAGCCTCTTAAAAGGTTATATTATAGAACATATTGAAAAAGAGAAAAGTTAGGTGGAAAGTCAAATGCGATAGAGTTTGGAAATTACCAGGCTTTAGGTTATGAACGATTTCCCATCTGTCAAGGCAGACTAGTGTACTTTCTTCCTCAGATGCAGTTTATGAGACCGTGTACGCGACTCTACTGTACAAGCAGCACTGATGGTGTCATGAAAGTCAGTAACAGCCTGAGAGCAGACATGCGTATTTTGTGTGGACATTTTAATTGTTCCCTCTTAGTTAATCTAGTTTGATACAGTGCCGGTGGCGTATGAGGGATGAGGAGGGAAGGAATGGGTCAGCGTCCATGTGAACAGAGGTGATGCTCGTGGCAATAACCGATACTTTTGAGGGCTGTTTCATTTTCAAATGGCTTGTCTGTCTCAATTTAGAATTTGGCCTCTGGAACATTGCCCTCTCACTATTACCTCAATTCTTGCCAAGCATGCACAAGACCATTTTCTTTAGTGGCTTTTCTTGATTATACTTTCTCCAATGATCTGAATAATCCCTTTTTGTTTCTGATACTGAAAATGTAGATTGTGTATATTTAGGTCTCTTCTTTTTTAATGGCATTTTTTTATTAATTTATTCATATTACATCTCAGTTGTTAGCCAATCCCTTGTATCCTCCCATTCCTCCCTCCCTCCCGCTTCCCCCCCTACTCCCCTCCCCTATGTCTGTTACTGAGGGGGACCTCCTCCCCCTGTATATGCTCATAGGGTATCGAATCTCTTCTTGGTTACCTATTATCCTTCCTCTGAGTGCCACCAAGCATCCCCATCCAAGGGACATGGTCAAATATGGGGCACCAGAGTTTGTGTGAAAGTCAGATCTCCTTCTCCACTTAACGGTGGAGAATGTCCTGTCCATCAGCTAGTCTGGGTAGGGGTTCGAAGTTTACTGCTTATATTTTCCTTGGCTGGTGCCATAGTTTGAAGAGGACCCCAGGGCCCAGACCCGCCTGTAGTTTTCCAGGACACACTGGATCCTTCTATTTCCTCATTCTCCCAGGCTTCTCACACCTAAAGTCTCAATAGGATGTCCTCCCCTCTGACCCACTTTCCTGGTAGGTAAAGTTTTTCATAGGGACATACCCTTTGGACTAGTGTCTCGATATAAGTGAATATATACCATTTGACTCTTTCTGCTTCTGTGTGAACTCACTCATTATGATAATTTCTAGTTCAATCCATTTGTCCACAAATTTCAGGAATTCCTTGTTTTTAATAGCTGAGTAGTATTCCATAGTGTAGATGTACCACAGTTTCTTTATCCATTCTTCTACTGAGGGACACGTAGGCTGTTTCCATGTTCTGGCTATTATGAATAAGGCTGCTATGAACATGGTTGAGCATATGTCCCTATTGTGTGGTAGTGCATCTTCTGGATATATTCCAAGGAGTGGAATAGCTGGGTCTTGAGGAAGCACTATTCCCATTTTTTTGAGAAAACGCCAGATAGATTTCCAAAGTGGTTGTACTAGTTTGCATTCCCACCAGCAATGAAGGAGTGTTCCTCTCTCCCCACATCCTCACCAGCATGTGGTGTCAGTTGAGTTATTGATCTTAGCCATTCTGCTGGGTGTAAGATGGAATCTCAGTGTCGTTTTGATTTGCATTTCTCTGATGACTAAGGAGGTCGAGCATTTCTTTAAGTGTTTCTCAGCCATTTGATATTCCTCTGTTGAGAATTCTCTGTTTAATCATTTCCCTTTCTGAACAGGTGACAGCATCACAATGTTCCTGTGGTTGTTTTCTAATATTATCTTTATTATCTAGAGTGACAAAATTCCCTGACATGTTTTTCCTTTGTCATTTCAAGGAAAGGAATTACCTTGGGAAATAATAATTTTGTTTTTGTTTTTTCATTATTTTAAGTGTCTGTAAGTTTTATCTAATGTTTTTTTCCTTAAATGTACTCAAATTTTACTTAAATATTTAACTTAGGTATGTTATAGCTTCAATACATAAAAAGCATAAATTAATTTTACTTTAAATAATGTTTAAAAAGTTCTCTGAACATTTCATATATTTTGATCATTTTCATCACCTTCCTCCAAGTCCTTTCAGACCTGCCTCCATCATCTCTACCCACCACCCTCCTCCTCCCGTCTAAACTTGTCAAGTCTAGTTGGAGCTGCCCAACTATTCCTGGGTGTGTAGCCTGCTCTGGAGTATGGTTAATATACAATATACCAGATGTCATGCCATTGAAGAAAGCTCACTTTCCCTTTTCTAGCAGTAATCAAATACCAATAGGTCCTCAGCAAGAGGCAGGACATTGTCCTCACATTTCCTCCCCCATGCTGAGATTTGTGTCTAGCTTGATGCTGTCTAGTAGAAGCTGTCACAATTGTTATGAGTTTATATGAACATCTGCTTTATTGTGTCTGGAAAACAGTTCCTTAGAAGTCATGAAATACCTCTGGATCTTACACTCCTTCTGTCTCTTCTTCCACATGGCTTTCTCAGCCTTGAGGGAAGGTGTATGGTGTAGGTATCTCACTTAGGGATGAGCACTGTGAAGTCTCTCGGCAAGTTGTAAGCCTCTGTATTAGTTATCAGGTACTTCAAGAAGATGATTCTATGATGATGAGTGAATGATGCACTGATCTAAAGGGGCAGCAGTAAGTCATTAGGAATTCTTTTATTGCTATGTCCATTTAGTAGAATGATAGTGTTACATTTTCACCTAGGGCCCATGACCTATGCAGCTTTAGATTCTGGCCTCATTCACAGTATTGGACACGGGTAACATCTCTTGGAGTAGACACTAAATCCAATTTTAAATAAGTGGTTGGGGGTACTCCCATATATTTGTGTCACTACTGTACCAGTGGTCATATCTTTGCCAGACATGTTATTGTTGTAGTCAGGGGTCTCGTGGGTGGGTGAAACTTATGATTACCTTCCTCCTTCCATAGTGTGGTTGCATTTTCCAGCATCATGTATGTTAGTCAGGAGAGAAGCAGCATCTAATTGAGTATCAAGTAGATTACTTCATATTCTGTGACTCAAGTATGTGGCATATCCAGTAATAGGGTCTTATTCTGGGAGGTAATCATCATCATTAGTGATAGTCTGTGATGTTTGGGAGATAAGAGTCTATGGGATCCCCCTGGCCAACAACTTAGAAAAGGGTAACCATTCTTGGTCCTATGCATTTCATTTGGTAGTATAGTTGGAGCCCTCTGCCCTCCCAATAGGGCAACTTTATTTAAATTCTTTTTATATGTGTATACATTTTAAGAAGCTTCTACAGAAGTAGGTTTCTATATGATATTTTCAAATGTCCTTTAATATTAGTTATCTCTCCCCATATTTCCTCCTATAATCTGGCCTCTCCACTTACTCCCTCCTGGTCCTCTTTTTCCTTTGTTGCATTATATTCTATTTCACCTTCCTTGAAAGAGTCACTTGTCACCTAAGTGAATTTCGCCAGTTATCTAACTTCTGTGGGTATTCTTATCATAGTAAGACTGTCCTAGATAAAAACAAGCAAGCAAACAAACAAACAAACAAAAAATAACAAATGACAAGAGATGTTGGTGAGAGTCTTACCCTCTCCTCAGATGGGGAACACTCAGTCACTTCTGGTGGGAATGCAAACTGGCAAAGTCACTATGGACTCGCCATAGAGGTGCCCCCACCAAAGCTGAAAATTGAGTTTTCACAAGATCCAGCTACATTAGTTGGGATTATATACCCAAGAGACTCTCTCTGCATCTTACTATAGAGATAATTGCTCATTCATGTTTATTGCTGCTCTATTTACAACCAGAAATTAGAAATTGACTAAATGAACACCAACTGATATGTGGATAATGAAAATATGGTACATTTACACAGTAAACTATTATTTAGCTGTTAAGAAAAAATGGAACTATGAAACTTGTAAGTAAATGGATGGAACAGAACTAGAAACAATCACCCAAAGTGAGGTGTCCCAGAGTTGTAAAGAAAAGCACTGCAGGCTTCTCTCATATACAGATGCCACCTTTCAAGACTTAGATACTGTGTTCCATTTGAAATTGGTATAATTTTGAACAAAAATCATTATCAGATTTATCACAAGGTATATAATAGCTATAGAAACTGAGTATGGTGGCTACCCATGGTTTATCTATATTGTAACGCGTAGCATATAGTATAATTTCAATTAATATGCTCCTTAGATTAGCTGTACATAGTTCATTTTGTTCAAGTAGGCTTTTTCTAAAAGCCTTTTCTTGTTTTTCTGCTATGTAGCTGAGTTAGTGTCTTCTGGTTTTTAGTTCCTTGTGAGACGGTTCTGTTAATTTATATTTCCTTAAGTCGTTGCCTCCACACCATCTCTTCATTTTGTTCAGAGAAGGTTTTGCATGCTACTCTTCTGTATGTCTACTCTTGTTTCTAAGTTTCGTTGATATCCGCTTCATCATTTTCATTAAAATTTGCATTATCCTTTCCTGTTCAGCCTTGCTGAGCCTTACTTAAATCACCATCCCCTTTTCTTGCTTTTATTTTTCCTACCTTCATTAGAGTTATTTTATTGACCTTTTCTTAGCTCATTAAATGAACATCTATAAATAATGTCACAAATTTTCATTGTTCTTTTTAAAATTTTTAAAAATTTTATTAATTTATTCTTGTTACATCTCAATGGTTATCCCATCCCTTGTATCCCCCCATTCTTCCCTCCGTCCCATTTTCCCCTTATTCCCCTCCCCTATGACTGTTCCTGAGAGGGATTACCTCCCCCTGTATATGCTCATAGGGTATCAAGTCTCTTCTTGGTGACCTGCTGTCCTTCCTCTGAGTGCCACCAGGTCTCCCCCTCCAGGGGACATGGTCAAATGTGAGGCACCAGAGTACGTGAGAAAGTCATATCCCACTCTCCACTCAAGTATGGAGACTGTTCTGACCATTGGCTAGATCTGGGTAGGGGTTTAAATTTTATCGCCTGTATTGTCCTTGGCTGGTGCCTTAGTTTGAGCGGGACCCCTTGGCCCAAATCTGCCTATCATAATGTTCTATTTGTAGGTCTCTAGGACCCACTGGATCCTTCTACATTGCTATTATCACGTGGTTCTCTCCTCTAGAGTCCCAATAAGATGTCCTCCCCTCTGTCCCAGTTTCCTGGTAAGTGAAGGCTTTCGTGGGGCATGCCCATTGGGCTAGTATGCAGATAAAAGTGAGTATATACCATTTGAGTCTTTCTGCTTCTGGGTTAACTCACTCATTATGATCATTTCTAGCTCAATCCATTTGTCCACAAATTTCGGGAATTCCTTGTTTTTAATAGCTGAGTAGTATTCCATAGTGTATATGTACCACAGTTTCTTTATCCATTCTTCTACTGAGGGACATTTAGGCTGTTTCCATGATCTGGCTATTATGAATAAGGCTGCTATGAACATGGTTGAGCAAATTTTCTTGTTGTGTGCTGGTGCATCTTCTGGGTATATTCCAGGGAGTGGAATAACTGGGTCTTGAGGAAGCCCTATTCCCAGTTTTCTGAGATAGCACCAGATAGATTTCCAAAGTGGTTGTACTAGTTTGCATTCCCACCAGCAATGAAGGAGTGTTCCTCTCTCCCCACATCCTCTCCAGCATGTGGTGTCGCTTGAATTTTTGATCTTAGCCATTCTGATAGGTGTAAGATGGAATCTCAGAGTTGTTTTGATTTGCATTTCCCTGATGACAAAGGAGATTGAGCATTTTATTAAGTGTTTCTCAGCCACTTGATATTCCTCTGCTGAGAATTCTCTGGTTAGTTCCAAGCCCCATTTCTCAATTGGGTTATTTGGTTTGGTGGTGTTTAATTTCTTGAGTTCTTTATATATTTTGGATATTAGACCTTTGTCAAATGTAAGGTTGGTGAAGATCTTTTCCCAGTCTGTAGGCTGTCGCTTTGTTCTCTTGACAGTGTCTCCAGCCTTACAGAAAGAAGCTTCTCAGCCTCATGAGGTCCCATTTATTAATTGTTGACATTAAGGCCTGGGCTGTTGGTGTTCTGTTCAGGAAGTTGTCTCCTTTGCCAATATGTTCCAGGCTCTTCCCCACTTTTTCTTCTAAGTGACTTAGTGTCTCTGGTTTTATGTTGAGGTCTTTAATCCACTTGGATTTGACTTTTGTGCAAGGTGACAAATATGGGTCCAGTTGCATTTTTTTACACATAGACCTCCAGTTAGACCAGCACCATTTATTGAAGATGCTATCCTTTTTCCATTGAATGGATTTGGCTTCTTTGTCAAAAATCAAGTGACCATAAGTGTGTGGATTCATATCTGGGTCTTCAATTCGATTCCACTGATCAACCAGCCTGTTGCTGTGCCAGTACCATGCTGTTTTAATTACAATTGCTTTATAGTACAATTTGAAACCCTGTATGGAGATTGCTCCACAGCACCTTTTATTGTACAAGGTCGTTTTTGCTATTCTGGGTTTTTTGTTTTTCCATATGAAGTTCAGAATTGAACTTTCAATGTCTTTAAAAAATTGTGTAGGTATTTTGATAGGGATTGCATTGAATCTGTAGATTGCTTTTGGTAGGATGGCCATTTTTACTATGTTAATTCTCCCTATCCATGAGCAAGGAAGATCCTTCCATATTCTCATGTCATCTTCAATCTCCTTCTTCAGAGTTTTGAAATTTTTTCAAACAAGTCCTTCACTTGCTTAGTTAGAGTAACTCCTAGATATTTTATATTGCTTGTGGCTAATGTGAAGGGTATGGCTTTCCTAATTTCTTCCTCTGCAAGCTTGTCATTTGTGTATAGGAAGGCTACAGACTTTTTTGAGTTAATTTTGAATCCAGCCAAATTGCTGAAAGTGTTTATCAGCTGTAGGAGTTCTCTGGTGGAATTTTGAGGGTCACTTATGTATACTATCATATCATCTGCAAATAGGGATAGTTTGACTTCCTCCTTTCCCAGTTGGATACCCTTGATCTTCTTTTGTTGTCTTATTGCTCTGGCTAGAACTTCGAGTACTATATTGAAGAGCTATGGAGCAAGTGGGCAGCCTTGCCTTGTTCCCGATTTTAGAGGAATTTCCTTGAGTATCTCCCCATTTACTTTGATTTTGGCTATTGGCTTGCTGTATATAGCCTTTATTATGTTGAGGAAAGTGCCTTGTATCCCCAATCTCTCTAAAACTTTAAACATGAATGGGTGTTGGATTTTATCAAATGCTTTCTCTGCATCTAAAGAGATGATCATGTGGTTTTTTATTTTCAGTTTGTTTATATGGTGGATTACATTGATGGATTTCCGTATATTAAACCATCCCTGCATGCCTGGGATGAAGCCTACTTGGTCATGATGAATGATATCCTTGATGTGTTCTTGTATTCGTTTTGCAAGAATTTTATTTAGTATTTTTGCATCGATGTTCATAAGAGAAATTGGTCTGAAATTCTCTTTCTTTGTTGAGTCTTTGTGAGGTTTAGGTATCAACGTGACTATGGCCTCATAGAATGAATTTGGTAATGTTCCATCCAATTCTATGTTTTGGAGTAGCTTGAAGAGTATCAGTATTAGCTCGCCTTTGAAGGTCTGGTAGAATTCTGCACTGAAACCATCTGGCCCTGGGCTTTTTTTTGTTTGGGAGACTATCAATGATTGCTTCTATTTCTGTAGGGGAAATGGGACTATTTAGCTTGTTTATCTGTTCTTCACTCAACTTTGGCAAGTGAAATTGATCAAGAAAATCGTCCATTTCCCTTACATTTTAAAAATTTGTGGCATATATGCCTTCAAAGTAGGATCTTATGATTCTTTGTATTTCTTTAGTGTCTGTTGTTATGTCTCCCTTTTCATTTCTGATTTTGTTGATTTCAATACTGTCTCTCTGCCTTTTAGTTAGTTTGGCTAACGGTCTGTCTATCTTGTTGATTTTCTCAAAGAACAAGTTCTTGGTTTTGTTGATTCTTTGGACTGTTTTCTTACTTTCTAATTTGTTAATTTCAGCCCTGAGTTTGATTATTTCCAGACGTCTACTCCTTTTGGGTGTTTCTGCTTCTTTTTTTTCTAGGGCTTCCAGCTGTTTTGTTAAGTTGCTTATGTGCGATGTTTCCAATTTCTTTTTAAAGGCACTTAGTGCTATGAGTTTTCCTCTTAACACTGCTTTCAATGTATCCCACAAATTTGGGTATGTTGTTCCCTCATTTTCATTGATTTTCAGAAACTCCTGATTTCTTTCTTTATTTCTTCCCTGACCCATGTGTCATTTAGCAGAGAGTTGTTTAGTTTCCACGTACATGTAGGCTTTTTGTTGTTTCTGTTGTTGTTGAATTGCAGCCTAAGAGCATAGTGATCTGATAGGATACAAGGTTTTATTTCAATCCTCTTGTATCTGTTGAGGCCTGCTTTGTGACCTACGACGTGATCAATTTTGGAGAAGGTTCTATGGGATGCAGAGAAGAAGGTATATTCTTTCTTGTTTGGGTGAAAGGTTCTATAGATATCTGTTAGATCCATTTGACCCGTGGCATTGGTTAATGATGTTATTTCTTGACTTAGTTTCTGTTTCAATGACTTATCCTTCAGTGAGAGTGGGGTGTTGAAGTCTCCCACTATTATTGTGTGGGGATCAATGTGTGGTTTAAGTTTTTTTAGCAGATCTTTTACAAATGTGGGTGCCCTTGTATTGGGAGCATAGATGTTCAGAATTGTGATGTCATCTTGGTTGACTTTACCTTTGATGAGTATGAAGTGTCCTTCTACATCCCTTTTGATTAATTTTGGTTGAAAGTCTATTTTGTTTGATATTCAAATGGCTACGCCTGCTTACTTCTTGTGACCATTTGCTTGGAATATTTTTTTCCAACCTTTTACCCTGAGATAGTGCCTATATATACTCTATTTTATTTATTGATAAATTCTTATTGAGCTGAAGTAAGATTCTTTTTAAAAACAGAATTGTCAGGTTAGTAAACCATCACCAAATAAAGAATCCATGCTCAAGTGGAAGATTCTCTGGAACGCAGGCATAGAAGGACTGACACTGTAGGAGTACAGTAATTTAGATGTGCGTGTGAGCTAGCTGAGACCCACTCTGCACCTGCATGCCCTGTCAGCTTGCTCATCAGATCCGTAGCCATGAGCCACTCACAGCTAGTGGAGTGGGCTTCACACTGGAACATCTTGAAGATGTTTCTTCTTTGTGTATGGCAAATTAAGCATGCATTAAAGCTGTTTTATGTTCAAATTTCTCTAAGAATATCCTATTCATGGCATTTCCTGTAGCTTTGAATAGAAATTCTATTTTATGAAGTAGAAGTTTTGGCTTCTTATATGAAGATAAACTTGCTGGCTTTGGGTTAGAATAATATTAGCAATTTTGTTGAAAAGTGTTTTTCAGGAATTAGAACACTGTCTTGATCATGCAATGGGAGTTGCAAACTCATGTTTGCTTCTTCCTCAGGAGTCGGGTTTCAAAACATTTGAGGAAGAAGTTAGGGCAATGCCTATATCTGTATCTTACTTGCACAATGTACTATCACTTAGAATTTACTAATTCCATTCAACTGCTTATTTTCTTTCACATTTAAAGAGTTTCGGGTACTTTCTACCACATCTGGTAACCAGTTCTATTCACAGTGGCTCTTAGAAACTGGTCAGCATTTGTGACCTGTGGCTCTCATTAGCTTATTTTTCTTCTTCTGCCTCAGTATTTATACCCAATATGTTGTAATGCCACAACCTCACATAGCATACTTCAGGCTCTGTGAGGTGTTAAAGTAATTGATGGGAAAACATTGGCTTGAAATCTACATTGCATTTTATCAACATCAAATGATTTGATTTGAAAATCAGAAAGAGGTGCCATTCACTGACATTCAAAGCTCACTCAGGAGCTGAAGACTTCAGCATGCACTAGACATGCAAAGTATTGGCTCATCATATGATTCACTTGGAAGAACTTGGTCTTTTATAGCTGGGTACATTTGAAAGATGGACATATGTCTAAATGACATTGGTGTGTGTGTGTGTGTGTGTGTGTGTGTGTGTGTGTAGCTCTTTTAAGAAGTTAGAGGCCTGAGAATGCCTTCTTCCTGGGTTAAGGCTTGAGGAGTCCTGAGTCTGCTTGTTCTTCTTCCACATAAGCACTAAGCAAAGATTTAGAGTCTCTGATGTGGTCAGAATGGCTTATCTTCTCCTGACTCATGTGCTGAAAAGTTCACTCCCTAAGCTGGTGTTATTAGGAGATGAGATCTTTGAATGGTAGTTGGGTCATGAGAGTGGATCCATCCCAGATGGAATTGGTACCCTTATCTGAGAAGCACTGAGAGTTATCTGAGTCTCCTTCATTTGCCTTGGATAGACTTGATGATGCTGAGATTGGTCCCTTCTATTCCTAGCCTCCTCAGGTTTTTTTTTTTTTTTATAATAAAGGGGTATTGGATTTGATCAAGGCTTTTCCTGCATCTCCTGCGATTATTGTATAATTTTTGTCCTTAAGTCTATTACTGTTGTGCATTATGTTTATTGATTTACATATGTTGAAGCTTCCCTGTCTCTCTGGAATGAAACCAAGTTGATCATGGTGGCTGATATTTGGTATGATTTGAATTCAGGTTGAAAATATTTTATTGAGAGTATTCATATTCATGTTTATCAGGAGGTTAATTTATCATTTTCTTTGCTGTGTCTTTGTAAAAGAAGTATGGTAGCATTCCATCCTTTCATGTTTTGTGGAGCAGTTAGCAAAGTTCTGATGTCATTTCTGGTAGAATTCAATGGCTGAACCATCAAAGTCTGGCTTTTTTTGGGGGGGTTGGGATATGTATTTATATTTCTGTCTCAATTTAATTGCTTGTTATAGCTATTTTAAAACTGTTTACAAATTTTGGTATGTCATATGAGTATAGAGATGTACCCACATCTTTTACATTTTCCAACTTAGTTGAATATACATCTTTGGGGGAGGAGGGACCCCAAAGTCAGAGGTCTTGGGGAGGAGAATAGGGTAGAAGAGGGAAGGAGGGTGGGAATGGTAAGATATGAGCAAGTGGATAACAATCAGGATGTAATATGAATATACTGTAATACATAAAAAATGAAAAAATATATGACTTAATAATTTTCTGAATTTTATTGATATTTATTGGAACATCCCCTTTTAATCTCTAACTTTATTAACTCGGGTCTACTTTTTAAAATTTTTTTGTACATATACATTTATATCATTACACATATATACAATAGATTACCTATGGCAAGAAGAACCGTGACACAATCAGGAATTATATAAATGTTACATTCTTAGTATTTTGGCTATTTGTATTTGACAGCCTTGAATAAGACATCTTTCCTATCTTGGTGCATCTAAATTTCTGAATGTAAATCAATCTCCATCACATCTGTAACCTTTGGTTAGTTGGCTCAATGTGGTTTTTTTTTTCTTAAATAATGTCCACTTTTATCTATTTGCTTTCATTGTTTAAATCCATGAGACATCCGACATCACATGGATTCTGTGTCCATTGGACTTGGCAGTTAGATTACTTCAGAATTGGCACAAGCTGAAGCGCTGTAGCCACAGACTCGAGTTAAGTTTTCCCAGATTGTTTTTATTTGTTTGTAGTTGTTGCTTGTTTTCAACTTGCCTCTAGGAGTCAGGTTTACATGCTTAGATATCACAGATCTTCCTTACACAGAATTCAGGCTCATTTCCGGCATAAGCACTTTTTATTTTAAACCATTTGCTCTCTTTGGTTCTAAGACCTCACTTATAGCTAGCAAAAATGTTCTTTTTGTTGTTGTTGGTTTTTGTTTATTTGTTCGTTTGTTTGTTTTCTAGAGAGAGTTTCTCTGTCTTGCCTTTGCTGTCCTGGGCTCACTTTGTAGACCAGGCTGGCCTTGAACTCGAAGAGATCCTCCTATCTCTGCCTCCCAAGTGCTGGGAAGAAAGGTGTGCGCCACCATGCCTAGCTTGCAAAAATGTTCTTGGACCATAGCCTTTCAGAAATCTTCTCAGCAGGCCTTTACAGATGCCAAGATGCTTCATATATGTGTGTGTGTGTGTGTGTGTGTGTGTGTGTGTGTGTGTGTGTGTGTTATTGACTTGACCCTGGAAAGAAAACTAGAGAAAAATTGTACTTAGTATTATATAAATGAAATAAATATAAGTAAATGTAGCCAGGAAAGCAAGAGAACTTTGCAATGACAATGTTGAAGCTAAAAAAGAAATTGAAAAAATACATTTAAAGATGGAAAGATTTCTCTGCTCGAGACTGAATGAATTAATATTCTGAAAATAGCCACATTAAAAATCAGTTTACAGATTCAACACAACCATCATCAAAATTCTAATATCATTTTTTTCGTAAGTGGCAGCACAAAAGACTTGACACACTCAAAGCAAGTCTGAGAAAAAACTCTCGAGTTATCACCACTCCTAATTTCATGGTGTTTTACAGAGTCATAGTAACAAAACCAGCATGGTAGTGACACAAAACAAGAAACAAAAATAAAATAGAATAGAGGGCCCAGATATAAATCCATGCGATGTTTGACAAAGGTGCTAACGGTATATATCGAAGAGAGCAAGTGCTGCCGGGAAAGCTGGATAGCTACACGTAGATGAATGAAACTAGGTCCCCACATCTTGCCCTTTTCAAAAGCCATCTCCAAATGGATTAAAAAAAAAAGGTTAATATAAGACCTAAACCCCTGGATCTCCTAAAGGGGAAAGTAAGGATACCACTTCAAGATACAGGCACTGGGTAACAACTTTCTAACTAGGATTCAAGTTGCTCAGCAAATAGTGGCAACAATTGACATATGTAATGTTGTGGAATTAAAAAAATGTTGATACAGAAAAGGAAGCAACCAATCAAAGAGACAAACTATAGAGTAAGTTTATATATATATATATATATATATGAAAAAGGTTTAATATTTTGATTATATAAAGAACTAAAAAATATTAGGGGACCTCCTGCCCCACCATATGACCACAACCCATCAGGTCTCATCTGGATAGTCTGCTTCCTCTTCTTCTGTGTGCCCACTGGGCGTCCTCACCAAGGGAAAGTGATCAAATCAGGGGCATCAGAGTTCATGTTAGAGGCAGTCCCAGCTCCCTCACAAGCATGGAGAACAAGCTGTCCATTGGCTGTATCTTAAGTGTTGGTCTAGGGGAGGGGAATATCATGGAAGAGGGAGGGTGGGTGGTGGGAAAGGGAAGATACAAGTGAGGGGATAATAATCAAGATGTAATCTGAATAAATCATAATAAAGTAAAATTTAAAAATAATTAAAGAAATAGTATGAAATTAAACAACTCAGTAGTGGACTAATGGAGCAGATGAACAGTTCTCCAAAGATGAAACACAAGTTGTAAGTAAACACATGAAGAAAGCGCAACCTCTCTAGTCCTTAAAGAAATATAACTTAAAAGCACATTGAAACTTCATGTCTCCCCAGTCAAAATGGCTGTCATTACAGATACTAGGGAGAATGTGAATGAAAGTGAAGCCTTATACATCGATGTGGAAAGGTAAAGTAGTTCAGGCTCTGTGGAAACCAGTACAGAAGTTTCTTAAAAAGCTAAAAATAGTCAGACCCCTCTCCACTCAACTGTGGAGAATGTCTTGTGTATTGGCTAGATCTGGGTAAGGGTTCGAAGTTTACTGCTCATGTTGACCTTGGCTGGTGCCATGGTTTGAGCAGGACCCCTGGGCCCAGATTCACCCGTCATAATGTTCTTCCTGTAGGTTTCTTTTTTTTTTTTTTTGACATTTATTTTATTAATTTATTCATATTACATCTCAATTGTTAGCCCATCCTTTGTATCCTCCTTTTCTTTCCTCCCTCCCGCTTCCCCCTCTACTCCCTTCCCATATGTCTGTGACTGAGGGGGACCTCCTCCCCCTGTATATGCTCATCGGGTATCGAGTCTCTTCTTGGTGACTTATTATCTTTCCTCTGAGTGCCACCAGGCCTCCCCATCCAAGGGACATGGTCCGATATGGGGCACCAGAGTTTGTGTGAAAGTCAGATCCCCTTCTCCACTTAACGGTGGAAAATGTCCTGTCCATCAGCTAGACTGGGTAGGGGTTCGAAGTTTACTGCCTATATTTTCCTTGGCTGGTGCCATAGTTTGAAGAGGACCCCAGAGCCCAGACCCGCATGTAGTTTTCCAGGACCCTCTGAATCCTTCTATTTCCTCATTCTCCCAGGCTTCTCACACCTAAAGTCTCAATAGGATTTTCTCCCCTCTGACCCACTTTCCTGGTAGGTAAAGTTTTTCATGGGGGCATACCCCTTGGACTAGTGTCTCGATATAAGTGAGTATATACCATTTGACTCTTTTTGCTTCTGTGTGAACTCACTCATTATGATAATTTCTAGTTCAATCCATTTGTCCACAAATTTCAGGAATTCCTTGTTTTTAATAGCTGAGTAGTATTCCATAGTGTAAATATACCACAGTTTCTTTATCCATTCTTCTACTGAGGGACACGTAGGTTGTTTCCATGTTCTGGCTATTATGAATAAGGCAGCGATGAACATGGTTGAGCATATGTCCCTGTTGTGTGGTAGCTTCCTGTAGGTTTCTAGGACCCGCTAGATCCTTCTATTTCCCCATTCTCCCATGCTTCTCTCACCTAGAGTCCCAATAGTATGTCCTCCCCTCTGTCCCACTTTCCTGGTAAGTGAAGGCTTTCATGGGACATGTCCCTTGGGCTAGTGTCCAGATATACATGAGTATATACCATTTGAGTCTTTCTGTTTCTGGGTTAATTCACTCATTATGATCATTTCTAGTTCAATCCATTTGTCCACAAATTTCAGGAATTCTTTGTTTTTAATAGCTGAGTAGTATTCTATAGTGTAAATGTATCACAGTTTCTTTATCTATTCTTCTACTGAGGGACTCTTAGGCTGTTTCCATGTTCTGGCTATTATGAATAAGGCCACTATGAACATGGACACAAACTCTGGTGCCCCATATTTGACCACGTCCCCTGGATGGGGAGGCCTGGTGGCACTCAGAGGAAGGATAGCAGGCTACCAAGAAGAGACTTGATACCCTATGAGCATATACAGGGAAGGAGGTCCCCCTCAGTCACAGTCATAGGGGAGGGGAGTAGGAGGAAAATGGGAGGGAGGGAGGAATGGGAGGATACAAGGGATGGAGTAACAATAGAGATGTAATATGGATAAATTAATAAAATATATTTTAAAAATTAATAAGCAAATGAAAGCATTACATAAGGAAACCAATGAAAGTACCACACAAAACAATAAAGAAAACAACTTGGAAAAAAAAAGCTAAAAATAGATCTATCATAAGACCCACCTATACCATTCCCTAGCTTTTATGCAAAAAATGTTAAGTCAACATATCAGAGATGTTTGAGCATCAGTGCTTTCTGCAGGACTGCTCACATGAGGTAAGTGTGGGAACCAGCATAGAAGTCCAGCAACAGAGAAATGGACAGAGGAAATGCAGAATATACATACAATATGATGTTTATTTTAATGTGTTCTTTTTTTTTGTAGGTAGGTAGGTAGCATCTCTCTCTCTCTCTCTCTCTGTTTCCTCTCTCTCTCTCTCTCTCTCTCTCTCTCTCTCTCTCTCTCTCTCTC
>OU015758.1:9701769-9732365 GCA_907169655.1 Acomys percivali | reverse complement strand
TTTTTTTTCTCAAGTCCCATTCACTTGTCAACATTTGCACAGGTTGAACAGAAAGGAATTCTTAAGACTACCTTACTGTGAGCCACCTTTGATGAGGTTGGGAAGTTGTGGGCCGCACATCACTTCCTCCCTTTGTACAGTGGTCAAGTGAAGTAGATAAGATGTATTGCTTTTTGTTCATCGTTAGCATCACATCCATCTACAGACATTATTTAAAAACTCTTCTCCACCTCATCCCATGAATCCCTGCTCCTTTTCAAATTCATGACTCGCTGGTGCCCTGGTCCTCTGGCTCTAATATTCTTTATTCTCCATTTTCTAAGATGTTTCCTGAATCTTACAGGAAAGGTTATATCGTCAATGTATCAATTGGGACTGGGGTCCCCACAGATACTTACTCTCTGCATTTTTACAAGTTGTGGGTCTCTATAACAGTCTCTGTCCTTCTTCTTCTTCTTCTTCTTCTTCTTCTTCTTCTTCTTCTTCTTCTTCTTCTTCTTCTTCTTCTTCTTCTTCAGTGTTTTAAATTCAGGGTGAAAGCTAAACTCGTCTGTGGGTATAAGTATTTACAATACAGTCTGGGGCTACATTGACTTAGGAAATGGTAGTAGCGAGTTCTCTTCTAGGGTCATGGATGGTTGGCTCAGTTGATAGTATTAGGCGCAGATTCCCTCTTATTGAGTAGGCCTCAAGTCCAAGCACATAGCTGTTGGTTATCTCCAATATGTAAGTGCCACTATGGTAACAGTGTGGGGATGTTTCAAGGCCAGTCACTGTTATGGTTTGTAAGCCCTGTGGCTGGATAGCACTACTGATCATCTTTCTCCCTTGACAGCTTACATGAGACTTTTCAGTGCTATTACATCTAGTCCCCCCAAGGGAAGGAGCTTCCAGGGTAAAAGGCCATAGGCCACGTTGTCGTACATATGCTTTTTGTATTTTGATTAAGGAACTTTTCTAGTTGTAATGGGACGCTTCGGTTAGGCTCATATACATATATACATACACACACACATACATATATATGTATATTTCTTTTTTAAATAAGTAAGGCTCTTTAAAAAACAAATAGTGGAATTCCTTCTGTCTTTTGCTCTTTTGCCATCTGAATGGCTGAGTAGATAGGACTTCCTCTTACAATCTGCGCATTCATGTCTGCCACATGCAGAAGGCTGCTCTTCAGTACACTTGGGCAATTGGGGTTTCCCTTGTGTCGATGCATTTTTCCAGGATTGTCAAGTATGGTTCTACTTGCTATCAAATTACATAAGATAGTTTATTATCATGTAAATGAATGTAACCAGTACAAATTAAGGGAAGCATTCTTATGAAACCTAGAGAGAATGCTACTCAGGATTTTTCAAGAAAATGTGTTGAATTAGCTGTGAGTGGCCAGTCAGAGAAGATAGAGAAGTATTTTTTTTTAAAAAAGTGTCAAACTCTGATTGCTTCTCAAGTGTCTTATTTCTCATTTCATAAGAGATGAAGTGCAATCAGAGACGATGCCCAGTAGATGTGCTTTATGTAAGACGGTGTAGAAATCTAATAAGAGATTGACACTCAAAGAAAGGGCATGACCTCACATCAAAAGAGTAGGAAACCACATCCAATTAAGTGTTTGGGCAGCCTGACCTCAAAGGAACCCTCAAGGCTATCTTACTGCGATCCATCACAGACGAGGTTGGGAAGATGTGGGCAGCACATCGTTCCATGTGCTTGCATGGCGGTAAGGTGAGGCTGATAACCATGGTTCTAAAGGATATGAAAAGTCTTGGTTTTGAAAGTTCCCAATCTTCATTTCCTTAATAAACTAGCCATCTACTTACTAAATAAGATGTTTGACTTGAGGCTATATCGCAAGCCATTATCAGTTCTTTTTTATAATATATTTTATTAATTTATTCATATTACATCTCAATTGTTATCCCATCCCTTGTATCCTCCCATTCCTCCCTCCCTCCCATTTTCCCCTTACTCCCCTCCCCTATGACTGTGACTGAGGGGGACCTCCTCCCCCTGTATATGCTCATAGGGTACCAAGTCTCTTCTTGGTAGCCTGCTATCCTTTCTTTGACTATCAGTTCTTTAAGGCAACAAAGGTTGAGAAAAATGTTAGAGAGTCTTGTGGTCCTGATGTCTATCATAGTGATGGAGAAAGTGCACTGGGTAACTCTTTGGTGTGAATTAAGGATAGAGGCTTCTCTATCATTTGGTGCCTATAGGTGCAGAAACCATGGCATGGATGGGAATGGTGACTTGTCATAGGCTGTCTTGGAGAAGTACCAGCAAAGCCTTGAAACATTTCACACCTGTGCGGGAAATTATCTCAGGAACTGCAGGCCCCAAAGATAATCTCATTATGGAGAAGCATCTAGTAGCAGAAATATGGGTTACGGTGTTTTTTTTATTATTACCCACGGCAAGCATCAATGAAATTCTCAAATTTCCCTGAGAGCAGGTAATTGTCACTTTGATAACTTCAATCCTACCTTGGACAGTATCTGAAACAGATGCTAAATAGCCACAGGACAATGACATGCTCCTGAATGGCAGATCTGGTTCCTTTGCATAACAATCGGAACAGAAATAGCTCTTCTGCGAGAGAGTTGGTTGAATTTTACCTCCCCTTTCCATTTATTGTGCCTCCTCCTATCATAGAGAGTGCTGTACACCTTCATGTTGACATGTGGCTGCTCTGTGTTCATTCCCCTGGTTTCTCAGAACTGGCTGAAGACGAGGCAAGTTTGCTTCCGTAGTGAACTTGGCTTGCTGTCTGTGAGATTTCCAGGGTCCTGCTCCCAATGAGCAATTTCACTTTACTCTGGGCACTTGTTTACAGACTTCCTTTTGCCTTTTTGAAATGCAGCAACAGCCCAGAGGTGAACTGATCAGACATTGTGGCTGCCTTGTGAGATTTGGTACAGACTGTGGGCCCTGCTGTGATAAAAACTCATCAACCCCAATCCTTTATGTCTTTTTCCAGATTGCAACTCCCATGAGGTAAGGTGTTAAGCTACATTAAGCCCGTAAAGAGAAATTTGAGTTTATGATGTGTAACTTCCCAGGAATTACAATTAGCATGATCTGCTTCTAGAGTTTTCTAAATCATAGTTGAAGAAAAGAGCTATCAGTTCTCTAGCTTATAATTAATATTTAACATAAAACTTTTTAGAACACTTGGTACCTCTTAGAAAACTTTGAAGAGGCTCTAATTGTGTGCAAGATTATGTCAAATGACAGGAAAGCAGACATCTCATGAAACAAGGAACACAAATATAATTTCCAGCATTGGTAGGAAAAACATATTTTAAATTTCAAAGTATGAATAAAAATTGAAGTTGAACTTCATCACACAACAACGATAGCTGAGAAATTTTCCCCAAACGTGGAAAAATTTCCCCCACATAGTGCATTTTAAAGAGCCATTATACGGTAGATTGAATTGTAGTCCTCAGGGAGAGATGTCTACAACCTAAAGCTTGGAAGCTGTGAACATGGCTTCCTTAGGAAAGAATCATTGTACATAGTATGAAAATCTTAAGATGAGACAGCCCTAGACTTCATGGATGGGTCCCAAATCCAGTGAAAGCATCTTTGAAATGGAAGGAGAGAAGACACTGTACCTGAGGCTGCACCCACATGGATGCAGAGCAGACATGCAGACTGGAGGTGTATCGCCACAGAAGAGAGAGCTTCTGGAGCCTCCACAAGCCACACGGTACCAAGAGCACAATGCAGGGGGAACGTACCTGACCAGAGCCCTGGCACTCGATCCGGAACCATGCAAAAGCAAATTGTTCTTTTAGGTCACCAGCTTGTGATAAATTGTTTTGCAGCCATTGGAAACCAGAACACCATGGGGTCAAAGAACACATGAAAAGAAAATATTCGACCAAATGAAAGTGTGTGAGCAGCAGAGCAGATATGGTTGAGTGCTAATAAATCCTTACTCCTGGGAAAATTTATAACACTAACTGCCTGTATAAGGAGGAAGAGATAACCCCAAGTCAACCTTAGTTCTTATCTTAAGAAACTAGCATTTCTTTAAGTGTTTCTCAACCATTCAATATTCTTCTGTTGAGAATTCTGTTTAGCTAAGTACACCTTTTTAAAAATTGGATTATTTGGTTTGGTGGTGTTTACTTTCTTGAGTTCTTTATATATTTTGGATAGTAATCCTCTGTGGGGTGCAGGGCTGGAGAAGATCTTTTCCCAGTCTGTGGACTGTCATATTGTTCTGTTGACAGTGTCCTTTGCCTAACAGAATCCTTTCAGTATGCCTTAAGTGTTGATTTTAGAGCCTGAGTTATTGGTGTTCTGTCCAGGAAGTTGGCTCCTGTGCCAATATATTCAAGACTTTCCCCCAATTTTTCTTATAACAGATTTCATGTGTCTGGTTTTATGTTGAGATCTTTAATCCACTTGGGCTTGAGTTTTGTGCAGGGTGATAAATATTTGCAATTTTCTACATGCAGACATCCAGTTAGACCAGCACCATTTGCCGAATGTTCAAGAAACCGTTAAAGAGATGCTCAGGGTCCTTGGTCATCAGGGAAAGGCAAATCAAAACAAGTCTGAGAGTCCATCTTACACTATCAGAATGGCTAAGATAAAAAAAAATTCAAGTGACAGCACATGTTTGTGAGGATGTGGAGAAAGAGGAACACTCCTCCATTGCTGGTGGGAATACAAACTGGTACAACCACTTTGGAAATAAATCTGACACTTTCTCAGAAAATTGGGAATAGTGCTACCTCAAGACCCAGCTATACCTCTCCTGGGAAAATACCAGAAAGATGCTCCACCATACAACAAAGACATCTGCTCAGCTATGTTCATAATAGCTTTATTCATAATAGCCAGAATCTGGAAATAACCTAGATGTTCCTCAACCAAAGAATAGATAAAGAAACTGTGGTACATTTACATAATGAAATAGTACTCCACTATTAAAAATAAGGAAATCTTGAAATTTACAGTTAAATGGATGGAACTAGAAAAGATCATCCTGAGTCAGGTAACCCAGCCCCAGAAAGACACACATAGTATATTTTCACTTATATGTGGGTATTAGCTCAACATAGATGTCCTCTGAGAGACTCCACCCAGCAGGGATTGGGAAAGATCCTGGGATTCAAAGCTAGACTCTGGGCAGATTGCTGAGAGCTGTATGAAAGTGTGGGGAGATGGAATGACCAGGAGTGGGGGTCAGGAGCTCCACAGGGAGACCATCAAGGCCAGCAGACCTGCACACATAGGGGGTTCCAGGAGAAACTGATGCACCAATGAGGGGCAGTGCGTGCAGAGAACACAGACCCCTGTTCAGATGTAGCCAATGGACAGCTAATTCTCCATGTGGGTGTGGGGGGACTGCCTCTGACCCTCTGACATACACTCTGGTGCCCAAGATTTGATCACTGCCCCTTGGCACTCTGCCCCTTGTGGACACACAGAGGAAAGGGGGTGCAGGCTAGCCTGATGAGACCTAATAGGCCATGGTCAGATGGTGGTTGAGGAAGACTAAGACAGAAGATGGGGGAGGGGAGGGTGGAAACGGGAATATAAGAATGGGGGATACAATCAGGATGTATTGTAAACACATTATAATAAAAAATTTTAAATATCAAAAATTTAGGTAATAGGCAGAAGGGTGAAGGGAAAGTAAAATAAAACTTTATATAAAAATGAAACTAGCAAAGAAGGGTAAATTGAGTTCCAAAATAAACTGAAGAAAAGAAATATGAAGACTAGAGATCAGAAACATAAAAGGAAAAAAAAATCAGTAAATTATTGAAAACAAAAGTTGGTTGCTTGAGAAAATCAATAGTAAAGTAAAGTAGCAGAAGCAGACTGATCCAGGCCAGGGAGGGGGAGGGGAGAGACAGAAAAATAGAGGGGAGGGGAGAGGGGGGAGGATCTGGGGAATGACTTCAGAACAGATGGCACAGCTGTGAAAGGACTATAAAAAGGTGGCGGGGGGGGGGGGGGCCTGAGGTGTGCGAGGTCTCAGGAACATTTGTGTATTCCTTGACTGCCCCTCCCCACTGTCAGGATTCAAAGGGCCCCAGCCTTACCTCCATGGAGAGTCTTGTTTGTTATCTGGCCTAGGATGAGACCTCCCTCCCTCCCACCAGCCAACATGTAGTTTAAGATCTTTGTTCAGCTTCCTCCCCATTGTGTGTGTGTGTGTGTGTGTGTGTGTGTGTGTGTGTGTGTAAGGGGGAGTCTCCCCATTTCTGGGAGAGATTCTCTCCCTTCTGGGATTTAGTTCATTTAAGTTTCCTTTCATCCCCCCACCCCCCCAGAGTTCTCTGGTAGCTAAACTGAAGAAGTGACTTTGGAACTCATTTGGAAACTGTGGTCTCTTGTGGTTTTCTACATTCTAATATGAGACCGAATTGTCAGACTGACATGCCTCTCCTGTGCTCGGGGACTTCTGAAGGAACTCTCAGCGAGGGCCTAAGCCCTTCCTGTGGTCTGGCGCTGTGTGTTAGTTTGCTAGATGCCACTTAACAATACCACAGAGATGAATGACTTAACATCTGAAGTTTATTTTCCTGTATTCTAGATGATAGAAGCCCAAGGAGATTTTGCCAAGCTTGGTTTCTCCTGCCATATCTCATCTTGGTTTGCAGAGGCTCTTCTTGTTTTATCATTCTGGGTCATCATTCTGCCTCTTTCAATATCCTCTTCTTTTTTTTTTTTATAATGACGGCAGCCATGTTGGAGTGCAGACTGCCTTGATGACAGACAGCATTCTAACTTCACCTTTTTGAAGACCCTATGCTGATTATTTGAGGTTAAGACCTCAGCATGAATTTTGGAGGAGCACGCTTTAGTCTATCTCATCCCACGTGGCCTGGCCCTCCCTTACTTTCCTGACCTCATGTCCTCCCGCTGTCTTATTCTTTCTGTTCTAGCCACACTAGCCTCCTTGCTGGGCCCTGTCTCATGGAGGGGAGCTGTCACTTGCTGTCCTCTCCCTGGTCCTTGCCTAACTGGCCTGTCCTAACTCACCCTGATCCCATCCCAATGCTTATTCCTTATAGCATTCCCTACCTTATCAACGGACATGTAATTTGTCAATCATGTGTATTTCCTACCTCTAATCAAATTTCTTTAGAATTATATGAGAATTGGTTTTGCATACTGTTTTCATTGTTGCATCACACTCTACCAAGGACATACTGGACATTCAGTAATGAGTAAAGCAGGAGGACAAGGCTGTTTTGTTGCTGCTGCTGCTGCTGCTGCTGCTGCTGCTGCTGCTGCTGCTGTTTGTGTTTTTAATGATTAGCTTTGGGGACCTCCTCTTATCTTCTTATTTTTTAAGAGATGCTTCTTAAAAGACAAAGAGCATTTTTCTTCTCAGGAATCTTGGAGGGACACTATCAGATTAACTTAGACAAATTGCCCATAGGACATCCATCTGTAATGTGCTGATGTCCTTAGTCTCCATTGATGAAATGCACCATTCCTGGGGGCTTTTAATCATGCAATCCTTTTGTCGTGATCAAATGAAGTGATTATTGTTTAAACAGGGTTCATCTTGGCAAATGTCCCTCTTTAGCTCTCTCCCTTTCTGGGTTCTTGAGGTTCCCTGCTATTTCACAGAGTCTCCCCAGCTGGGGTGCATGCTCCCAGGAACAGCACTGGCCTCTTCTGATGCTTGGATTGACGTGTGTTGTTTTAAACAATGGCATTGCTATAATGGTGTGATCCGTTTTCTTTTGTTCCCATTTTTCTTATTATTCCTCTTTTGTTTAGCTTATCTCTTCTGAGTTTTGGTCTTCTTAAAATGCCTCTTAATTGGATTTATTCTCCTTGAAAACAGCTTCATTTTTTTCCTTTCTTAGGTTGTCATTTAGAATACTTCTGGATAAAGATTTCTCAGTATTCATGGCTAGGGCTGTGGATCAGTAGGTAAGGTGCATGCTGTTTAGCCATGAGGACATGGGTTCTGTGCACAAAATCCACATGATAAAACATGTGCCATTGCACATACTTTTGCAATACTGGTGCTGAGGAGGCAGAGGTAGCCATATCTGAGGATTGTGAACCAGCCAGCCTAGCATGGTTGGTAACTACCAGGCCAGTTAAGAGAGCTTTTCTCACAAAAGAAGATGGTTGTTCACTGAGAAGGAGGTGTTGATTTCTAACTTCCACATGCATGTGTACACACCAACCATACCTGTGCACCTGCATATACACAAACATGCACCCAGGCCTACATGAACATACACATATATACACACCCTACACACACATAAACACACATGCTAACACATACATACACATGCATGCACAGACACAAACACACATGTACACACACACACAAACCCACATACACATACACACACATGTAAACACATACACACATACACATACATACACATACAAAAGTTTTTTTCAGCATTCGTAATACTGCATTTTAGAGTGATGATGCAATATTTTTAATACATGCTAAATGAGAAAGCACAATCCAGGTCTTTGAAAATGTACGGTTAAAACTGAAGAATATTGGGTAGATGGAGGCTATAAGGGGAGAAATACTAGAAGAAAGGAAAGGAAACAGAGAAGAAAGGAATCAGAAGAAAGGCAGAAGTGAGTAGAGAATAGTTCGCAAAAGGAAATACAAAAAGAAAACAAAATGGTAAACAGGCTTCCCAGAGTAAAACAGTAGAGAGAATAGATAACATTGTTGTGTGGCAGCTGTGCCTGAGACCCTGTACTGTCTGGATCCTTAACACATACCTTCCACAGTCTTCTGAGTGAGTGATCATCATGAGTATTTTACATGTGCACAGACTGGTCAGTTAAGTAACTTAGCACATCCCTACCTCTTTCATCTTAACACTCAATGTAAGTCATAGTCTTATTTGAAAGGGACTTGTGATTAGAGGCCACCAGATGAGGCCACTCAGGTAAGGACACCTTAGTGCCCTGCTTCTAAGTGCCCTGTGGCTTGACAAGATTTGTATCTGAAAATTTTTATTTATTTTTCAGCCGAAGAATTTAGAAAGATCTTATTTGAAACTATCCAAGGTCAGTCAACTGGGACATGACAGAGCAAAAATATAAAGTTAAGTCTCTGCAAGTTCCTAGTCGACCCTTTTCAACACCTCTGAGGCATAAAGATGAATTATGCATGCCCTTGTCCTTGAGGAACTTCCTTCCTAGCGGTTGACGATGGTAGAGTGAACAGAAAGATAATCACTGTGGGCTGTGAGAGCTATGGCTACCAGGAAAGTTACAGCTACCAGGAAAGTTGAAAACAAAAGCATTCTACAACTTGGCTTGCAGAAACAAATGAAAGTGGGCTGAGTAAATGGCTCAGAGAGCGCGAGTGCCTGCTGTGCAAGCCTTAGGACATGAGTTCGGATCTCCACAACTCACATGAAAACCGAGCAAGGCTGCAAGTGCCTGTAATACTAGCACCCATGGAGGTGAAGGTCCCCGGAGCTCACTGCAGAGCCACCCTAGCCAAAAGCAATGAGCTCCAGGTTAGTCAGACACCCCCCATCTTAGGTGTGTAAGGGAGGTTTTGATAGAGCAGGGAATCTGGTGTCCTCTTCTAGTCTCTGCACGTGTGCACAGGTGCACGTACTTGCTCACTCACTCTCCCTCTTCCCCTCCCCTCCCCCTCTTTACCTTCCCCCTCCCTCATTAGGAATTTTCTTGGTGGGGTATGAAAGAAAGAGGGAGGAGGCTTTTTAGACAGTGAAACCACATGAACAATGGTGTCACCATAGGAGATTGGGATGCTCAGAGAGAAGCCATTTACTTAATTTAGCTGCAGTCCTGGGGTAGGGAAAGAAAAGGGTCAGAGGAGTGGGGCATGCTAGTGGCGGCTGCACTATAGCGGTGACGGCAAGAAGAGCTAAGAAAAACATTTTTTATTTTTTTTTAAAAAAGGAAGAATCAGTATCTTTAGTGGCTGTAGTGAGTGAGTCAAGGATAATGGTGACTTTTGTCTTCATTTCTTTGAAGGCCCATGCTTCTATTTTAATAGAGAAATTTGGAAGTTCAGGTTTTGATGAGAAGAGCATCGAGTTTGACTTTGACCTTGGTAACTCTGAGACATTGTGGTCTTTGTGGGGATGATTAGCATGTTGCAGACAAGTGAATTTCTGGAACTGAACAGCATGAGTGGGAAATTTAGTTCTTCATCTATCGCATTGTTATAGCCATTTCTTCCCAAGTTGGGTTAACAATGCCATCTTTGAGCTTAAGCAGGAGTCTGTGTCCTGGCTCACAGAGTGCGATGGTTTCAGCTTTGTGATCACATTGTCCTTGGCTACTCTGACTTTTATCACTACCAAATTTTCCTGTGCCTCTACCCCAATAGTGTCGATGGGGACCAAGTAGGAAGTCTGGACCACCAAACCCACTGTGAGACTCCCACTGTCCTCACTGGACTGATGCTGGTAACAGGACATTGCATGGTCTTCAGACATTCCAGATACCTGGAAATGTGTCCCAGTGGACTCTGTCTTTCCATTCCCCACCCCACCTTGCTCTGTTGACCAACATTCCACTTTCTATTTGACTAGGCTTTCTTCTTAAGGTTCAACTTAAAAATGAGGTCATAGCTTATTTATCCTTCTGTGCCTGGCTTCTTTTGCTCAGCACAATGTCTTGGGAGCTCATCCATGTTGTGACAAGTGCCAGTTACTCCTCTTCAAAGGCTAAGTAGTATTCTGCCATGTGTATAACTAATACAGCTTTTTTCATTTCTTCCCTTTCTCCTCTTGCTTTCACACTGTTTATTTATTTACTTGCTTATTTATTTACTTACCTACTTATTTTTATTTATGTGCTGTGGATAATTCTACCATGAGGTAAGTCTAAGCCACCCTCCCCATATAATTAATTTGTTAACACGTAATACCTGTTTATCCATTCTTTTTCACAATAGTGCAATAGACATGGGAATATAAGCATCCTTACAGGATTCAGATTCATTTCCTTTGTGTATATTTGCAGAATACAGAATGATGGCCACGTGATGTTTCAGTTTAGCCATTTGGGGAACTTCCACGTTGTTTTCCATAGTGAATGTACCAATGTATATTCATTCCTGTTAGTAGCATATGAGAGATCAATTTCTTTCTTCACCAATACTTTTCTCTTTCTATTTTTTTGGAAATAGTTATAGTAACAGGTATGATTTTATGTCTCATTGCCATTTTGATTTTTATTTCCTTGATGACTAATGATGTTGGAGGTATTTTAAATTTTTTGCTATTTTTGTGTTTCC
This sequence comes from Acomys percivali, assembly GCA_907169655.1. Taxonomy (NCBI): domain Eukaryota; kingdom Metazoa; phylum Chordata; class Mammalia; order Rodentia; family Muridae; genus Acomys; species Acomys percivali. The sequence continues at coordinate 9,721,105 of OU015758.1, read as the reverse complement.
ATTATAGATATGTCTATCCAGGGCCTCAAAACCAAACCAAACCAAAGTCTCTCAATTAAAAAAATATAGAATCTTACTGTGTAGACCAGGCTGGCATTGAACCTTTGAATGTGAATACCTTTCACTACTAAGTGGTTGGATTATAGGCCCGGTACTTATACTAAACACCTCTATCTATTTTTTCTATTGAATTATGTGATTTCCTTATTTGAGATTAGCCCTTTATCACATACATGGTTTGAACTCATTTTCCCTCTAAAGTATAGGCTGTATTTTTTTATATTATTATATTTTCCTTAGCTGTGGAAAAACTTTTAACTTTTATATGGTTTCACTTGTTTTCATTTTTGTTGCTTGAACTTTACTGATTAAAAAAAATAAAATAAAAATCACTGCTGGGGCCAATGCAGAAGGAACATATCTCCTACCTTACTTCCCACAGTTCCATGGTCCCAGGCTTCCGATGTTCATTCCACCTTCAGCTGACCAGGGGTCCAGCTCTTTCCCACGTGGACTGCTCAGCTTTCCTATCCCTGTTTATTGAGAAGACAGCCTTTCCCTATTGAGTCTTCTCGGTATCCACTCCTGTGGTGGTTTGACTAGGAATGGCCCCCAAAGACGTATTTCAGTGCTAGGCCTTAGGGAGTGGCACTTTTAGGAGGTGTGGCCTTCTTCTACGAGGTCTTGTTAGAGGACTGTGTCACTGGCGGGGGGCTTTGAGGTTATATATGCTCAAGCTATGCCCAGTGTTGGACGCAGTCTCCATATGTTGCCTGAGAATCAAGATGCAGAACTCTCTCCTCCTCCTGCACCGTGTCTACCTGCATGCCACCATGATTTCCCCCGTGATGATAATGGACCATACCTCTGAAACTGTAAACTAGAAACTGTAAACTAGCCCCAAATTAAATGTTTTCTTTTGTAAGCAGTGCCACTCTCATGATGTCTCTTCACAGCAATAAAACCCTAACTAAGACACCCCCCTGAAAATTACTTAATTGTATACTGTTGTGTTTACTTATGAACTCTAAATCTTATTCTATTAGTCTGTCTATCTGATTTTATTCCAATATTTCTTTGTCATACAATGTGGCTTTGACTTTTTGAATGTATAAGTCTCTCATTCTTAAATCTTGGGATTATAGGCCCTATACTTAAGCCAAAGACGTTGCTATAATTTTTTTCTTACTATTGAGTTGTATGAGTTACTTAAGTATTTTGGATATTGACTCTTCACCAAACATAAGGTTTGCAAATATTTTCAGAAGGTATGATGCCTCCAACATTGCTTTTTTTTTCCTTAAGGGCATTTTTGGTCTGATGCCATCTTTCACAGTTACATATAATTTTTTAGAATTGTTATTAACTATTTTTGGAGGAAAGTGCCATTGCAATTCTGATAAGATTATGCTAAATAAGTATATCATTTTGAGTACTGTGAATATTTTAATATTCAAATGCATGAGCATAAAATATATTTTTATCTATCTATATTTTATTTATTTTGTCACTATATTATAGACTTTAGTTAATGTATCTTTTACCTATTAGCTATGTTTATATTAAACATTTTGTTCTTTTTTCATACTATTATAAAATAGACTGTTTTCTTTTTTGGATTTTTTTTCTTCGAGACAGGGTTTCTCTGTGTAGTCTTGGCTATACTGGACTCTTTTTGTAGCCCAGGCTGGCCTTGAACTCACAGCGATTCACCTGCCTCTGCCTCCCGAGTGCTGGGATTAAAGGAGTGTGCCACCACGCCTGGTTTACAACACAAACTCTTATCTGAAGAACACTGGAAGAAAAGTAAAAACCAACTTAGAGCTAGCACAAAGAGAGATTTGTTTTTCTAGCTGATGTACATGGCTTTGTTTCTGTAGGAACACTTTCTTTCTGTTTGTTAAATTGGGTTTGGGTTTTGAATCAGGATCTCTTTGTCCCAGAGTTTTCTGAAACTCACTATGTAGCCAGTTCTGTGCTTGTGACGATCCTCTTCCTTTGCCTCTGAGTGCTGAGAGTGTGCACGGCCAACCTGCTTGGCTTGTTATAAAGTTTCCGATTAGAAACAGCTCAGAAGGAATCCTTCGGAATGCAGGTAACTGATTAAACCATCAGAAAAATCAAGCTAGACATGAAGGAGATTGCAGTGTAATGATTAAGATAACAGTTATGTATATTGCCCCCCTCTTTGACCACACAGAACAGCTCTCTGGAAATAAACCACTAAGGATGAAGCAATATATTTCTTTTCCTTTGATTAAGCACTGTTCATCTTATGCTTAGAAAATATAGTGTAGTCATGAATTTAAGATGGTGTTTAGAGACTAGGTAAATTGTCTTTCATGTTTATGTTCTCATTTATGTAATCAGGTCATAAAAAAATACCTTTACCACCAGAGGTTCTTAACTGTGGTGGTTGCAAATTAGAACAATTTAGAGAACTTTAAAATATGCTGGTGCCTGGGTGCCATCCAGTAAAATTCTGATTTAATTGGCTTATGGCAAAGAGTCTCAAAATACAACCTCAAATATACAGCAGTGGTACTTGGGAACTTGTTAGAAATGTGAATACCTAAGTCCCACCATTGCCTGGCCATCCGTGTTTAGACCAATCTTTCCAATGATTCAGAGGCAGTGGATTGAATTCTAGTGTGCTATGAATGTCCTGGGGAGTCTTACAAAAGTGCAGGTCATGATCGCTGGTTTGCTGTAGAGGTTGAGACTATCAATACAGCTCCCAAGATATTAATGTGGTGGGTAGAAGGCCCCAATTTGAATAACAAGGGTCCATGTGACATATGTACATTTGAATTTATAAAGAATAAACTTTCTAGTTTGGAATGAAGCCAAGGTTGAGGATAACTAGATAATTTTTTGGTGAGTCTGCCAATACCCATAATACTTGAAGAAGCTTTCCTAGATGGTCCGCACTTGAGATTGCACAATCTTCAAAATGCTTAATCTTTTTGAAAACAATGTTTACTTTTATTTGTGTGTGTGTGTGTGTGTGGGTGTGTGTGTGTATGAGAGAGAGACAGAGACAGACAGACAGACAGACAGATAGACAGAGACAGAGAGACAGAGAGAGCTACAGTATGAATGTAGAGATGAAAAAGATGGTAACTCTTAAGAGTTGGTTCTTTTCTGCCACATTCGAGGATTCAGTGATCAAACTTAGATTTCCAGATCTCCAGCCACCTGGCTGACTATTACTATCCTTTAAGTGATGGTTCCTAATCCTAATTTTCTTTTATTTGCCCAGAATCCCAACTGTGATAAACTTATCCATTACTTTCTAGACCCAACATTGAACATCTTGATTTCTTTAATGTTTTTGTAGTCATTTGAGAATTTCATGCATACATCATATGATGTGGTTTGTTAAAATTCACCCCTTAATTTCCTCTTCTTTAATTCTTCTTTTATGCCTCCATGACTTTCCTGTCTTAACTTTGTGTTCATTTTTCAACTCCCCCAGTCTGAGTCCACTTAGTATTCTAAAGATGTACTTGAGTATACAGTGTTTCCACCCCTCTTCCACAATGACCCCTGAGCCAAAGGTTCAGGGAATGTGCTGAGGACAGTTTGAAGCTGGCTTCAATGCCAAGGGCTGATGGTCCCCCAGTAGACCACGTTCCAATGTGACTTCATGTCTTATCATTCCTTTTGTAGAGAAAGCCATCTCCCATTGAATCCAGCCAGCCCACTGCTTACTGCATTGAAAACTAGTTATGTTTATTCTTATTTTTTTCTACATTTCCTTCTAACTTCTATCCAGAGGTTGCCTTGAGCCCTGTTTCTTATTTCCAGTCTTCCCTGCTTATCTAAATCTGATTTTGCAGGGTTCACTTCATTTCACCCTCTCCTATAACTAAGGCAAAGGTCATGGTACTTCATCATTCTTGATATTGAATTTCATTCTCTTAAGTTATTTGCTAGTCTTATAGTTTTGGTTGTGAGCCTAACCTTTAATGGCTGAGCCATCTCTCCAGCCCTATTTCCCAATCATTTAGAGCAGAGGTTGCTTTTTTTTTTTTTTTTTCTATTTCGCACAGGAAGTATGGCTTACTATGGTATGCAACTCACTATGAGTCTATTTAAATGTACTGTGAAATGGCACATGGAGCTGTTTCTGTCATGTTAACTAAGGGCTTACCCAAAACCAGGTGTTAGTACAGGGATTTCCTTGGGCTATTAGAACAATCTTCTGATTTTTCTATGACTTCTAAAATTGTTAAATAAGAAATTTTATATGGATTATGTTTCCTTGGCTTTTGTAGAACCTATCAGTTTCTCCTAATCCTCCATGAGACTGTGATGAAAGAATTAAAAGATGAATTATAGGCTTAGACATGAGAGCAAAGTGGATAACTCTGTTCTTTCTTTGATTCCCAGCTACAGCGAGGAAATTGGATCAACTGTGCTTGTGTGAACTTGATCACAGTTCTTAGTCATGCCTGGCACACCAAAAGTGGTTTTTGTTAGAATAGATACGTTACACCAGAGGTGCGTGTGGCACATAATAGTGACCTGGTGCCAGCCAATGTTGACTTAACAGCCTCACTGACACTTGGTCACCATCTGTATCTTCAATTGTCTTCACCATGCTGGTATCAGTAAAAGTAGCATCTTCCGAGAGTCAAAGAAGAGATGCAACTATATTCTGGCTCAGCAAGCTGAACTTTTAGAAAGAACACTTTCTAATAATTAAAGCTGATGAAAAAACCTTATGGGGTAAATATTTAAAGAGAAGGCGACATTTGTAATCACAGTCTAGAGTTCCTGCTCTTGGGCTTTATGTCTGTGTGAATAACAAGCAGAGATCTGGTTGAAAGTGGACCACAGTCCCAACTGGCTTTTCTATGCAACTAGAGGGTGCAAATTGGCTTCTTGAGTCAGAGTCCTAGGTGACAGTCTCCTGGTGGCATTATATATATTCACTTTTTATCCCCCTTTATTTATTTAAAATAGCACTGAATAGAATCTAAAGAAATTAAAGTAGAGCAAGGCGGACATGAACATATAGTATGATTTTAAATTTCTAACAATATTTTCCAAATTTTCTATAACAAGCATATATAATTTTTATAGCAAGAAACCCTTGCTCTAACAAATGAGACCTAAAAGAATTAGCTGTTCTCAGGATAGTCTTCAGACTATAGGCCTCTTTGGAGATCTGATGAGATTGGTTTGAAACTCTCCTCAGAAACGTGAGCGTCACTCCATAGAAATAAAATTTGCCATATAATTTCAACAGGAATCTAGAGCCCCCAAGGACCTTTTAGTGGTGCAGCTGCTTATGTCAGGGACTGCAGGATCTGGGACCTGATCTCCGTGGAACCCTGAAAGCTGAGGCAAAAGTAGAGCTTGCCTTATCTTTGCCCTGAAATTGGCTGTTTGGGAGACACGTCAGGACTATGCAAACAGCATTTTCATCGTGAGCTACCTATGGTCTAGTGTAAGTGCTAAGCCTGAGTAAGCTTCCCAGCATGCAGAAAGAGCACCCTGTTCTTTGATCATGTAGAATAACCATCTCGCAGTTGGTGTGAGCTCCTGCTGGCAGTACAGATCCCCATGCTGGTAAAGTTGCCCATTTGATCTGAAAGGTGCGGAGCAGCACATGCAGATGAGAAAATGCTTCTTTTAGAATCTTCTTTATTAAATAGTTTTAATATTTTTTATTATACATTTATATTATTACACAAATATACAATAAGCTACATACAGCAATAAGAACCATGAAATGATCAGGACTAATATAACTGTTACATTCATAGTGTTTTCGCTATTTGTATTTGGCAGCCTTGAAGAAAACATTTTTCCTATCTTGGTGCATCTAAATTCAGAAGATAAATCAATATCTATCGAATCTCATCATTATCAACTTAAAACGTCTATCTAGACCTAAGACATCTTAACCAATAAACAACTAAGCTTAATTGTAAAAGGAAACTGTCTGGTCTTCAGCCCCATCAGAGACTTGGGAAGGAATAAAATTAATTACCTGTGTATACAAGGCTTGCCTGAACAACCACTCAAAACTCTCTATAAGGTTGGAGCATCATCTTCAGCCTTCTGGCCCAATATATCTGTCATACATAATTGTGAAGTAGGAACTATTGAAGACTTGCTTACCTTGTCTTGATAGAGTTTGGCCATCAACTCTGCCTGTATCCAAGTTTGCCCTTTTTTAAAGACAGAATTCAGTCTGCGGTAGAAACGAGGACATTTTGCCACATTTGTAGCTTGTTTGTCACATTTGAAGCCATCTCCGTAAGGAGGTTCTTTGATGGTCATCATTTTCTTTGCTAGGAGTTAACTTGTCTTATTGTCAATGAATCTTTAAAATAATAAAAACATCTTTGAATGCCATATTCTGTAGCTCTCTGTGGGTTTTGAAGATCCTAACTATTTTACCTTATCTTTCTATAGAATCATGTCTATCTGTTGCACCTAAGATGTATATTCTTGTGATAAAAATAGACTAGTAATTGATATGACTATGATTTGATCAACTAACAATTAACTTGTATAACTTACATATCCTAAACAGCCTGCAATAGTACTTTCAAAGTATTATAATTGAGTTGTATGAGTACAGTATATAATACCACATATTAGAGTAGAAATATATATAATGTGTAAAGAATACTCTTAAATTATAATTCTATACCAATGTATATAAAATTAAACTTATTTTGCATCTATATAAAATTCTAGTCCAGTGAGTTAAAAATAACCTTGTGAGTAGCAATTAAGGCGTTAAGCTGAGGAGTAGATTCACTGTTCTATTCAGTATTTTCTCCCATTCTCTGTGATTTTATTGTGCTCAAGGTGATTACAATTTTGCTTTGAGCATTTTTCTTCTTCCGGTAGTCTGGCTGTTTTCTATGGCACTGTGGTACTTACTGATGAGGACAGCAGGGACAGAGTTTTCCCTCTGTCTGTTTCTTCCAGAATCATTAGTTCAACTGAGTCCCATTATAGTCCCTCGCTTGACAACTGCATGCCATGTGACCTTTGGGGCTACAAACGCCATTGGTTTCCTGACTTTAGAGCAATATTTAAACAAGCACAACAGAGCACCTAAATCAGGATGAGGGAGAAGACCATCAGCAAGAGCGATGCACACACCAGTCGTTCACCGTGAGTGAGTAAGAAAAAGCCTTATCTTGCCAGAAAGTCCTGCAGAGCATTGTAAATTGCTTCAGACAGCAGATCTTGCAGATAGTAGAGTTCTCTTTGGTGCAATAAAACCTCAAACACAGATCTAAAAACAGCTGTCTGATACATTTTTTTTTTTTTTGCAAGTTGTTAAACCCTCTACAGCATCATCTCTGCAGAGGGGCCTGACTCAAAGCTAGGATTACGTCCCCACATGGGTTTGTACATATCATAATGCAAGGGGCACTGTCTGAGTACTTCCAGGTACCAGTCATGGGGAGGGGCTTCTGCAGATGTTTAACAATTGTTCCAAGCAAGTCCCTGTGAGGAAAGTGGGGGTAGCCTCATCTTTACAGGTGAGCAAACTGAGGTCCATAAAGTATTGAATGCAAAGACATACAAAGCAAGAGACAGCTTTGTATATGCGCTTGTAGCTCAGGCTTTCCCTTCTACAACAAATAGGTGACCCAGAGGCATATTTTATTCAGTGATTTGGAAGTGCTATTATTATTTTCTGTGTGGATGTACATTAAAATATTAGTTATCCACATATACTTTATGTGTATATATAAATATGTATACATATTTGGTTTATATCATTAATAAAATGAAATTTAGGAAACATGAACACATGTTTGTACACAGACACACAGACACACACACACACACACACACACACACACAGAGCTAGAACCAAAGCTGACCCTAATGAAGCATTCTTCTCTTTGCTACTTTGCATATCTAGTATATTTTCCCTAGTCCTCCCATAAGGCATATTTCTAGTACAATTTTATTCAAAATGCATATGTAGTTTAAAGCCTACATTGTTTCTTTGTTATTGTTTTATCACAGTCTTCATTTATCATGGTGTGGTGTTATTTAATTGTTTTAATAAGATCTACCAAATGGTAGAAGAATTAGAAAGAACACGATAGTACCTTAGTAACCTAGGAAGAAACTGAGTGGGGTTATGAAACCCAGAGATCTAACCAAATAGCTTGTGCTTTGCACTAATTGAAAAAGTACATATTATCCAAACTGTAACACAGGTGGGCATAGCCTTATCTTTTGGCTGAATGGAAATGTGTATCCCTTGGCTTTTATTTGCTTATAGCCCTACAAGGACTGTAGTTGGGATATGGTTTTCAGATATCCTTTTATCCACTTATCAATAAACATGATTTGTGCCTAATATATATTGATAAGAACACTTCTCAGGGGTGCTCAGGACAGAGCCTGCCATGGCAAATCAGCCAGTAAAAGGGTAGATTTACTGAAAATGAGCCAATCACATCATAGGTGATAGCTTTATTTATTTATCACAATCCCCACCTTCTTATAACCAAGGAAGACAGAGGAAAGCCTCGATCTCTTCTGTCTTCATGTCTTCCAGGGCCCTAAGGGAAACAGCTGGACCTTAGGTAGAAAAAACATGGGAAGAGAAACTCTCATGAACCTTATTGATGAGGTATATTGCATACCACCAAGTGCTGAGCAAGGATGAAAAGTGTGTATACAGTGTATACAGTATAAGCATTCACAGATGCATCCTGTCAGCAGTTAGGCTCAGAAATCTCAGGTCTCATTCAGGCATGGTGGCACAAGCCTATACTCCTAGCGCTCAGGGAGGCAGAGGCAGAGGCAGGCGGGACTCGCTGAGTTTGAGGCCAGCCTGGTCTGCAAAGTGTCCTACAAAGGACAGCTATGACTACATGGAAAAATCCCATCTTGAAAAAAAAAAAGAAAGAAAGAATGGGACTCTAGATGAGAGAACCATGGGAGAATAGCAATGTAGAAGGATCCAGTGGGTCCTAGAAACCTACAAGTAGAACATTATGATAGGCAGATTTTGGCCAAGGGGTCCCGCTCAAACTAAGGCACCAGCCAAGGACAATACAGGCGGTAAAATTTAAACCCCTACCCAGATCTAGCCAATGGTCAGAACAGTCTCCACACTTGAGTGGAGAGTGGGATATGACTTTCTCACGTACTCTGGTGCCTCACATTTGACCATGTCCCCTGGAGGGGGAGACCTGGTGGCACTCAGAGGAAGGACAGCAGGTCACTGAGAAGAGATTTGATACCCTATGAGCATATACAGGGGGAGGTAATCCCCCTCAGGAACAGTCATAGGGGAGGGGAATAAGGGGAAAATGGGAGGGAGGTAAGAATGGGAGGATACAAGGGATGGGATAACCATAGAGATGTAACAAGAATAAATTAATTAAATAAAAAAAGAAAAGGAAAAATAAAAAGGAAAGAAAAGAGAAAGGAAATCTCAGGTCTCACATCGTCCTCTCCATTCTGGATGGCTATAGAAACACTCTGTCAAATCCAGGCTACCCCAAGGTTAGAACAATGCTAAAATGAGCAAGCAATCCACGGTAAAGGATGTCAAGAGAGAAACCAAGTAATTGCAAGGATCAGTTAGTGTTTGGAAGGTGACCTTTTCTTCCTGAAAAATAATTTTCAGTCACCAGACTGTTGAACATCAAGGTTCCCTTCTTTATAAAAATCTCATAAAGGCATTCTGATTCTTCTTCATGTTTCTCAAGAGCCAGCTTCCATGGAGCTTTCTAATATACTGCAGCGGGAAAGCAAGCCATCTGTACTCCTAGCAAGAGGAAACTTCAGTAATCAGGTTTTCTCCCCTCTCACAGTTTCTCCCTGAACTCACAAATGATAAGATTACATTCAGCACAGGCACTTGGCCTATGATGCAAAGTGTCCTTCACTGCCTGTGAATGGCTCTGTGTCCCAAGATGTCTCCTCTCTCTGGAGGGAGCCAGCCCTGTGTACTTATGTTCTATGCTAATAAACATCTGCTCACTGACGTGAATGGGGTTGTGTCTTTATTAGCACATCTGTCAGAAAGGCCGCTTCAGAGAAGCACCTCATCTTGGCTGCTGGCCCAGCCTCACCAGGGTAGGAGCACAGCCTTTGAGGGACAGGATGCCTTTAGAATAAGGTGCACCTTAGCAATCACTGTGTGCTAGGTGGGTCAGCATGTAAAAGGAAGGGTGGTTGGAACAGAAACAGGACAAGTTCTGCTTCAGCAGCTAATGCTTTCTGATCAAGTCATCAAAACCCCCAGTGTGGACCATGAGCCATCCTCTGAACCAAATTCCACTGTGTCAAGTAAGCCTTGAAGTTTTTGGTAAAAAGCAATGTAGCTTTGAATGGCCTAACCACAAGTTCTTCCCACCATGCCGCAGGAGAGTGAGGTCTCCTTGGAAAGCCTTTTTTTTTTTTTAACCATGAGAACTAGGCAGAGCATCTTTATGTCTCCGTACTGGACTCCAGTTTCCTGCCAGTTTGTAGACGTATTCAAAGAAGCCAGACACATCTTATCTCAGGAACCTGAGTCCTTCTTGTCCTCTTGTGTCTACAACACTTGTCTCACACAGTCTCTGCGTGATCACACTGCTTCTGTGTCCTAACCTCCATGTGTCCTATGTTTGTGCAATGTCTATCTTAGGGCTGAGAGTGTCTGTGATATATTGGTTTGTTGTAAACTTCATCGGTTCAATACTGATATCATGTATTCAGCTATGTCTCTATCCCGGGCATGAAGGATAGAAAAGGAAGTAATCAAAACATACTGTACTCAGCATTTATCCATTGATAAATATCCTTTCCAATTTTCAACTGAATGCACTTTCTCCTGCAAACAGCACAGAGTAGGAAGTGCATCTGAAAATTTCATCGATGATTCTGTGTCTCTAGCACAGGGGCCCGACACTAAGTGTTTTATATGTACCCACTGAATAAATGAATAAACAAATCTCACAGGCCCTCTTGGTAAGGTCTTCACTGAATGCTCTCTCCCCAGCTCTAGAATATTTACTAATCTTTAATCTGGTGAGTTAGTCAGCTTTCTATCACTATGACAAAATATGTGATATGGGGAACACGAAGCTTTATTTTGATTTATGGTTGACTGCAGGTCTCAGCTCGTATTGCTTGGCCTACTTGCACTTGGGTTTTCTCTTTTTTTCCACTTATTTATTTATTTATTTATTTATTTATTTATTTATTTATTCATACTACATCTCAATTGTTATCCCATCCCTTGTATCCTCCCATTCCTCCCTCCCTCCCATTTTCCCCTTATTCCCCTCCCCTATGACTGTGACTTAGGAGGACCTCCTCCCCCTGTGTATGATCATAGGGTATAAAGTCTCTTCTTGGTAGCCTGCTATCCTTCCCCTGAGTGCCACCGGGCCTCCCCATCAAGGGGATGTGGTCAAATATGGGGCACCAGAGTATGTGTGAAAGTCAGTCCCCACTCCTCACTCTTCACTCATCTGTAGGGAATGACCTATCCTTTGGCTAGATCTGGGTAGGGGTTCAATGTTTACTGCACGTAGTGCCCTTGGTTGGTGCCATAGTTTGAGCAGAACCCCTGGGCCCAAATCTGCCCATCATAATGTTCTACTTGTGCACTTGGGTTTTCTATTAGGTGATATGCAAAGACAGCAAATACATGAAGGAGGAAACCTGTCCCACTGTGGCTGAGAGAGAGGGGGGCAGGGAGACAGGCTCATAAAGTCCTTCGATGACATGGCCTAACTTCCCTCTGTTAGGCTCCCCCTACAACCGAAGGCTTCAACCTCTAGATAGCACGGGCTACTGTTCACATCTTAGTACCTGGCCTTTGTGAAATACTTAAGATCTAAGCCGTAGCATTAGGAGAGGATGAGGTCTGTGAGAAGAGTACATTGGTGTTCATCAACATCTCCAAGGTCTTTCAAACCCAGAGTGAGTGTTGTAGGCAAGCTAACAACAGGTAGACCAGATGTTGGTAACATAACCCACTTCTCTAGCTTAGTGTCTTATTGAAGTACTTTTGAGGATTCAAACATTACCAAATGTTGGAGAATGGGCCTGACACTCTCTAGTCCATGTGACTCTAAAATAATTAGGATGGCAGGATTAGGTAGATGGAAAGAAAGGTTAGATAGACAGACAGACAGACAGACGTATTGGTTGATGAATGGATGCATGGATTTTTAGGCTGTTTTTTCAAAGCTAATTTATTCATAGAGATAGCTGGTTTGCAAATGACAGAAGATGACATAGGGGAGGAACAAAGCTTTCATTTGGGGGTATTTTGTGAGGTCAACATACTATTTCCCTTTCTGTACTTATCCCAAATCAATTACCTCAGCCGTGATAACAGACTCCAGCCAGGGAAAATCTGGTCCAATAAAAAGCTTAGAGAATGCCTTTGTTTGTTTGTTTGTTTTTCAAGACAGAGTTTCTCTGTGTAGCCTTGGTTGTCCTGGACTCCCTTTGTAGACCAGGCTCGCCTTGAACTCACAGCAATCTGCCTGCCTCTGACTCCCGAGTTCTGGGATTAAAGGCATGAGCCACCATGCCTGGTGGGAATTCTTTTATTGTTTTCATGAATATTTGAATTGGAGGGGAAATCTGAGGACCCTATAGCTCTCCGAGTCTCGGCATCTCCAGCTTCACGTTTAACACAGTCTCTATAAATCTTTGTTTCTACACACCTATCTGTTCTAACTGAGCTCTCAGCAATTAAAAGTATAACTCACGTCTGATTTCCTGTGGAGAGGGAGTTTTTCCTGCTTTTATCTCTGTTTGTTTTCCTTTTAAGAAATTGTGAGTTTTGTTTAGTTATTTTTCTCCTGTGTTATTACCTTGAATCTTTTATTTTTACTTGCTTTTCAAAGGCAAAGATATAAAAGTGTTTCCTTTTTTTCTTAGAATCTTCTATGCAGTGCTGTACTCTCAATAGTTTTTTTTTTTAAATTAGTTTTTGATGCTATTTGATTTGTTAGTAGCAACTAGACATGTTCCCTTCTCTGACCATAGGTATTGTTGCTGAGCAGAGGAGGAAACAGTTGTGTCAGTCTGTCTGAGGTTATACTGAGTTGATTCATAAGACCCTCTGCATATTGAAGAGGTGGAAGCACCGAATAGTTTTCATGTGGCAGCAATTAGGTTAGGAAACTTCTTAGATGCTGCTTAAACTACATTAACTGGTTGACGGCTTTAGTGTGAACTGCCATGAAAGGCAGTGGTTCCAGAGGTGCCGCCAAGCCTTGCCATGTCCTTTTTAAAATTTTTCTTAGCGTGGATTTGTAATGCAGACCTATGAGCTCCCTCATGAAGGGGTTGAGCTCAGCAGCTACAGGGACAGTGGTCCACCAGATGTTAACAAGTGAAGAAACAGGTGGCGAAAGAATGAGACAAATCATTATTTTGACATTTCCAGGTTTCGGATATGGCAATAGGATCGAAGGGACTTTCCTTGTAGGTTACTCTAAGACATCTGTTTTAGTGTCTTCGGCAAGACTATCTTAGGGATGACGAGTCCAAAAATCTCATTAATATAAGCACTGTTGCTCCGCAATGCGGGTGGGTGTTAGCATAGAGTTTATAAGACCAATCCCACCTCAGCTCCTGGCACTAATTGGCTCCCCTGGGAAGTCCCAAGAGAAGCTGTCAATCTTGAAGACTCAGTGTTTGTTTGTGGTTTGCTGTGATTTCCCTTCTGCTGCCGTATCTCCATCTTCATCCACACTTGCCTCTCCTTCTTGCACACATAAATGGTTGTTCCCAAAGTGCAGATAATTAGAAAAACAAGATGTACCTCATCTGGGATTCAACTGCGTCTTCTCCACTTTCCTGTCCTCCCTCCGTTGTCATTATGACTGGAAGACAATTCCCTGTCCTGTGAGAGGATGCTTGTTCTCCAAGGTATAGCTGACACAGCTGGAAAATCCTTCCCCTAAAAAAAAAAAAAAAAAAGAAAAGAAAAAAGGCTTTAATTCTACTCTTCTGAAAACTGACAGTGATCGTAACCCCATTCTTAATTAGGTCATTGTATTTTAAGATTAAATTACAGGGTAAAGGGAAGCTACATTTGAAAGATTTGGAGTATAAAACAGGTTTTCCGTGGTTCTGGGGATGGTGATAATGGTAATAATAACTACTATTTAATAAGCAATTACATGTGAATTAACTACTCTGATCCCCTTTCATAGGAAGACAACAATGCCTCAGAGGAAGCCTGGTTCAAGGCCTCAGACAAGTGCCATGTCAGGATTTGGATTTGATTGCAGGTTTTTTTTTTTTACTCCAAATGCTTGGGCTCTTCACTGCCATGCTCAGCTAGTCTTTTGTTTTATTTCTGTCTGGGTTCTTTAAGCCCAGTGTACAAAATTAATTTAGTTAGCTACCTAACCCAGCAGGTGTACCCTGCAGCCCTTGAGGAACAAGAACCACTCAGGGGCAGTTGACTAATAGCACTGCTGTATTGTTCAGGTCACAATTCTAGGTGTCATGCTGAATCCAGGTGATAAGGAGTTTTGTGGGTGTAGAGGGTGTATTAGAAAGAACTGTAGCTTAACTGTGACTTACTCCTGATCTTTCTTACAGTGAGACAGATTAAAAAGGAGACTGGAGAGAGACTAGAGGACACGTCTCTTCCTGAATTATGTAGACTAAGCAGTGTTCGGTCTATCCCGGGGTAAGGGAGCCTCATTTCCCTTGGTTGGTGTGTTTTATATACAGCAATAGAGGACATTCAAAAGAATAACCAAGCTCAAAAATATCATTTTTATTTATTTAAAAAACACGCAAAGCTCAGGAAATTGACAGTATCTTCTTTTTTGAGCTCGCTTACTTAAAGAAGCTTATGTTTGGGTGGTACTTCTAAAAGGATTTAATCCTGATTAGTGAAATTTGATTAAAAAAACCATTACAATCTTCAAGGCATTCTCTTTGAGGCATCTGCTTTAGGCTGTAAGTGCTAAATGCAGCTTTCCCTTTGGCTTCCGGTGAGCAAACTTAACTATCACTCAGTGCTAAGTAATTGAGATCAGCTCCAAGCATTCATCCACCCATTTCAACTGAGAGATTTCAGTGTGGTGGTACTTTCAAATGGGATAGAAAGGAAATCTGCAGAGTTACATCCTGAAATTCCTCGAAAGCCATCTCAGAGTCAGGTCCTCTGTGTGGATGACTTTAGAAAGGGAGGTAGAGGACAGTAGATGCGAGAAAAAGAGCCACTATGGGCTCTGATTTCGAATGAAAAACTAAGTCTGAATACCTAAGTTCAGACATTAACCAGAGCCCTCCTCTCCAATTTAGTTCAAGCAACCATTTCTGTCCTGTAACCAGGTTGTTTCTATCGCGTGAAGAAACTGTGGAAAAATATACATCTATGACCCAATTCATACTTCATCCTAAGTAGTTCGTTTCCCCCTGTTCTAACTGATGCTCAAAATAAAAATTCACACTAGGGAAGAACTCGGTGTCAAAGTTTCTTTTGGGTCTTCATTCATTTTCATTTCTCTCCATAGGTTATATGGGTATTTCACAAACAATAAAATGACCGAACGTTGAGATGCAATTAGGAGAGCTGCGCTCTTTGGTCCATGTACAGACTGGACAATCAGCTACTGGCTCATAGCCTGTCTGAGAAGGTTAGCAATGACTTTGAAATTTTATCTAGACTATCTCTTTTCCTTAGGGCAGGGACGTTTCACAGTAGATGATCATCTGTCCTGTATTTTAACGAAGCTTCCAATGTAGAGGACGCCGGCTCCCCGAGGAACTCACTATGAATTTAGATGGCCATCTGAGCCAGATTTTGTGGTCTATTTTTATTGTTTGTATTCTCCATGGGTATGATCATCATTTTTTAAAAACAAGATTGAATCTATATCAAAACCGGTTTTTATGTGATGCTTGAACAGACGGACAGATATTTGTAAAAAATGGCTGTCCTGGGGACCAACTAGCCCAGTGCCTTCTTTGTAGCTGGTGGGAGTCTTCTGTGCCGGGGACTGAGACTACTGGGTGGCCTCTTTAATATTCACGCTGTGTTACTGGCTCAGATCGCTCTATTCCCTCCCATTTTTGCCATCTACATCCACTGTCGGCATTTTCCTCTCAGTGTTAGTTAAAAAATCATGTTGGCTCTTTCAGTCTATATTCAAAATATGTAGCTATATTTCTCTTTAGCAAACAAAGTGATTTTCTTTTTTTTTTTAATTAGTCGATTTTGCTTTTGATGTTTTCATGCATGTACACAACACAACGTCATTACTCTTATCTCGCATAGCCGGGTACAGTGGTCAATGCAGAGACCCGTGGCTACACAAGATGGTGAGAATAGTGATAGCTGAATACTAAGCACTGGTCAAAGCATTTATATGGCTTCTTTTAAAATGAAAAAGTGTCTCTTAACACTGAGCATGGAAGTGCACTCCTATTATTCTAGAACTAGGGAGACTGAGACAGGATGACCATAAGTTCAAGTCCAACCTGAGCTTCACACTAAGACCTTGTTCAAAAAAAAAAAAAAAAAAAGTGAAGGAGGAGGAGGAATTGGAAAAAAGGAGGAGGAAGAGGAAGAGGAAAGGAAAGACTATGATGCTATGATGCTCACGGAAAGTAAGGTCATCAGGGAAGTGTCTCCAAGGCTTGGGCTGCAGTGCTCCTTCTGTAGCTTCTCCTGTGGGGGTGTGAGCACTCAGTAAATGTAATCCTCAGCTTATCAGCATCACCGGAGTGTCCAGGTCACACCAGATATTAACAAACACACAAAACGCAATCCAAGTTATAGCATAGGCAGTGGAGGCCAGGGCAAAGATGAAAACCAACCGCAACAGATTTCTCTACTGAAGAACTGGGTTTCACGTATTCTAGGTAATAACACAAAAGGCACATTGTGGGGCTTCGAAGCTTGGGCAAGGTTTTCTTTTCATTCTTTTTCCCCTATGACTATAAAATGTCTACTATAAAATGTCATGGACTCGTTGCGGGGTTTTCATACAGACATTTTTGTCAATCCTCCTCGAAGGCGCTGGCCTGGTCTACTGTCCTTTTCCTCTTTTCAACTGTTTCCTTCTGATTTCACGACATATATATTCTGATTTCATTCCTATCTTTTAAAAAGATGTCTTTCTGCCTTTTAAAAACGCTTGCTCAGTACCATGTAGCTTGACCAGATCATTGGAGAAGCAGAGGGGACTGCCTGCTCCATTGTGTCTATCCAGGTACTGTGGCAGAGTCTCGAATTTTTCATGTGGTCCACAGTTTGTGCACCATTGACCTCTTCAAGGGCAGGGACCTCCCTTGTTTGCATGTAGAGAGAGTCTCATGGTTGGTTTGATGAGTGATGTCACTAATGAGTGACTCAAATTTTCCGTAAATGGCAAGAACCACTTTGATAGCTTTTCAGCTTCTTTCACAGAAAATACTATCATGAGTGAATTTTTGAAAGTTTTTTTTGTTTTTTTGTTTTTTGTTTTTTGTTTTAATTTTCTTTAAAATTTTTTTTATTATTATTTTTTATTAATTTATTCTTGTTACATCTCTATGGTTATCCCTTCCCTTGTATCCTCCCATTCTCCCCTCCCTCCCATTTTCCCCTTATTCCCCTCCCCTATGACTGTTCCTCAGAGGGATTACCTCCCCCTGTATACAGATCGATAAGGAGTTTCCAAAGGTTGTAAAGATAATTTAAGGATAAAATGGCTTATAGATAACCATGTGAGGTTTTAAAATGGTCAGGGTACAGCCTTGCAGCCATCTCTGGTTGGCATTTTTTTTCTAGGTCTGGATTAATTCTCCTATTATCTTGAGTCCAGATTCTGTCAGAAAATGTAGAATTATTACTTAAGGAAGTTCATCTGGCTACTAGTATATGGGGAAGAGACATGCCCCCCCCACCCCAGAGATTGGCTTCGTTTTTTTACTTTGTACAAGGCCACTATGTGCATATGAATGCAATTCATTAAATTTATGATGAGTCTACTTTTCTGGTTTGCTATTTCATTATCCTCTTGCATTTTTATATGCTTCTGGAGAGCATGAAATATGCCTCATAGGCAATTAACTCTCCTCAGGTACCTAGTGTTTTGTGATCGTAGGGTGAACTCAATAAATATATTCTGGGAAAAAAAAAAAGATGGATACGATAGCTCAGACATTTTTTCAATTTAGCATCTGAAGATGGAGGTAATAAATATAAAGTACATTAAGCAGAAGCTTATGTTTTCAAAGTAGAGGAAACAAGGAAAAATACCTATAACTTCACTACCAAAGAATAGTCACTGTTGAAAGGTCAGATTGGCTTGGGAAGGTGGCTCGTCTATAAAGAGCTGGCTACCCATGCATGAGGAGCTGAGTTTTATCCCTAAATCCTGACGGAGGAAAAGCCAGCCTTGGCGGTACATACTTGTAGAAAAGGAGTAGCTTTCTAAGGCCCTCCACTTAGCAGGCCTGGTCGCCTTTGGTGAACTGTAGGTCAGTAAGAGAGACTGTCTCAAACCGATTTACACTCAAACTAGGATAGACAGCATCTCCTGAAGAAACCCTGGCACGTTTGCTCTTTGGTTTCCATATGTATGGACATGCGCACAACATACGCACGTACCCCTTTGTACATAAGCACACACACACGCTCACTGAAGGAACTTACCTATGGGCATGCGTACAACATACACACATACCTTTTTGTACATAAGCACATACACACGCTTACTGAAGGAACTTAGATTATTTTCATCTATACATAGTTTATGCAAAGCATATTGTTATTTGTAGTTGTAACCATAGTACGTGTACAAGCTTATGTCTTGAGATTTGTCATTTGAAATCAAAGTACTCATAACCATCATATATGCTATGTTCACTTCTATAACAAGAAGAACAAAGAAAAGAACTGTTGATGTCAAGACCATTTTCAGAAACAGAATATTTACTTGAAATGGCATGATTTTTCCTTAACGGTTTATTTATTTACTTATTATTTATTTATTTACTTATTATTTACTTATTATGTGCCTGTGTGTCTGTTTACGTGTGCAGATGCCCACAGAGCCCAGCAGTAGGTGTCAGATCACCCTAGAACCGGAGTTTCAGGTGATTTTTGAGTTACCTGATATGGTTGCTGGGACATAAACCTGGGTCTCTACAAAAACAACACATGCTTTTAACTACTAAGCCAGCTCCCCAGCTTCAGATGTATTTATTCTTAATTACATGTGTGCATGTGAAAATATATGATTTATATGAGAGTACATATATATGTGTGTGTACGTGTGTGTGTGTGTGTGTGTGTGTGTGTGTGTGTGTGTGATTTATATGAGTACCCAAGGAGTCCAAAAGAGGACTGAGGCTCACTGTG
>OU015758.1:9681368-9701759 GCA_907169655.1 Acomys percivali | reverse complement strand
TGTGTGTGTGTGTGTGTGTGTGTGTGTGTGTGTGTGTGTGTGTTCTAGAAATGAGAGCTCATTGTACCTGATTGACAGTATAGCTATCACCTGGCAGTAACAGATTTCAGTGCCTACCATGCTTCTAGGCAATGGAGATACATGAGCTTGTTATTAATTTTATATTTCAAATTAAGTCGCGAACACATAAAATAGATTCTTATTTTGTGGTGTATCTTCTAATCTTTAAGTAAGCTGTTTAAAAACATTTTAAAATGTATTTTCAAATCTTCAAAGAGGCCATATTTGGCAATTAAAGAAACCTATCCAGATAATCATAGTGATAATGTTTGAAGTAACATCTTTGTGGCGTGGTGAATATGTTATGGAAGAAGGTTGTGTGTTAGTCTGGGAATGTACCTTAGTAGTTAGAATATTTTTTTCCTAATATGTGCAAGGATCTGAGCTTGATCCCCAGCATTGCAAGTAAAATAATAAAACAAAGTAAAATAAGGTGATGATTAGATAAGATAAAGCTGCATTTGGACTGAAGACTGGCAGTTTAGAAAAAGAACAATTCGGAGGAGACTGAGTTGAGTTGCTGGAAGGTAATTAAAATTTTTAAAAAAATGAGCCATGAATAGTTACCATGCAATATAAATGGGAGATCCCTTATAAATTGCAAGTTAGTATTGGAGTCAACTGAGCTGGCTCTGGGAGAGTAAAGTGTCTATATCCTTTCTGATCTCAGCCTACAGAATGGGACGGTGCCATCGTCAAGAGATGGTCAGATACTCACTGAAAGGAGAAAGGGCAAAACTGAAGCTCCTGAGATAGGAAACCTAGCAGAAATAAAGGTGGCACTCCTGTCTTTAGAAACTATTGAAACCCGATTACTATTCTGTGAGAAAGAAACACACCATACATTAATAAAAGCCCCAGTGTAAACTAACAGCTACACTAACCCACACTTGGCACAAGCCAGCAACTGAATTACATCCTTAATGAAGGGCCTTTCACCTAATTCTTCTAGCAGTCTAATGACACAGACACTGCAATGGTCTCACTTCACAGATTAAGAGCCTGAGGCACATGCTCTTAAATTTTAAATAATTTTTAGAAATTTAAATAAAAATTTCAAGATCACATACCCAATTATTGGCTAACAGATTACAGTCTTTTTTTTAGTACCCATGAGCTATTGGTTGGACAACCTCTGTGGATACAAAAATCTGCAGTGCTCAAGATCTTTCAGTAAAATGGCATCATATTTGTATGTAACGTATAGACAAACTCTTGTGTGACCCAAATCATCTATGGGTTTTTATACTACCTCATACAATGTTAATGGTATGCAAATAGCTGTCATACTGATTCTTTAGGGAATAACAACTATAAAGTATTTATAGTCAGTCAGGACAAAGACAAAGTATTTTAAAATTCATAGAGCTCCGTTGACTAGTTGTGGATATAGATCTGGTGACTGGATAAGGACACCTGTATGTCTAAGTATCACAATATTTGAACCATAGTTGGTTCTGTTAAAAATGACTGCCTGCTTCTTATCCTTCAATCCTTCCATGTGGTTTTACATGAGGTTTATCTAGAAGATTCGGAAACCCCAATCAAACCACAGGTACAAGATTACATCCAGAAACACCACCCTGTCATATTCTTCGTGACTTTGAGTTTTGCTTTAGTGAAAGGTACATTGGGTTGGGTATCAGGGCAAATGAATTCTCTTAGCAGATCTGCAATTTCTAAACTTGTAAGGTGATTGGATTCATCTCCATGAGGGAAAGACTGTACCAGCTGACACCTTTGACTGAGTAGCTGTGGAACAGTATCCTTTCTAATTGTGTGCTTTTGGTGGCAGAGATGCTGGCACATGTGTGATGGCTCATAGCTGATACACCTTAAATGGTATCACAAAGGCATGAAGGGAAGCAGTCTTCTCTTGCCTCTTAGTACAGTGTTGATATTTCTGTTGAACCTTGGACCTTATAGTCATCAAGGGGTCATAGGAAAGGGGTGTCCACTGCCCACCCATGTGACAATATTCCTCCTATGAGATGCTTCAGTCTCTTCACTTTGAAAACAGTGATGCATCTATGACTCTTTTGCCTGTTCTTGAGACTCTTTTTCTCCTATTGGGTTGCCTGGTCTAGCCTTGATAGGAGGTATCTTGTGTTGTTCTATTGTTTTTTTTTTAATTGCCTCTTGCCTGCTATTTTCTGAAGAGGAAACTGAGGGGGAAGGGAGCTGGGGAAGGGGAGCTGGGAGGAATAGAGGGAGGGGAGATTATGTTCAAGGTGTATTATATGAGAGAAGGATCTATTTTCAATAAAAAAAAAACAGAACTTTTTTTTGTTTATCATTACTAAGTATAACTCGGCTTAGAGGGATACAGAAAGAAAAGATATATATGATGCAGTCTTCTGAAAATCAAGGTTGATTGATGATCCATTTGGAAACAGGAAACATTGTTAAGATACGACCTTGTGGAACTGGCAGCTTATCATGCCATGTGTTTCTGTAGGTAACTTGTTACTGGATCCAGTTCTTTTTGTTCTGTCTTGTTATTACAGGTCATCTGGGAAAGATACTGTCTGAAATATTGACAGATATCTGCCCTTGAATTACTACTTTGGAAGCCATCAAGACATTTTTTTCTTCTCCCATTTGGTTTAATGCCCTTGACTTGAACACTAGTTCAAAGCCTTTTCAGCTGCTGGGTATTGTCTGAGCATCTATAATGGGAGTGAATAATATTAATTAAAATGGCTATGCTTTTACCCTCACAATTGAGTCTCTGGCTCCAATGGCTTTTTTCAATGCCTGAGATTGTTTTTCTTTTCATTCTAAAGCTGAGATAGCCTCGCAAGCCTGAAATACCTTCCAATTTATCAAAAGAGACAACCTACTGTTCCAAAGCAGGCTCAGTCCTAGGGCACACCCACTCAGCCAAGGGAAGTGACTTGTTCTGCTGGGGGAAAAAAATCTCTGGTCTTATTGTCATTTTAATCACATACAGGACACTACAGAGGATGGGGAGAGATAGCAATGATCCTTAGCCTTTCTGGGGGATGACTTGTATGTGCAGAATCCTGAGCTAAGGGAGAAAAAAATGACTACAAATAAAATGCATTTTCTCAGAACCTCTGGGGGCAAGGTGCAAAGAGCCTGTGCTGTAGGAGCCAAGATTAAAAATTAAAGTGCTTCAGATCTGCAGAGTAACAGCCATCAGCAGACCCATGGGCTCTTTCTGGTTAACTTTGTGCCACCTGATTAGTTCTGACAAATTTCATTTTTGAATATTAATGTCCTTTGGTCTTTTGCATCTTTGTTGTCCTTAGCGCATAGTGACCCATTTGCTGGTGGGAGTCAAAATATAACTGCGGTCTGTGTAAACTATTTCTGTTGATAATCTCTTGAATGGTGACATAAAATAGAAAGTAAGGCCTGGGTATGGTTTAAGTAGTATTTCAAATCTACCCACTTCTAGGGATCAATGAACAGAGATCAGCCCTGAAAACACACTCGTGCACACACAGACATACACATAAACACACACAGAGACATATACACACAGACATATACATACACACACACAGAGACAGACACACACACATACACACAAATACACACACAGACAGACATATGCACCCAGGCATACATACAAATGCATACACACACACACATACACCCACACAGACATACACACAAACACACACACACAAGTGGACTCAGCAGGTTGTTTTTACAGACATTTGTACATATACATGCACACATAAATGTGACAATAATAATTAAAGAAAAAGATGAGATTGGAGAGTTGAGATTAGACACGGGAGGAGTTTGAGAGAGGATAACTGGGAGGTGATGGAGGGGGGAAAGGGATGGGAAAAGTGACATAATTGTATTTCAATTAAGAACATATGAAAATAGATAAATACAAGAAATCATTTATAGGTGAGAAATATATGTATTTCCACATAGGCCAGACTGGTAGAGATCCGTCTGCTCCTGCCTCCTGAGGGCTGGCATTAAAGGTGTGTGCCTCCATGTCTGGCTAGTTGAATGATTTAAAGTGTGTTTACATTCTCCACCTCACCCCTTCCATTTTAGTTTAGATAAATGTCTGCTATGGTTTGAGCATGATAAGTACCTCAAGGGTAGGGTGCTTTTAGAGCCTTGTATGTGCGATTGGGAGGTGGTGGAACCTTTAGGAAGTAGGAACTGATAGGTTTTTAGTTCACTGGAGAGAGATAGTTGGAGTTTTGAATACGATTCCTTGGCAAATCTTATGTGAAAATTAGCTAGCAACTTGAATATTCAGGATTGTTATAACAAGAACAAGTGTGCCCCCCCTGACTTTTTGGGGAATGTGACTACTTGTTTCTACACAGGTTTTGGCCAGAATGTGTCAAAAATCCCCTGCCCTCACTAGAGGCTAAAGAAGTACATTGGTCTCATCTTGGACTCTGAATCTCTACAATGATGATCTAAGTAAACCCTTCTTCATAAGTAGCCTGCATCAGTTATTGTGGTACATAGCATACAGCTGACTAGTATAGCTCCACACCAAACACCTGAAAGCGACACTCAAAGTCAGGAGCAAAGAGGGCTAGGGAGACCATGTCCCTTGTGCACAAGTCTTAGAGTTCCTTGGAGCCTAGACCCAGACTATTGTGGGGTTGCCGATACCTCTTAAATCTTGGTGATGTCTCTAAAGATACATATCCTCATGAGCTAAGGGCTGAGTCTCATAAGCAGAACATGCTTTTATGTGCAATGAGTGTTCAAGTTAAATTATATCAGTATGATTGCTTTCATATCATTTGCAAAAATATCTATGCTGCAAAGAGCTTTTTTAAAAAAATACACAACATCAGTTCTAGTTTTCAGCACAATAAATGTGTTCAATGATAGTGTCTATGTTTACGGAAAAAGAAACCTTTGAGTCCTCTGGGTCACAGTGCCTGTCAGAGCGCTGAGAGAGCTTCATGTTTGAGCACAAGACAGATGGTCATAGAAAGGGATGTGGGGGCAGTTCTTTCACATTTCTTTTTACGTTACCTAGCATTATAAATGCTTTGTGAGTTAGGATTGTAATTTCCAGCCTTTTATATTCTAATATTCCTTCAGATCCAGCTTAATTTCCTGGAATATTAAAATATGTGGTTCTGCTGTCCTTATGAGTAGAGGAGAAATACAAATATATTTGGACTTCTGTTTTCTCAATCCATTTTCCCATACAAAGAAATTAATTTTTTTTCATAAAATGGTATGTCTACTTATACTTCTAAGAGTGCTTTGTCAGAGTATAGGCTTTGCATATTCATTTCGATTCTATTTCTTATGACCTTATGTAGGCTCTGAGCTGTTAAATCTGAAGTGTGTGAATTCTTGTAGCAGAACAGTGGTTTAGTGACATTTGAATGTCATGCCTTCTCCTTAGCTAGCTTGCATGTTGCATGCCGTCTCAACTTTAGGATTCTTTTTTAACTCAAGATATGTTGATGAGTGATTGTGACATAACTTGCCATGTCAACCAAGTACGTTTTACAAGCATTTCTGTTTGGTTCTTTAGTGGCCGATTGTAGTGAGAACCAGACAAGAGTGTCTGCAGTGCCAGTTATGCCTTAGTTACTAGGTTGGTTACCTATCATTTTTACCTAAACGCTCAATAGAAGACAGCTCATTCTGTATAAAGATGTAAAGCAAATGGGGCCAAAAGTCGCAGAAGCTTCACCCACATGCTATGAGGCTGTGGTCAGCTTCTGCCCAAGGGGTTGTACTCTCCTGAGCAACTTCCTCCTGGGGAGAGAGTTGCAGGGTGTAGAAATGTCCGTGGGAGTGGCCTAGCTGCAGGAATGGAGTTAGGAGCACTCAGAAGAGCCACCTTGCCTGGCAGTGGGCCAAGGATGGCCTTTTCCTGCCATGACTCAGGCCCTGCCTACTTGTCAGTTAACAGTCTGGGAAGCGACTGAAAGCACAGTTGTGACTGTTGGAGCCACATGTCCCCTCTCTGGTGATGCTTCTTGCACAGTGACTGCCAGCTGGAAGTGGATCAGGTATGCTGCCCCTTCCTGGGGCGGAGGCAATTAGGAACAGAAATCTAAGGGTCAGGCTGTGAGTCAGGCAAATGCAAAGCTTGGGAGTCTGAATTTAGAAAGATGTAGACATTGCTCCTTGAGATCAGGAGCAGAGAGATGATTTTCGTAATAACTGTATCAATACATGGTCAATACCTGGACACTTGGGAATATACTTGTGTAGTGAAAAGGAATTAATGGGAAAGATGTTTGTAAAAGAAAGATTATATGGTGTTGTGAAGGTTCAGGCTCTGTCCTGTTTCTTTTATTATACTTTGGAAGTAAAGTTCCTAAAGTTACCTCCAGGCAGGTGTAGCAGTTTCCTAACACCCTGTGTCCATCTTGCTCCATGGATGTGTCAAGTCTCTTCATCACTAACAATGCAAGTTACACGGGCACCCAAGTACTTCCTAGGAACCTCCTTAGGGATGAGCAGATTCACTCTTACTACGGCTTTCCAGGGCCTGATTCAGAACCCTCTCTTTCTCCTCTTGCCCCGGTCTTACGCTCAGGTCCTCGTGACTTTCCTGCTGCTCCTTGAAACACGCTGTGTATGTACACCCCTTCTCAGAGCCTCCCCACCTCCATTTCCCTCAATTAGAATGTTCTTCCTCCAGATGCCCACATGACTCATTTCCTCACGTCCCTCCTGTCTCTGTCCAACTGTCGCTGTAGAGGAGAGGCTGTGTTGTCTAAAATAGCACATTCACACATGCCCCGCCGCTTTCCTTCAACTCACCCTGCCGTCTTCCTCCTAACTCTTAGGACTACTGCCTGCCACATTCTATTAAGTTGAATCATAGGAAGTTGTCTGTCCGTGGGCCAGGAAGAGCCACTGAGCTCTGACCATTTCGTATGGTGGGATCTAAAATAAATTTATTACTTTGTTTGTTACTTTTATGCCTTCCTTCTTTTACATGAGTCCAGGGAACTGACTGGATTTTGGTCACGTCTCTAGTACTTAAAATATACCAGGCACTTAGAAAAGCTGAATGGAATGAGTTTAAATGGAGAAGCAAACTAGTGGGATTTGTTGATAGTAAACAGGGGGAACTTAAATAGGAAGTAATTTTTATATGCGTGATTCAGAGGAAAGTCCAGGATAAGACGACTTCTGAGAGACTCTAGAAAAGTCTGAAGGATCTATTTGAAGCCAACTGAAATTCATTTTCTAATTTGAGGTCTATTTATGAATTTAAATTATAGGGTGGTTTTTTTTTTTTTTTTTCATGTGCCTTTCTGAAATTGAGCCTAAGATAAATCGTATGGCTTTCAGCTTTTGGTTTTATTTGTGTGTATGTGTGTTTATCCATGTGAGTGTATGCCATGTTTGTATACAAAGGCCAGAACACATTGGAGCCCCTCAAGCTGGAGTTACATGGCTTGTGAGCCACTGAGACTGGGCTTTGGGAATGAACTTAGGTCTTCTGAAAAAAAAAAGTAGCACTTGGCTCTTAGTCACTGAGGCATCTCTCAGTCCCAGTATCACACTATGATAATATAATTCTGAATTGAGAATGTTGTACAATTGGTAAATTATAGGGATTAAGCTTGCCAATTGTGATAAGTTTGATTTTTATCTGG
This sequence comes from Acomys percivali, assembly GCA_907169655.1. NCBI lineage: Eukaryota > Metazoa > Chordata > Mammalia > Rodentia > Muridae > Acomys > Acomys percivali. Next base: position 9,694,098 of record OU015758.1, on the reverse strand, counting down.
GAAATCATTTTAGCCTGGTTCTAAAAATGTGATTAATGGTCTGAGCACCATCCACACTACATTTTGAGATATTAGATGGAACAGACAAACTGTTCTAAGCACATCTGACTATGAAAGGAAATAAAGACATCATATTGAGTCAGAAAGAAAGATGGAGTTGAAAGCCAGCCCATTTAAGCTGATGCAGGAGTGACTCTTTGAGAGGTGCTATTTGTCCCAAATGCCCAGGACTCGCTTTCCACATCAAAGTATTGATAAGAAATCCCAAACTGAGACTGTGGATTAGAACATGGATATTTAGCACATGTACAAGTTGTGGCCTTTGAGTGAAAGGGACTAGGGACACATCCTTCTGTACAGAAGGGACAGGGGAGCCACGCCTTACAAAGTTATACATTCCACAAAAAAACATTGCTGTAGACTGTACTTCCTGTGGACTTATTCTATATGCTTCACATATAGAATAATAAAATCACAGTTTGAAAACCTAACCCCTGGAGGATCAGGTTTCTACCACTCCTAAGGTACTTAGAAAAATGACCTGCAAGCATCATGGGAGAGACGCAATTAAACCAAGCTTTATAAGATTTCCATAAATAAAATATCTTTGAACGATTAATTCACAACTTTGAATTATAAAACACTTAAAAAAATCTTCCATAAAAGCTAGCATAGCGTAAGTGGGGTCAAAATCTAACATCTTTGATGTTACAGCACTGAAAATGAAACATAATGAATGACTTACAAATGTAGGAAAAATAAAATGTGCTAAACATGAACTAGAATTCTCAAAGTGGAAAATATAACAGTTGAAGTTTAAATTCTTCATGGGCAAAACAAGATTGAATATTCAATATAGAGTAATTTGAAGAAACAAAGAAGAAACCGAGCCTAAAAAATATCAAAGAAAACATGGCGAAGGAATGAGACTATTCATTAAGTCTTTGATAAGCATTCTGGAAGACAATATTTAATCATAATACACATGAATAAACAAATTTAAAAGGCTGCAAATATCTGTTAATTAAACAGATAAAAAGAATTCATAAGCCAAACAAGAATGAGTGAAAATTAGGATATATTTAAAATGAATGTTAATTCTAACTTATGACAGATTCAGGGGAAGTAAAAAAAAGTGGTAGCTAGGAAGCTACAACCTTACATGGGTGTATTTGGAATGAAAAGATAAAAGGACGAAAATTAGTAGGCTCAGCATCCAATTCAAGAATTTAGAAAGCACACAGGAAAAACAAAAGCCCACAGAAAATATATTCGAAGCAGAATATATGTACCAATAAAATAGAACCCCCAAATCCTAACTGGTTTCTGAAAAGGCTGAGAAATAGGGTGACTTATGATGAATTTGAACAAGAAAGAAGTCTGTGATAATGTGATAAAAATGACGTTTCAACCTGGAGCAAGAGAGTGATGCATCCAGACTTGTTTCTGTTTATCTGGTGGCAGTCAGCAGTGTTGAATGGAAAGGAAATGAGGAAATAGAGGCTGAAAAGAAATTATCACTGATTTTAAAAAAGGGACTTTACAGGACAACTATTAGGAATAATGCAAAGTAAGTGTTATTTGTATATTTCAGTAAACTATTAGAAAATTAAGTTTAAAAGGAGATATTATGAGGACCAGTGAGATGATTTATTTGGTAAAATGTTAGCTGGACAAACAAAGGAGAGCGGACATGAGTTTAGTCTCCTGGAATCTAGGAAGGGGAAGTGTGTGTGTATGTGTGTGTGTGCGTGCATGCGCACACACGCCTCTTGCACAAGTGAAGATTGGCAGTGTTGCATGCCTGTAATTCCACTGCTAGGGAGGGACAAGGGGAGGAACTCTGGGGCATTTTGGCCAGACACACCAGATGGTTCAGTGAATTTTAGGTTCATAAAGAGACTCTTCCCCGACCCGAGTAAGATGGGAAATGATTCGGGAAGGGATTGATTCAAAACTGGTCTCTGGCCTCTACATGCACATGCATACATGCCCATGCCCCACCCTTCAATGTATACACATACACACAAGATAAAACTACTAAAATAATTAACAAAAACTATAGAAATGTAGTAATGAATTCTAAGTGTGAAAGTTTCTTTTAGATGAAATTGCAGAAGTTTTGTGTACGGCACACAGGAGCTTAAATAAATGGAAATGCATTTCATACTTAAAGTGCAGTAAAAGTGAGCATATTTCAGCCCTTCCTGTATTTATGCACACTGAGAAAATTAGTTTATGATGCTGGATTTTGTCTGTCCTGAAAAAATTGGCTTTTAGTGTTTTGTTTTTAACACATAACATAAGATTATAGAATTATTGTTGAGAAATTTGGCAAGCTAGTTCTGAAGAAGATGTAAAGATTTGAGGACTAATAATAAACAATTCAGTTTTGATGGTGACTACACAGCTCAAGTTATGCTAAAAGTTTAGAAATTGATATGTTCTATAAGTACTGTGTGCTAACCGATTGCACCACAGGAGCACTACTCAGATAGCAAAATGTCTCTATCATCTTCTCATTTGGAAAGCTACTAACCTGCACTCCTGGCATACTCAGCTAATCAAGTTTATTCCTTCTCAAGTCTCTGATGGAGTTGAAGACCAGGTAGCTTAGTTTTACAATAAAACCTAGTTGTTTAAGGGTTAAGATGTTTTTAGGTCTAGATGGGTGTTTTAAGTTGATAAAGACAATATGTGATGAAGATTGATTTAGATTCAGAAATTTAGATGCACCAAGATAGGAAAGATGTTTTCTTCAAGGCTGTCAAATACAAATAGCCACAACACTAAGAACGTAACATTTATATAATTCCTGATTGTGTCATATTTCTTCTTGCTATAGGTAATCTATTGCACATATATGTAATAATATAAATGTATATGTAAAAATATAAAAAATTAAAGAAAAGAAATTGATCAAATATTGGAGCAGCAATGGTAAGCTGGTGTGTAACAGGTCCAGAACCAGGCATGTCTAAGGACATGTGACAAAACCAGGAGGAAGGTTTACACAGAAAGCTGCAAAAATATGTAAACATTCACACATTGAGATCTGGCCATGTGAGGGAGTCAGATGAGTGACTCAGCAGTTAAGAGGGCACACTGCTTTTCCAAAGGACTGGAGTGTTTTCCCAGTACCCACGTGGTACATCTCATACCTGCCTCTAACTCCAGATGCTGTGCGATCTAACATCAGTAGCCTCCATGGATACCTGCATCTATGTGCGCACATCCACATAAAGACATGTACTGTGCTTCGGTATTATCCAGCATATATGACAACCTCCAACTTTTCCAATTAAAAATATAGAGTTTGGAATATACTGTATAAGACTACCCCTCTTCCAACGCACATCCTGTGCAACAGACTCGGGCATGTGTCTATTTGCAGGCAGGGCACAGGCAGCCAGTGCCAGCCTACAGTGCTCCACAGGAAGGCATGGAGCCCTCTGAGTGGAATTGGGCGGGTTCTGGTGGAGAGTCAATCCACGCTCACATTCTCAAGGTACAGGAAGATGTGTGCAGCTTGCTCCTCCCTGCTTGCTACTCCCCCACAAAGCGGGGACCCTGCCACAATACTCCCCACTATATGCATACATATGAAGTAAGGGGAAGCAAGCTGCAGGTAAGTACCCAGCTAATAAGACGACCTCTGACTTCGGCATGAATTTTTCAGGGTTAAAAAGTTGTCTTATATGCCAGAAAATATGGCAAATTTAAAAATACAGTAAAAAAAATATTAAAAATCTCAAGTACAATGTGGATCGAAAGGTAAAAATCGGAGTTCATATTTTTTCTTGTCTAGGAAGAATTTATATTTTTAAAGGAAAAGAATATTTTGAGAGAACTTTATGGTCATTGAGTAGGGGAGGATTTTCAAAGACACAGAAGTACAAGCTGCAAAAGAAATATAAATTGTAGTTTCACAATATTGAAATAAAACATGTACAGCTAAATATATCATTAATATTAAAATAGTATAAGCTTCAAATAGCTGTAATGCATATAACCAACAAAAGGACTACATACAAAGATTTAAAAATTCAATTGAGTTGTATATGAACAAGACATTCACAGAAGAGAAAATAAAAATGACCCATAAATGCACAAACACCTGCTTTATCACACTAATATCCGGGTCAATGAAAATTAAAATTGAAACTTCCATTTCAAACCCATCACTTTGCAAAAATGAAAGTCTAGAAATACTAAATACTATTTGTCCACAAATTTCGGGAATTCCTTGTTTTTTATAGCTGAGTAGTATTCCATAGTGCATATGTACCACAGTTTCTTTATCCATTCTTCTACTGAGGGACATTTAGGCTGTTTCCATGATCTGGCTATTATGAATAAGGCTGCTATGAACATGGTTGAGCAAATTTTCTTGTTGTGTACTGGTGCATCTTCTGGGTATATTCCAAGGAGTGGAATAGCTGGGTCTTGAGGATGCCCTATTCCCAGTTTTCTGGATTAAGCTAGAGAAGATCATAATGAGTGAGTTAACCCAGAAGCAGAAAGACTCAAATGGTATATACTCACTTATATCTGCATACTAGCCCAATGGGCATGTGCCACGAAAGCCTTCCCTTACCAGGAAACTGGGACAGAGGGGAGGACATCCTATTGGGACTCTAGATGAGAGAACAATGGGAAAATAGCAATGTAGAAGGATCCAGTGGGTCCTAGAAACCTACAAGTAGAACATTATGATAGGCAGATTTGGGTCAAGGGGTCCCGCTCAAACTAAGGCACTAGCCAAGGACAATACAAGGCGGTAAAATTTAAACCCCTACCCTGATCTAGCCCATGGACAGGACAGTCTCCACACTTGAGTGGAGAGAGGGATTTGACTTTCTCATGTACTCTGGTGCCTCACATTTGACTATGTCCCCTGGCGGGGGAGACCTAGTGGCACTCAGAGGAAGGACAGCAGGTCACTGAGAAGAGACTTGATACCCTATGAGCATATACAGAGGGAGGTAATCCCTCTGAGGAACAGTCATAGGGGAGGGGAATAAGGGGAAAATGGGAGGGAGGGGAGAATGGGAGGATACAAGGGATGGGATAACCATAGAGATGTAACAAGAATAAATTAAAAAAAAATACTAAATACCAGTGATAATTTAGGAGAATAATGAGGAGTTATCAACTAGGAAAGTGGTTTAAAATTGTTTTTAAAAAGTGAGATGATATGAAATTATTTAATAAAGTAAATCATGTGCATACTAAGGAAAGAATTCAAACTCTAGGCACACACTCTAGAAATATTCTATGTATTTCCTGAGATACATGTACAGGATAATTATTTTGACACTGCTCTGTAAGAGCAGAATCCTGAAATTTATATATATTCCCATCAATAAAAGAAAACACAAGTCAGAATCATATGTTCAGACAGTGGACTGTAACATAGCAAATGCAATGCTGAGCTGCATGGGATATATTCACGCGAATGTGTCCCAACAACGTAAAGGCAAGCAAGAAGAAATTATACACAAAGAACTCAGAGAAGGAGGAGGCATGCGACAGTACCACTTAATTAAACTTTTTAGAACATGCAAAGCAACCTTCTGCAATTTTTAAACAATGTATTCATAGTGAACAAGATAATCAGAAAAAAAAAATTGGAAAGCCTAAATAAACCCCAGTGTTCAAGATAGTTGTGTGAAAAGAGGAGAGGAAGGAGGGGAATGGAATGAGAGGTAGAAGAACACACCGAGCCCTCAGTCTGTCTTCGTGGCTTGTATATTCCCAAATGTTCTTTTGGATAATGATCTGAGATGCTCAGCAGATGGGAGGGTCATACAGGGAAATCCTGTGCACTGTCACCAGCTTGCCCTAATGACTACAGCTAGCGTGTCTATAGTGCAGATTCTGAGTCAGAAGCTGGGCGTTGGTCCTCTGAGTATGTAGCCCTGTGTTACTTTCATCACATATGGAGATCTGTGTAACCACTCTGTCAGTCAAGATCACACGTACCACGAGCCAGGTGTGGTGGTGCATGCTTTTAATCCCAGCACTCTGAAGGCAGAGGCAGGTGAATCCGTGTGAGTTCGAAGCCATCTTGGTCTACACAGTGAGTCCAGGATAGCCAGGGATACACACAGAGAAATCCTGTCTCGAAAAAACAAGCAAACAAACAAACAAAAAATCACAGTGCCACATCACATCCTAGATGTCTTTGTGTTCCATCTTCCAAGCTGTTTTGCGAATGCACCCACAGTTGCTTTTTGTTGTTGTTGCTGTTGAGGGCTAATCCTTGGTACAGATGTAATGACTTTTTAATCATTCACCCATCGAAGGGCAATTTGATCTGTTGTGTTTTGACAATTATACATAGGTTTCTACAAGTGGCCGCACATAGGTTTTGGGTTTTAGGGGGGTGTTTTGTTTTGTTTTTTTGTAGACACAGATTTTATTTCTCTGGAATGAATATTCTAGAATAAATTCCTGGGTAGTATTGTGAATAAATGCTCAGTTTTTGCTGCAGATCCTTTCCCTTTCTTTTTCTTTCCATTTTCTGTGCTGGGATCAAAGCCTGGGCATTTCATGTGCAAGGCAGGCAATTGACCTCTGAGCCCCATGCTTAGCTATGTGTCTTTATTTGAGTTGCCTTTTCAGAGTTATGGTACCTTGACTATGTATGAGAGATCTGTTTTCTCCGCATCGCGGCAAATGTTTGGACTTGCACCAATATGTTTGTTTTGCAGTGAAATCTTGTCATCATAAGTTGCATACCACACATGGACATCTCAGTATATTTCTACTGATGCTGTAATAAATGCCCATAAACCTAGTGGTTTAAGGTAACAGCTTTATTATCCCAGTTTATAGGTTAGAACTCTAACATTGAACTCACGGTGTTGAAATCAGTGTTAGCACAGCATGTTCCCTTCTGTAGACCTGATGGAAGAATCAACGTGTTTCCCTCTTCTAGTTTTTAGGCACTACTCATACGCCTTGCCTCCCACCTTCCCTTTGTTCATCTTCACATTAAACAACTCTCCTGGCCGATAGTATCCTGACCTCCTTGTCTAAATCTGATGCACGCATCTATATAAGTCAGACTAATTACACTTTTGTGTTTTGGAGTTATTTCTTTGGTTTTTGAAATGAGGTCTCTCATTCTACGTCTCAGGCTGGCCTGGAACTCTGTGTCACCCAAGCTGACCTCTACTTCTTGGTGCTTCTCCCGCCTCAGCCTCCTGAGCACTAAAACACAGATGTGGGCCATCATGTCTATCTAAATGCACTGTTATAGACTCAGACAACTGACATCCTTTCATCCACCTGCGGTCTTCATCTTCTTTTGCCAGGTAGTGTGACAAATGTACCCCTCCTGGGAAATGGAAAAGGATGTTGTGAGGAGATTTCATAGAAAAGATGAGAAGCACAGTGTCAGGTGCTGATTGGCCACTCACGTGTCCTATCAGCAAAGTGACTCTGTCTTCTGACCGTGCTCCCATTCCATCATTTTACAGTAACTATTGAGTATAGAAAGATTGTCCAATGTACAATTTTTATCAAAGTGAATGCTTTAGCTGGTGTTGGAGTTATAAATATTGGTGTGTCTTTTATCCTCACAGAAGGGTTTTACTTTTTATTTTATTTTTTTCTTAACATATAGTATGCAATAGTATTAATTAGCAAATAAATTGGACAATTTAATTAGGAAATAAATGGATCCAATTGATACAACATTGCTAGGGTAAAACACACACAAAACTCATCCTAATCACCTCTTTTATAATTTTCTGTAACAAAATTATGGATTTGGTTATAGTTCTGAGAACGCCTCACCAAGATCATTCTTTTCTGATTCTCAAAAGTTTCATAATTTCCCCTTCTGTGCCAAAGTACCTATTCTGGTTTCTTTTGTACAAATGGCAACATGTTGGTTGAGGCTTATTTCACTTATCAGTGGCTATCTGTGTGGATTGCTCTAGCCTCCCTGCCCAAGACTTTTCTTTCTGTATAGAATAGTTTTACAACCTTTGTAAAAAATAAATTGGTCAATTAAAATGTAGCAGACCGTGACTATTATCCGAGAATGATGGAAGTTGAGGCAGGAGGACCATCATGAGTTTGAAGCTAGCCTTGGCTACACAGTGGGTTCAAGGCCAGCCTTGACTATAGTATGAGCCCTTGTCTGGATTTATTTTGGTTATATTATATGGGAACACATTTTGACCATTGTCTCACTTTGTAGATTAGGCTCATAGTGAACCTCCTGCCTCAGCCACCCTAGTGCTGAGATAATAGGCATGAGCCATCATGCTTGTCAAGATAAATGGCTTTATTTCTTAAAAGCAAAAAGATATATAAAAAAATGCTTGAAATTTAATAAGGCCAAGAAAATAATAACATCTAAGAGGTATTTACTATAGATAGAAGGCTAACAGTTACATGACTTTGATCAAGACCACTTCCATAGCCAGGCATAACAACGTGCACTTTAATCCTATACATGGAAAGCAGAGGCAGGAGAATCTCTGTGAGTTTGAGGCCAGATTGGTCTATATAGTAAACTCCAGGACAGCCAAATCTACATAGTAAAACCCTGCCTCTAAAACAAAAATAAAAAGAAAGAAACAAACAAATGACTACTTCCCTATCTAGGCATCAGTTTTACTTCCTGGGATCCAAGAAGCTAAACCAGAGGGTTTCTAGGAGTTTTTACCATGCTTATGTCAAAGGCAGAATATGAACACTAATCACTGGGTCTGGAACAAGAGAGAGAGGGTCCCAGACTGTCATCATCCTGGCTTAGAATCCAAAGAAGGATGGTTGCATCCTTTGCTAGGTAAGGCTTCAGAATTCACTAGGCCGAGGAAGCCTTGTTCCAAGTGCTCGGATTTCATTATATCTGTAACTAATCATAATAACACGGATGACATCACTAAAGCCAATCATAAAAGCATTGCATGTGCTTACTAAATAAAGCTTCTTTGACTTGATTCCCAATATACAAACAAGTCAAAAAACAAACTCCAAATGTCCTACCTACGATGCCAATGGAACTTTCAGCCTCTTAGGCATGCTACAGCCTTCTTAGAAACAAACATATTCTAAACTGATTATGTGAAAATATTGATTATGAAGCTTGAATTAATAGTTCAGCTATTAAATTTTAAACATGATAATAAAGTTTTTATTTATATAGCCAATGTTAAGCCTGTAATCTAGTGTAGTGTTTACTTTTTAGCTTTATCTACTTAGAAGTTGTCTGAAAGAGGCCTGGAGCAAAAGAATATCAAGCAAAAATCTATTTCCTAATCTTCCCACTCCTTTTGGCAAGTAGCAAGATTCTCATCATTAGAAAGTTTTGATTTTATAAAACAAAAAAGGATTAAAATCTATCTATTATATATCATCTTTAAATTTCCTAAGGAAATAAGCAATAAACTATACAATGATTTAAAGCCATGCAAGGTAGAATCAGATAATTCCTGTAAAAAATGTTAAGTTTTTGTTCAGGGATGATACACATTTCACATATGTCCTTGAACCAGCACTAATGGTATCACCAACAAAAGCATTAGAAGTACAGAATCTTAGGCTGAATAGCAGGTTTACTGAAGATGAGTCTTCACTGACAAATCTCTTGAACTATATGAAATGTAGAATTCCAAAAGTGGGAAATAACATTGGCGGTAAATTGGTGAGATCCCTACAAACTCTGTAGTTTACACCATAACATTTTAGCTACATCAGCAGTTTGGTTTTGGCTGTATGATATGGTTGTATAAGATGATACAGGTACAAGCTATGTGAAGAACATGGGGCTCCCTCTCTCCCAACACTGAAGTCTGCCTAGAAAAGTGGGCCACAGTCATTTCTGATTCTATTCTCTAGTTCACTGCTATAGAATCTTCCAGGGCCCTTTCCTCGATTCATTCCTATCTTATGGGGGCAGCAGTTAGCTCCAGAAATGACAGACTGAGGACGGTGGGATCTAGTCATCTAACTCTGATCTCGCTGTAGGTTAGAAGGACTTTATTTGAAATAGAACGTAAGGAAGTTCATGACCAACATATTGTTGAAAATAATGAAAGTCTTGGCAGTGGATGATTAAGAAGAAATTGTCACTCTATAATAGTGACTCATAAACTATTGTTTATATAGAAATTTAACAGAGTTGATGAGGGAAAGAGACAGATGAGAAGAGTTATTTTGGGGATATATCAAGCCTCAAGTCCTGTCCTCAAATACTATCCCTACAAGGAGCCTAAACTTGACTATTTTGGACTGTGGGGTGATATATAACCCATGGCAGAGCAAGCAGCTAATAATGAGTGATGCAAAGAGTAGGGTGAAATACCGATAAAGGCAGATAGGTTGACAGATTAGACAAAAGATGTGGGCATGAAGAGTCTCTCTAAAATAATTGTCACCTCCTGATGACTGTGCCTTGAGGATGACATCCTGAAGAAACAACTAACTTTACAGAAATAGCCCAACGGGCTAGACAATTGAGAAATTATCGTTAACAAAAGCTAAGGTGCAAGAATCAGTATCTGGAGTTACAAAAATTCAGAAATTTTATTTTTAACAACAGAAAATTTATCAGCAAAAATTAAAAGTGATTCATGGAAACATGGAAGTGTTACCAACTCACAAAAGAAGACGAGTCAAGGGAAACTGCATTCTAGAAAGCTCAGATGTCAGAGTCAGCAAACAAAAATATCAAAACACCCTCTACACACATATTCAAAGAATTGAATGAAACCATACTCTCAAAGTAAAGAAACCTATAACAACATTTAAAAATAATGTCATTGCAAAGGTAGAAATAACTAAAGTAAAATAAGTATAAACTTTATAGTTGAAAATTAATCTGAGTTTTAAAACTCTACAGAGGAGGTTCAATGGGATTTATGTTGATAGAGACTGTGCAGTGTAAAGCACCCAGAGGGCAAAATAATCAAGAAACCGCAAACAAAATCACAAGTAAATGTGGGACACTATCAGTCACAGCAACCATTGTATAACTAAAATACCAGAAAAGAGAGGAGAAAAAAATTGAAAAATAATTGTGCTTGAAAAATCTCCAAGCTTAATGAAAAGACATCAGTCTACTTATCTATGAGATTCATGAACTCCTAGTAAAATACACTTATGGGGATTCACACAAGGTACAAAATAGTAAAAAGGTTGAAAGACAATGAATAGATCTTGTAAATACAGAGAGGAAAAAAGGATCTCCTGGGCTGGTTCCCCCTGAGAAGACAAAACAAGGTTGCAGGACCAATGAAGCTGAGGGCAAACATGGCTAACAAAGGTTCTTATACCCAACAAAACTATCTAACGTGAAGACGATGAAATAAAGAGATCACAAGTCAACAAAAAGTTTAGAGTTTTATATTGTTAGCAGAACTTCCTTACAGAAATCTTCACGAAAGTTCTTCAGGTGAAAAGAACAATTATGTGTTTAAAAATTAGACAATTTAGATAAAATGTAAAAGTTCCTAAAACAGACAAACAAAACCAAAAACTACTAAAATGGACCTGATATGAACTAAAAACTCTGAATTCCCTCATGATCAAAAGACTCAATTAGTATTTTAATTTTGTGCAACAAAGAAAACCCGACTATATTGTTTCATTTATATAGTCTAACAAAGATTCCAAAATTAACCCCAGTCTTTCACAATTTCTCAAAAAACAAGAAACCCCACAGAAGTTGAAACATTATTAGTTGCTGTTGAAAATATAAAACAGTGCAACCCCTTTGGAAAATTATTTTGGGAGTTCCAAAAAAATTTTAAACATGGAGTTACCATACAACCTAGTATTTTTTTAATACTCACTTGATTATATAAGTATATTTTACATACATAAGAGAAGTGATGACATGTGTCTTATTAAAAGTTTGACCTAAATGTTAACAGTGGCCCTGTTCAGAAGAACTGAAATGTGGAAGCAACGCAAATGTCTGCAAAGCAATGAACAATCAAAGGAAACGCAGTGCCGATGCACATTGTAGCATGGATGAACCTGCCTCCGTTTCTCTGTTCCACATGCCTCAGGATCATAATAGTGCACAGTGTTTTTATGAGTTAAGTGGGTTCACACTGGGAAGCACACTGGCACAGTAGAAACAATGAGTATTCAATAGTGAATATCGAACAGATGACGACAGCATTGGTTTCTAGGGAAGTTACCCTTGGTGTATCCAGCTTGACCTTCCTGTTTCGGTGTTGCTAAAATGTCCCTTTGTTGAAAATATAAAGGAAATGACAGAGTAAATGGCATTTAGTTTGGAATGTCTTTAACTTCCCCAAGGAAAAGTTGACACCCTATAAATGTTTCTTATGAAGTTTGAAGTCATACTCTTCTGTAAAACACTGCCTTGGAATTCCATATTAAAGCAAAAACAAATCAAACAACAAAACAAAACAAAACAAACAAACAAAAAAAGAGCCATAAAACCTAGGTACAATAGCTTATCTGTAATCTCAGCACTTAGGAGGCTAAGGTAGGTGATGTGTCATTACTCAGCCTGATCTGAGAATGAGATCTTGTCTCTGTTAAAAAGAACTTCATTCGGTGGCCCATGGGAAAATGCTGAATCAAAACAAAACACTGCTACAGTTTTAAGATTTTCTTAATAGAAACTGATTCTCAACCACCTCACAAAATGCACATGCTGGAACAGATGATGATGGATAATGAATGTGCACTGGGATGAATGACAGGTGTGCATCACAGATACGTGAACTGC
>OU015758.1:9651549-9681358 GCA_907169655.1 Acomys percivali | reverse complement strand
TGTGTGTGTGTGTGTGTGTGTGTGTGTGTGTGTGTGTGTGTGTACAGCCTCATTGTGTGGTACATCTTTAAGACTGTGTGTTAATAGCTGCATTCTGTCCACATTTGTGTATTTCTGCTAGCTTTAGACTCACAAGGTTTTCTCCTGAGCTTTGTGTATGGTGCCCAAGCTTTCAGTGAGCTTCTGAGATAACGTAGGCTTCGTGCTGACAGAAACGTGGATCTATCCCTACACACTTCTTCTGCAGGGTTCCAGAGTAGAAATGGGGGCTGTCTCACAGCTATGGATTCACTGCTTGGGTCTCTAATTTATTTTTTTCATTGACTATTCGTGTTTCTTTTCAGTCTGAAAAAAACTTCTGAGATAATTTTTCTTTGATCTCCCTCACCCAGACATTAAAGCACCCGATGATACTCAAGAAAAACTTGCAAGTATGTTAGACCCATGCAGAAGATTTCCACTTGCCTTTTGTATCCCACAGCCTGGGTATGAGGATTCTCTTTGTGCTCTGAACAGTTGGAGCCATGCTGACTGCTATGTAAAGGCTTGAAGTAATTTTGCTTCTGGGATCTATGTGAAATAACCTGACTAGAATTTGAAAAGCACTAGTCACCGAAACATGTATGGAAGGAGGTTGTACTGGACATGTTTCTATGGGTTGGCTCGTGACTGCAGCTTTGATTTTTAAAAAAATAAAAATTTTATTAATGCTCAGAGAATTTTATACAGTATTCATATTCACCTCCGAATACTCCCAGATCTACCCCTCCATGAACTTTGTGCCCCCTTTTTATTTTTTGAAGAGACCATCTCACTGTAGCTATCTAGTCCTTAAAGTCTTTCTGTCCCTCTTCCTTGATGTGCCCTCAGCTTCAAGTATACTGGCTGTGGTATAATTGTACTAATTGGGAATAGCTACCCCCATGGTTGGTTGATCTGTATTTTGACAAGTTGTAGGTTTTTTTTGTTTTTGTTTTTTTTGTTTTGTATAGGTCTCCATCTATTGCAAAAAGAAGCTTCTCTGGTGAGGAGAATATGAACTAGACTTATGTGTGGATATATGACTAATTTTTAGAACGAAGTTAGATACTTTACTAGTTTAGGAAGGTGGGAGTAATAGGTTCTCCTCTCAGTTCCCTGGGCTCAGCAGCTCCAAGTATTTGGCTAAATTTACTGTCCAGACACATATTCCCTCCTATTGAATAGGCCTTGACTCTAATTAAGTGACTATTGGTTACCTCTAAGGTGTAAGTGCCCCCATTACACCTATAAGAACATCTGGCCATGCTGGTCATGCCTGTGGCTCGCTGGTGTTACAGCTGGGTAGAAATACTGATTAGCTTTCTCTATTGGGAACTTGCATAGTTCCTTCCAAAACTATGAGAGCTAGTTCTCAGTTCAGACTCAAATTGATTCCTCCAAGCCCTGTGTCTTCAGCAATAGGGTCTTAGCTTCCCTTCTGGAAGGTAACTAAAAGCAACAGCAATAGCCTATGTGGATCTGGGGTCTTTAGGATCCACCCTTTACCCCCCATTGCCCCCAGCAACAACTCAAAAAGAGCTTTCCCATGCCCAACACTGGGGGTTTTATTAGATAGACTATGTTTTTTTTGGGGGGGGAGGGAAGCATTGTTACCTTAATTGTCATAAATTTAATTAAAATTACATGTGTACTATACTATATATAATTTAATAAGCAAGAAAGTACAAGTCTCTGTGACTTGCCCTCAGTGTCTCCCCCCCCCCCACTCTCTTTTCTTCCTCTGTGTTGCCATCCTTCCTTTATATCCAGCAACCTGGTAAATCTCCTTCCCTCATTTTCTCCCCCATTTCTTTATGCACCTTTGCTTTTGTTTCTCAAGTTTCATTTTTTGAGTACATGAGACAAAGGAATAGGGGTGCAGCATTTTGTACCCCCACAAACACTCAGGTAGAAACAGCGGTGCCGAAGGAATGATTGCTCATCCTCTCGGTCGGTCGACTGGGAAGAATTGACCAGAGACTTAAAGGATTTAAAGTTGCAAGAAAATAGGATTATTCCTCAGCTCTCGAGGCTCAGAATAACCTTGCTCACACCTTTGCCGGCAACAGAATTATTGTCTTATAAGAACAGGACCAACCATGATAACATGAATGCTGCTCAGTATCAGCCTCTACTTTAAAGCACTTCCCACAGTATTTCACTGGGTCTTAGCATCACTAAACTTTGTGTGACAGTTGCTTAGACCTGCTCTAATAGAAACGACTTAAATCTTCACATCCTAGAGAGGCCCTTTGTATACAAAGGACCAAACTTGAAGTCAAACTTCTTGAAAAATGTTTGTTACATTTGTTAATTGATCTATTGAATTCATTTATTGTCTTGTGTGGGTAAGGGAAAAAGGTATACCACCATCTACATGGGGAGGTCAGAGGGCAACTTATAGGAGTCAGTTCTCTTTTTCCACCATGTGGGATTTAGGGGCTGAACTCAGGCGGCCGGGCTTGGTGGGAAGTACACAGACCCACTCAGCTATATCATCTGCCCAGTGGATGGAAAATGAAATATATACTACGTTTTATCATATACATGTTAGAAACAGTTGACTGTAGATTTTACTTGTGAAATACCAGCCTTGAATGGGATTAATGGAAATAGAGGAAATTTATTGAACAGACTGCCTTGAAGTCTGTCCTTCCCTGTATGCTATCTTCAACTTTGCTCTCTGAGTAGCTCGTTTTGATATATAGTCCCTTAAGATATGTGCAACTGTCTTGAATATTAATAGCTTATTTCTACTGCTGAATTCCAATCTTGATTTCATAATGGTTTTCATTATGTCAAGTGGTCTTCCTAGCTGACAATATCCTCAGAACAGAAGGGTTTGTACTTATTATAGTGGTGTGAGTTCAAGGCTGGTCATATATCAGAGAATGGGTATTTAAAGTTACCTCTACCTATTTGGAATAATTTTCTGTGGACCTTTTGTATATGCCTATTTTTGCATGGCTTTGCTTCCTTTGTCTTTATTCTTTTTTTTAAAATGGTTTATTTATTTTCATCTAATATGCAGGAGAGTTTTGGCAACATGTATGTATGTGCATGCCTGGCGCCTACAGAGGCCACTTCTGTGTCAGTTACCCTGGGACTGGAGTTACAGACTAGTGTAAACCACCATGTGAGTGCTGAGAACTGAGCTGGGGTCCTCTGCAAGAGCAGTGAGTGCTTTTAACTACTGAGCCGCCTCTCCAGCCCCTTCTTTGTCTCTTTAACATGACATTCTAGATGGTTTTTTTTCCTTCAGATACTGGTTTATAACCATATAAACCAGGAAAGAGTTTATAACCCAACCTAAATGAATTGAATCATTGAAATAACCCTGGAAGGTATATCTGCATTCAATGACAGAAAGCTATGATTAGGACCTAATTTCCATTGTATGACTAGCTTTCCTTTATATTAATGTTGTAAAATAGACTTTATACATATGATCTTTTCATCAATTTTAATACTTTTCCATACTCTTTGCCTATTGCTTCAGCAGCATTGGTTCTCATGGTTTAAGTGAAAATCTCAGGGCAGAATCTTATTATACTAATAGAGATCATGTGGTCATGATGGAACTAGTCATTGTGTAAGGAAAAGGTATCATTCTAGACAGTCTGAGATGTGAAAGTATGGTTTTCAGGATAAAGATTACAATGTAACCCCGAGAAACAAGAGGAATGGGTCTGCCCCTTCTGCACACACAAGCACAGAATATAATTAATCTCCATATCTATGAACTATTATTCAGCATACATATCTGATTACTTTTTTATGTGAAGACACCTTCTCTTTCATTTACAACAGTGGTTCTCAACCTGTGGGTCACAACCCCTTTGGGGAGGTCAAACAACCCTCTCAAAGGGGTGGCCTAAAGACCATCGGAAAACATTACAATTCATAACAGTAGCAAAATTGCAGTTATAAAGTAGCAACGAAAATAATTTTATGGCTGGAGGTCATAAAGAATTGTCTTGCAGCATTAGGAAGGTTAAAAGTCACCACTCTGCAGCAAATCTCTATTGTTCAGCCTGGTCCAGGTGGTGCATTCTCCCCATAAATGGACAGGGTAGTGAGATCCGGGGAAAGAACCAATATAAACAGTTACCCATGGCAAAACTGAGGGCTCTGCGTGTCATTTTCCAGAGCCAAGGTCAAAGCCTGACCACTTCTTACGGCTGCTCCACCACTTTTTAAGGCTTATCCCATTTCATACTGCCATATGACTCACAGAAACTCTTCTATGCAGATACCGTAAACATAATAGAAGTTAAAATACCTGCTTATGATTTCTTAGTCATTTAGTGAAATGATTCATCTCTACTCATCTGCTATTGACCTAAAGTTCTTTTCTATAGACACGTATTATAATTAGATTAGATAGATGATATGATTATGACGTTAAATGAAAGATCCTTTTCTAATACATGTTATATAAGGTTTAAATTAAAACCAGTTCTTTATACAGTCTTCCAAAATAAGAGTTGTTCTATAGTGGACAAAATGACTCTTACACTGGATAATAAAGGGTCTAGAATGATTTATCCTCACAGGATGAGAACGGCTCACAAAGCATGAGAGAAAAAATAAATAGTGCAGACTTCTACATCACAAGCAGTACCGCCCTGTATTCCCACTTTCACCTCCGCCTGCAGTATTCAGGAACACTTCTGTATTCTTGCTTCAGACCTATATTCTAGTAACTTTTGAATACTGTCTTCTATTTTATTTATTTAGATAATATATTTATTTTCAGTCAAAATATAGCCACGTCATTTCTCCCTCTCTCCTCACACCGTCACAGAGGGAGTTCTAGAGAAGAGGCTAGAAGGATACTGGTTATATGAAAGGGAAGAATGGGAGCTAGCATTAACTGAGGAGGGAAGAGGAAAGACAACACAGCACTATCTTTTTTGCCTCGTTACTGGCTATTTTTTAAATTGAAAATAGAAACTTTTCCCACATAGTAAATCCTGACTATTGTTCCCTCCCCTCCTCCTCCCAGTTCCTCCCCACCTCCCCTCCCAGCTGAATCCATTTTTCTGTCTCTTACTAGAAAAGACTCTAAGGCATAATAATAATATATTATGAGATTAAAACAAAAATTAATACGTGAGACAAATAAACAGAGGGAAAAGAGCACATACTCAAGAGAAGGCACATACTCAGGAATCCCATAAAAACACTGACCCAGAAGCCATAATATGTATGCAGAGGACTTGGTCCACACCCATACAGGCCCTGTGCATGCTGCCTCAGTCTCTGTGAGTTTATCTGAGCTTTGCTCTTATTTATTTAAATGAGCCTTGTTTTCTTGGTGTCCTCCATCTTTTCTGGCTTTTCCATTGTTTCTGCCTCCTCTTCCACAGGTAACCCTGAGAGGTGAGGCGAGGGATTTGATGGAGACATCCCATTTTAGGACGGAGTGCTCCAAGGATTCTCACTCTTTGCCTGGCTGTGGGTCTCTGTAATTGTTCCCATCTGTTTTAGGAGGAAGCTTCTCTGATGATGCTGAGCAAAGTATTGATCCACAAGCAGAACAGAATGCCATTGGGAGCCACATGACTTCTTTTTGTCACTGGTCCTTGGTCACCCAAGCTGTCTTGGATATACTTTCTGTCTCCTGGAGTGGGGTCCCAGGCTGGGGTTGGGGGATCTGGGATAAAGCGATAAATAGGAGGAGGGAAGTTAGGAAGGTAAACTCTAAGTGAACCCTTGCAGATGTGTGCAGGGTGCAAAACTGAGGTCTCAGCCTCCCTTTTGGTTACCTGATTGGAATTGGATACTATCTTTAAAAAAAAATTCCACTATTTAAAAATAATTAGAAACTTATTTTTGTGCTGTGTGAAAAGCTCAAGAAATCTTTTAGAACTTCTATGTTTGCATTTTACTTATCTACGTTAAATTCATTATATTTTGGTAGCTTTGAGGCTTTCATAGTTTGCTAACAGTTAAGAATGAAATCAGCAATAAGCATAAATTTAAATTATAGGCGATCAGAGCTTCCCATGATGCTCATTGTTCTGACTGTTCTAGAGCATCAATTGAAGAGCTTAGGCGTTTCATGGTCAGCACTACTCAAATAATTAATATAACTGTGTGAGAATTCCCCTTCAGCAGAAATGGCTGCTTCCAGGAGGAGGCTAAACTGCCATTAAAATTTAAAAAAAAATATCGAAGTCAATTTTTTTGTTCAATATATTAAGCGAAAGTCCCAGTTTCTCTGATGAAATGTTGCTGAATAACTGCCGTGTTTATAACTGCTCGATTCAAAATCAAGTGTTGATTCTTGCCACTTGATCTACCATTTTAAAACTAGCGGTCCTCAGGCTGATCCCCCAAGTGATTGCTCAAAGAAATGGCTTGTACAGGAATTTGCTTTTGATGATAGTAAGTGGGCTAGAATCAGGGACGTGAGCATTTTAGTCCTTTTGTCATCACTAGGCTAGCGTGGCTCTCCCCATTGATCTTCAACAAATGATGACATCTGTTAAAACTCAGACTATTTATCAATTAAGGATGATGACACTTGTAATTCTTTAACTTCTCTGAAATGCTCCAAAAAAAATGTTAGCTCAAGAGCTAAATATTATTCTCTTCATCTTCAGCTGTAACATAACCATTCTATAAATCTCCAAGGACTTTACAGTCAATCAAGTTTAACAGTCTATTCTTAGGAAAAAGCATTTGGGCTGACAAAGACAATATTTTACAAGAATAGTAGGTACCTTAGCTTGTGAGAAAGATGATTTGATTTTGTAATCTTTATTGACAAAGGAAAATAACATGTCACCAATTTCTAAAACATGATGTTGGGTAAGGATTTGTATTAAGAGAGGTCCAGAGTTCTGAATTAAATGTATCTGAGTGTCAGCATGTTTCCTCTATATGAATACACTGTGTGTGAGTATACACATAGTTTTATTGTTGTCTCAAAATCCCAACTTAATAGCTATTTGATAGATTATATATATATATATTTCAAGGCAATATGGATATTAAAAAAGCTTAGCTGTGGTCAGGCTGAAATGTGGTTTCTATGGTAACATTGTTGGGAGTAGTGGGTCCCATCAGAGGTGATTAGGTCATAAAGAAGGAGTTGCACCTTTCTTTTAGGAGTGGGCATGTCTGGTAGAGGACTATGTTAGTTATTAGGAGAACAGGTACCATTCCATTGCTCAGTTCAAGTCTCAGAGAGTACCGGATTGAAGGGGATGTTATGACACAGTGTGTGAATAATGGAAGATATTGTTAATTGGGGTCACCAAAGGAGTAGTCTCCTATGTTGACATCCCCTGATTAATGCTGATGACATGAAATACTCCTGGAGTCCTTGTGAGAAACACTTGATTCTTCAGTTAGTCATGACCAGGACTATTGGGTTCTGGTTAGATGGGTTCAGTTAGATTTGGTTCCTTTTAGTGGGATATTAGGTAAGATTAATGTTTCTTCCTCTTGGCAAGCTATATCTATTACAGTGAGAAAGGCAGACAAGCCCATGGAATGGTTGTTGTTTTTATTTTGTCTTTTTGTTTGTTTTGAGGTGAGTTTGGAAGAGAGGCATAGAGTCAAATATAAATGTGTGATTTTAATTACGACATACCATTATGGGGGGAAAGTATAGGTTGCCTTAAGGGGAGAAAAATCATGAAAGTATTTATGGAATAAGAGAGGTTCAAATTAATACTTAAAGAATGATCAGAGTAGAGTATTATAATAGTTGGCAAAGTAAGAGATGTATGCTGAGCAACTTTGAGACAGGAGAGATCAGGGCATCGAGGACTGTTGTGTCGCTGAGGAAATGAAAGCAGACAATGTGACTACAAACTAGAAAGCCTGGGGCAAGAGTGGTATAAAATGAGAGGCAGAGCTCTTTGGAGCTATGATGGCCTGGAGGGAAGGTGAGCATGGAGATTTCACGGAGGGAAGTGCTGAGATGAAACGGCCGTGATCATAATGTCAGCACTGAGAGTTTATAAAGATGAAGCTTGTCTCTATGTGGAAAACCAGGGTAGAATACCAAGGAAGAATGAAGAAAGAGCAACTAGGAGACCATCAGGAATCTGCAGAGCTGAAATAGTAGACAAAGAGATGAGCAAGCTGCCTTGGGGGGTATTAGGGAGACGAAACAGACAGTAGATGGTTTAGTAGGATGAAAAAAAAAAAAAGGAGAAAAAGTTGTCTCATAGGTCTCTTATTCTCCAGACTGTATTGAAAGGGTCTATCTGACTGTCTTCTTTCTAGCTCTGTGTGTCTGTCGAAGTAAGCTAAACATGACAACACTAAGGACATCATGTAGGAGAGAGAACAGACTAAGAAGATGGAAACTTAGGGACAAACTTATGGGAATTGCTCTTTCAGCCACCTGAAGGTGGTAAATAGGTAAAAAGTAGAAAAAACAAACCCATAAATCAGTGTGCTGTTACATACACCAAAGGGGAAAAGTTTTTAAAGTAGTGGTTCTCAAGATTTCTAATGCTGCATTCCTTTAATACAGTTCTTGTGCTGTGATGCACCCCCTACCGTCATAAGATTATTTTTGTTGTTACTTCATAACTGTAGGTTTGATACTGTTATGAAATGTAATGTACATATCTGTGTTTTCTGATGGTTTTAGGCCACCTATTAGGGTGAAAGGATCATTTAACCCTCAGAGGGGTCATGATCCCCAGGTTGAGAACTGCTGGTTTAAAGGATGCTAGATGCTGAGAAAGGGTCAATTAAGAGAAGTGATGACAAAAATCACTACGGGCAAGACGGACGGAATTTTCCAAAACTATGGAGGTGAGGCAAGGCATGGTGAAGTGGACCGAAGGGTGAGAAAAAGAAGATGGCAGAAATGGTACTTCAAAGAAGTTTAGCTGTGAAGGGATGATAAATACAGCAATCATAACATAAAAGAAAATTTGGCAGGTGAGAAATAAGTGAGTGGATAGAGAAGCGTGAGAGTTGCTGAGGGATTAACTTTGAGGGCACTTTCTCAATACTTGTCCCAATGCTAAGCATGTAATTCAAAAGTAGGAACTGTTGTAATATTGAATATTAAAATCACTTTCCTCATGTTCTTGTTTTCTAAACAGCAAGAGTAAAGGTAATAACATGTGCCAATCATCAAAGAAAATCTGTATATAAGTTAAGAAATGAGCTTGGCATAGTCTTGTGGACCTGCCAGAAGATGTGTGACTTCTGCATAAGAAACTCAGGACTGAGGGGGACTTCCTCCCCCTGTATATGCTCATAGGGTATCAAGTCTCTTCTTGGTAGCCTGCTATCCTTCCTCTGAGTGCCACCAGGTCTCCCTATCCAGGGGACGTGGTCAAATATGAGGCACCAGAGTATGCGTGACAGTCAGACCCCACTCTCCACTCAGTCACAGTCATAGGGGAGGGGAGTAAGGGGAAAATGGGAGGGAAGGAGGAATGGGAGGATACAAGGGAGGGGATAATCATTGAGATGTAATATGAATAAATTAATAAAATAAAATAAAATAAAAAGAACTTTATAAGAAGTAATTATTGTCACAATGGACCTTACAGAGTTATTGAATCAATTTTTCTGTGGCATAAGTAATTGCAAGCCCTTATCTTGAAATATAAGCTACATACTCAAAAAAAAAAAAAAAGAAAAAAAGAAAAAAAGAAAGAAAGAAACTCAGGATGTCACAGGCAATGGGAGCATCACTGAGAAATGGAGCACCCATCTTGGATGCTGTATGTGGAATGGGTTTGTATTGTGGCTGAGAAATTCTAAGATTAGGGAACCTAAATGGTTTTACGATAGATTCAATGAACCCAAATAATTCCATCCCTGGAGGGAGAGTTATCTTTAGCATATCAGAAAATAATTAACCCTTCATTTTGCTCCAGAGGAAAATAGCACCACTCTTCACCTTCAGTGGCTATTTGATACAGAGATGTCCATGAAATACAGTTCTGGCTTTAACATTTCAGTCTGTGGGAAGATGGGCAGAGGTGCGTGGCTCATGGGTGCTGCGTCCTCCCGGCAATGCTAGCTAGACTCTGCAGCCTGCATGCTAGCATTAAGTTCATATCCGCTTTCCAGTCCCCATGCTCATCCTGTGATTCTATGTAATGACTCCCAGCTGTCACAATAAAATGCCACACACCACATGGCTTACACAATAGATTTTTTTTTCTTATAGTTTTAGAGTTCCTAAGTTCAAGGTCAAGATGTTGGTGGGTTTGGTTTCTTACTTTTTTCTATTAGAAATGTGGTTTCTTTTTGACATTTTTATACTTTTGATCCTAGCTCTCTGTCATCCTTTCTTGCCCACTTACTCCTCCTCTTTAGCTTTCCTTTTTCCCACTAGTCTTTTTTCTATTTTCACTTCTTTTAAAATAGAGCTACTGAGTATTTAAAAACTGATGTTTTACTTCTGAGCCTGGCTAGTTTTACTTAACAGAATAATCTCCAGTTGCACCGATTTTTAAATTTTCTTTTGGCAAATAACAGGATTTACATTTTCAGGGTTGAATAATATTCCCTAACACATACATACATTTTCTTTAGCTGTTTGTCTGTTGACAGACACCTAGGCTGACTCCATGGATGTCTATTGTGAACAACAACATGTGTGATGACATGAGTGTGCAAGTGTCTCCATTGGATGCTGATTTTCATTCCTCTGGGAATATTCCACAGAAGAATGAGATCTCCCTTCCTTGCTTCTCAACGGTGGCCTTTTCACTGTGTCCTCAGATGGCTTTCCCTATGTGTATCCATCCTCTATAAAGCCCTTTCTCCAAATCAGCCAGCCCTTAACAGATTCCCAATGCTATATGTCACTTACTGTCTCTAGTATATGAAAGGGAAAACCAAGCCTTAAAAGGGGCCAGGGACTTTTAGCAGAAGTATAAAACACTAAGCGCTGCAGTGGGATTTGACTGAACTCATTTTAACCTTCTAAATGTTTGAGTTGATATTCTTTTGTTTCTAGGAATGTGATTTCTTAGTTTTTAGGGCATGATCATTGGTCTTGCAGAACACTGTGGTATGGGCCATAGTTTCTTGGCCAGATTTGTCTTCTGTTCCTCCCTCTCCCTGCTCCATCCTCCTTCCTACTGCCATTTACACAAGTGTTTAGCACACTCACTGAGTGCAATTCTGGCAGCTGTGGTCTCAGTGCTAGGAGCCCATCACTAGCACAATGAAGCCCAGACTTCATGGGACTGTCAGTCTACATTTTATATGAAAGATTTCTCTTTATTCTCTCTTTTTTTTCCTCACATGCTCCAATTGTGTCGTACTTAACATCAAACTGAAGAGTTAAGGAACCAACATTTGCCAACCACTACTCTTACACTGAATGCATTTACTCACATTATTCTGTTTAGTAACTGATGGCCTACTGGTGCAGATTTTAATTATTTATATGATAATATATTTGTTAACATAAATATATTACTACATTTTACATTTCAGCTATGATTATAGCTATATGTTTGTCTTTGCTTTGACTGGGGAAGCTGAAAAATCAACTGACAGAGGCACTGCTGTACTAACAGACAGTGTGTGTGTGTCTCTGTATTGTGTAGTTTCTTCCTCTGCATCAAAAAATGAGCAATGATTTCAAAGGCTGATTGGAGCTATGATAGCACAGATAATCATCTTAGAGTTATGGTCACAAATAGCAAAGTTGGAATTAAATTAGCTTAACATTTGAAACCTAGATATCCGTGTGTGTGTGTGTGTGTGTGTGTGTGTGTGTGTGTGTGTGTGTGTATGAAGTAATAAAAATGATCAAGTGAAGAAGTAGGTCTTGGGACTGAGACGTACCAGATGGCTTTAGTGATGGAAATGTGGGGGACATCAAATTAGGAGCTCAAACAGTAGCACTGGAACCACACCCGTGTCTAGGGAGCCATCAGCTTTCTCCCCTCTGCTGCTGCCTTCTTTAGCTTTAGGTGCC
Source organism: Acomys percivali (assembly GCA_907169655.1). NCBI lineage: Eukaryota > Metazoa > Chordata > Mammalia > Rodentia > Muridae > Acomys > Acomys percivali. Next base: position 9,669,405 of record OU015758.1, on the reverse strand, counting down.
TGTGGACTTTTGCTTATATATGTGGTTTCCCTGGACATGTCATGGAAGGAGGTTTGAAGGGAAAGGAATATACATTGTCATTAAATAACTGATTGTAAAATAGGCTTACGGTGGACTTGACGCCCCACTGTATTAATGGCAGATTTTTCTGCCAGTGTTTCCGAAGGCATTGCATTTTATTAATTTGAGCGGTGGTGATCCATGGGCTTGCTTCATTGTTGCTGTGGTATTTTAACTCCCGTCTGTCTGTCTGAGGCTGGCACTTTGTTTTTATAATCTACAACTGTTTTCTTTAGCTGTCACTAGATATGACATGAATGTAAAGACAGTGCTATTTTAGCACAATTTAAAGACACATTTTTTTTTAATCATTCCAACATAAAACAAATAACAGTTAACTCATAGTTTGATACTTTGCAAGAAATACTCAATGAATTTGATATCATCTCGAAGGTTTTGGGGGTTTGTATTTTAATGGTGTGAAAAATGGATGGGATTTAGGTTATTTTGCCTTTGTATATTTAATTAGACTTTCCAGACTTTTTTCTGTCTAAGCACAATTTCCACAACCGTATACTGTTTCCGTTCTTATGCTACAAGGGATGCTTTGCAAATTGCAGTGTAAAACAGACTCTTGTTCACGTATACAACTGCAACCAAGACTTGGTATCATAAACAGTCAGTGTTTGCCAGCAAGCAACTACTGTGACTGTTTCACTTTATTTGGCTGTAGTTTCAAGGCAGATGTTAAGCCACCAATGTTGGCTCACATCTACAGTCCAGCAGGCAGGAGGCTGAGGCAGAAGGACTTCTGCAAATTTCAGACCAGCTTGGCCTACATGATGAATTCTAAGCTAGTGTGAGCTACTGCATGAAATTATGTTACAAAGAAAACAAACAAAACAAAACAAAAACAAAAACCACAAAATAAATCAAAACAGTGCAGGACAAACACAAACAGTAAAGAGCCAACAACGCAGTGGCAGGAGAGCGTGCGCGGACTGCAAGGCGAGTTTCCTGAAGCTCACTTAAGCGCTGACCTTGTCACCCTGTGACAGGCAAGTTATTTAAGTCTCTCTGTGTTTCAGACTTTCCGTCTGTGAAACAGAAGTGATGGGATTCTCATTATGTCTAATGTAATAGGCCCTGGACAGTAGAGGGTACAATGCCGTGTGTGCATTTCGCAGAAGGAGGCGTTTAATTGCTATTGGTGCCCCAGAGCAGGGCCCTCGTTAGAATTCTGCAGTGAGGAGCTGGGCTCTCAGCATTGCTGGCCTAGAAATTCAGTTTTCGTACTGCCTCTGATTTCACCAACCCACAGTGTTTCAGAGAGAAAACGAGCCAGTGAGCTCATGGGAAAGACTACCGTAAAAGCCATAAGCTCCATTTATAAAAGTGACAGAAAAACACTGGAGGTAATTAGGAAGGTGATTTTCTTCTCTAGCAATCATTTTTTTCCCTGTTCTTTTGTTGTCCATGTGTGCATGCATGCGTGCATATGTGTGTGTGTGTGTGTGTGTGTGTGTGTGTATGTGTGTGTGTCTATGGCATTTGGAAGACATTGAACACCTTCTATTGCTCTTGCTTTACTGCCTTGAGACGGGACTGGTTTTCTAATGGGTTCTCAGAACCTACCTGTCTCTGCCCTCTACTCAGAGGGTCACCTCTCTACATAGGTCCTGGGTGTCTTCCTGTTCACAGAACGTGCACTCTTACCCACTGAGCCATCTCATAGCCCCTCTGTTAGATTTTCTTAGCTATCTTAGTCTCTCCCTGTGTCAGAGACAGGCAGCTTCAGGAGACTGTGGGGTGGAAATGTGTGTGTGAGAGAAAGGGAGAGGATACGAATCTGCCAAGGCCCTGATATAAACGTTAAGTTTATCATTCATTCATTTAAGCCCTGTTTCTCTCAGCTTGGCCCTCTGGGCCAGCTTCATTGTGTTTCTTAGGGTCTCTAAAGGAGCTTTGGCAGGACTTGCTGTTTCCTTCTCTCACTCAGAGTAAGTATGCCAGAAATCCCCCTCAAATTCTGAGCAAGTGAGGGCTGTGGGGGTGAACTTCAGTATTGCCTTGATTGATCGTCTTAGGGCTATACAATGTGCCAGTCATCTGCTCTCTTAGTTACTAATCCCCAGAGAGGAGGGGACGAAGATGAATCTCGGTTTCACTTGGAAAAGTTCTTATATGACAGAAGACCATGGGGTTTGTCTGACAAGAACATAAATTGAGGTGATGAAGTTGGTGTGTTTCAACTGGGAAAGCATGAGATAAGTATTAGATACAATAACAAAAAATAAAGTGTTTTTAAAGTTTTAGTGTGATTAGTTCGCAGCTGCTGAAATGAATCCCTATCATATTAAGTATGTGAAATACAGCCATTAAGTCAACTAGAATGTGCTCATCACATTATTAGCTCATCTCTTCTCAATACATTTATTCCTTCCCATAAGTATAGCTTCCTTTGCTATGGTCATAACCCATATGTCTCTTTGAACACGCTAGGCATCTAGGAATTATTCATCAAATCATTTAGCTATTGTGAGGCCTTGCACTGTTGTTGTTGATGTCACACAAGGTTGACTCCTATGGGTAGAGGTAGACTCAGTTAAGGAAGTGACCCCATCAGATTAGCATCTTCTTGGTTAATCATTGATGATGAGGTCTTAGTCCACTGAGGGCAGTGCCACCCCTGGGCTGTATAAGAAAGTAGGCTGAGCAAACGATAGGCAGCAATCCAGTGTGTAGTTTCCCTCTGTGGTCTCTGCTTTAGTTTTTTGCCTCTAAGTTCCTACCTTGATTTCCTGCCCTGACTTCCCTTAGGGGATGGGCACTCATCCAGATATGTAAGATAAAAGAAACCCTCTCCTTTCCGAGTTGCTTTTGGAGATTGTGTTTGTCACAGCAAAAGCAAATGCAAAGTAGGATGGTCCTGAACAGAGGTACAGTAGAAGAGCGGTCAGAAAAGTTACGTAGAAGACCTCTCTGAAGGCTGGAAGTCTTGTGGCGTCCCTGCTGCATCCATATGTATGCTGAGGAAGCTAAGCAAGTTAATCCTCTTTGGTGATCAGTTAACTCCTTAACTCTTTCTAACGTGTCCCTTTCACCATAATGTTGAGTTTCATTGATAGATCTATTTCCAAAGTTCACTGTGCTAGTACCCAGGGCCTATCCGTGCCTTTGTAAGCTAAGGTCCTCAAAGGCTCTCTTTAAATATGAGATTTCATTGGTTATGTTTTTATTTTGGTAGTTTAACTCATAGTGCTTCCCTGTTGCCTCCACGGACTGCCCGAGAGAAACCCCCACTTTATTCCCATCAATCATGTGCAGTGCCAGCTGTGCCAGACTAGAAAACTCCAGTAAACAAGAAAGGGGGGTGTTGGCATATAGCTCCCCTCAGGAAATGAAAGAAATTATTAAATTCGTGGAATTAAAGATATTTAATGTAAAACGTTGGAGTAGTGCTTCTCAGTGTTGGCTGCATGATAGAATTACCAGAAGAAGAATAAAAACAAAGCATAACAACAACAACAACAACAACAACAACAACAACAACAACAACAACCACAAAGCAACATCTAGGCCCCACTAAACCTATAAAACTAGAAAGGTTGCACATAAAACTCAGGCATCAGTACTTTCCAAAGGTCTGCAGGGGATTCCCCTTGTGTAAGCAAAATTGAAAAGCGCTGCTGTGTAGCTAGGGAGAATGGGATAGGATTGAATTAAAGGCAGCTAGAAAAATCACTAGACAAGGAAAGATGTATGTTCCAGGACAAGCTGTAGACTTTTGAACCAAATAGCAAACTATGTCCGTCTAGGGCTTTCTTCTCAGTACCCCATATCTCTTGTACCTCTCCCATACACTCCTGTCCTCTTACAGCAGCTAACACCCACATGTCTTTGACAATGGCTGCTGGAAGCACCCCATTTCTACAAGCTTGGAGACTTGGAATCATTCATGTCACAATCCCACACAATTCATTAAAGACAAAATGACACGTGTGGGTATTTTGCCTACATGTCAGTGCACATGTGCATGCAGTGTCTACAGAGGCCAGAAGAGGGCATCAGTTCTCTCTGGCACTGGAGTTACAAACAGTGGTGAGCCACCCTGTGGGTTTGGGGGATTGAACTCAAGTTTTATGGAAAGAGCTGCTAGCACTCTTATCTGCTGAGCCGTCTCCCTAGCTCCCATCCCAGACACACATTTCTTAAGTAATGACTCAGGATAATGGATTGTGAATTACCCAGTTTGCTCTCCCCTGGTCAGGATAATTTTAAAGTGCAAGCTGTACTAATGTTTTTCAAAGAAACCAATGCCCAAACTGTTCCATAACATCAAGGGCAGGGTGAGCGTTGGCCAGAATGTACATCTTCACATTGCTTCCTTCTCTATAGGAAATGGCAGCATGGCACTCTGACATAGCTGTAAGCTCTTTAGTTCATCATGAACCAGTATCACAGAGACCACAGAGTTCTGCAAACCATACCTAGGATAGAAATAATTTACTGTGTCCTGAGAGCTCCCTCAGTAGTGAGCAGGAGCCACTTACTATGGGCATCCTTTGACACTGAAACTTTTTCTAGACAACATTTCCCTCTCACTTTCTGCTCTCTGATTTTTCCTGGGAGCTCTTAGTCATAATCACCTTCACAAGAGTCTTTGTCTTAGTGCCTCCTTCTAGAAAAGCCAATAAAACAGGCTGTGAGGAGTGTAGATAAGAGGATACAGCCTACATTGTAAGAAGACAATTCTAACAAGCATGAAGAGCAATTTAGAAAAAAATGAATGAGTGTAGGCTGGAAAAGACATTGAAGCTGTCACAATATTCTCTTAACCAGCAAACTTAGAACTTGGCCTTGTCCATTACATACACACATAATATATGCATACATACATGCAACAAGTGTGGTGGTTTATCATCACATTCCCATACACGCAAATGCACCTTGATCGTGTTCTTCTTCCTCTTTCTTCAATTCCACTTGTACATCACCAATGGTTCCCTTTCAGTTTCATGCTCTACTATGGTCCACTGGCTTCTGCAGAGAATCAAAAGCACATGCTACCTGCTTAATAAAGTTGTTTTCTTTCAATTCACGCTGAGGTTCCTACTCACGTTAGAAAAAAAAAATATCTCTTTTCACCATTTCAGCCTCTGGTTTAGTTTAGACCTCCATCATTTTATGAGGGCTTTAGGGCAACTGGCCTGCGTTTCATGGAGATGCACTAGGAATGGCAGGTTCCTTGCAGTCTATAAACTAAGCCTTCCTTGGTGGAGTTCCTTTAGGTATTAAAACTCACAGGCTGATTCTGCTTTACATCATAAAGACTCCTGGTTGTATCCCAAAGAAGTACTTACAAGTATAAACAGGTATTTATTTGTAAGAATAAGTAACTAAAGCTTTTGCGTACACAGTTTTCTCCCTCTGCAAATGAGGAAGATGAGCCAGATGACTCCTAAGGTCCCCTCCCATGGTAACGTTTATTATTTTTATATATACCTTTATATTATTACACATATATAGAATAAATTACCTATAGCAAGAAGAACCATGACACAATCAGAAATTATATAAATGTTACATTCTTAGTGTTTTGGCCTTGAAGAAAATATCTTTCCTATCTTGGTGCGTCTAAAATTGAGTGTAGATCAATCTCCATCACATCTTGTCATTATCAACTTAAAACATCTATCTAGACCTAAAAACATATTAACCCCTAAACAACTAAGCTTTGTCGTAAAACTAAGCTACCTGGTCTTCAACTCCATCAGAGACTTGAGAAGGAATAAACTTGACTACCTGCATGAACCGGGAGTGCAGGTTAGTAGCTTTCCAAATGAGAAGATGATGGAGACAGTTTGCTACCTGAACATAGTCACACAAAATTCTCTATAATGTTGGAGCATCTTCTTCAGCCTTTTGGCCCAATGTATCTGACAGACATATTTGTGAGGCAGGAACTAACATTTTGTGTCCAACAACAGTCATCATATTGCATCTATGAAAGAACACAAACTATTATTCCAGGACCAACTGCCACTGCTCAAAACAAATTGACAAAAATCATCATTCTTTTTTGAATGACCAATTCTTCATGAAGCTAACCTTTGCCTCTCCCTCATAATGATATATTTACTGCTTTTACTTTGCTTTGGAAACGGGAACCATCTAATTGGGTTGATAAGGTCAGCCTTGGAGAGAGACTGGATGGAATTTGTGACTGTGTATATTTGCCTAGACATGTTTTTTGTCATGTTTATTGTACTTTTAGGATTGGCTAAAAACAATAAGCCTGCTGTGTATGCTGTTTTGTTAATGCACTGTTGTTTGTGGGGTTTTCTAAGGCAATTTGAAAGCAAGAGAAAATATAATTATTTGAGGATGCTTTGGAAAGAGGTGAATGTGTTTATACAATTAAATAGCAGAGCAGTAACAGAGCGCCCTCCATGCAGAGTTCACCACTATCCGTAGGTTTTAGAGGATGTGTAAGGCTGAGTGAGATAGGTCTTATTTTCCATGAGTTTTAAAGGGCCCTGTAAATCAGTAGTTGTGATTTTATTGATCAAGAAAGGCAATTTAACAGTGTGTTAAATCTTCTGCTTATTACTTTATCTGCTCTTGTCTCCAGACAACCCTTAAATACTGAAGTGCTGTGTAGACCCTGCTGTACCACTTACCTAGGCAGAAATCCAGACTTCATGGTGACATTCCTCAGACGCTCCACTTAATGGTGCAAATTTGATTCCTTTTAGTTTTCTGGTTTTGAGTTTTTAAAGATGATTTTTAAAATTATAAGACATGGTAACGAGCATGAATTTTATGTGTACAAGTTGGTGAGTTTTTTACCTATGTGTGCATTTGCACAACCAACAGCTAGATAACTTTGGTTTTAAAATGTAATTTAAAACAGTCTCCTTTATTGTTTCTTCCTGGCCCAGTTACCTCCATTTGGAGGTAATCATGGCTCTGGCTTTTGCTACCATAGCTTGATTTTGTTTATTCTTTCACTTTATGGAAATGGAATTGTGCATTATTATGTCTGGCTTCATGGATTGAACCATATATTACTAGGTTTGTGAGGGTTTCTCTATTCTTGTATGTGAGTGTGCACACATATATGCAAGAACAGATTATATGTATATACAATATGTAATATATAGTTTACATGTATGCCTTATAAATATATATTATATATTTAAGTCTGTGATTAGAATATTCCATTGAATAGGTATATTATTCTGTTTATCATGTGCGTTCGATCCATATTCATTTTCTGTTACTATGAGTTGTTGTGGTTTTCAACATGCACATTTAGTCATTTTGTTTGTAGTTACTGTAGCTAGAACTGTGATTGTCAGCTCATACTTCAGCTTCTATAGTTGCTGGTAAAGGGTTTTGAAGTGGTAACGTTAGCTTTCCTTCCCAGCAGCTATGATGGAGAGCCCTGGTGCTTCAGAGTTTGTTCTGATATATGATATTGTTAACGTTTTCAATCTTAGTTGATCTGATGAGTGTGCATTAGCATCTCGTTAGAGGTTTTCTTTTTGTTTCTCTGAAGAGTAATGATGCTAAATATGAAAACTTCTTTTATGAAGTATGATTCAATTATTTTAATTATCCTTTTGCTATTTATTTCCTTTGTGCATTCTGGTATATAGGTGAAAAATATATCAAATTTAGAAATATATTTGTATTGTCTGTGGCTTGGGTTTCCTTTGTTAATGTTTTCCCATTCCTTCTGTGGTGTTGAGGATTAAGGCAGAGGTGCACACATGCCAGGCAAGCACACACTCTCCCAGGGATTCTAGTCACACCCTGCCCATGGCCCCTATTGATTGGTTGATTTCCTTCCTCATATCCTTCCTTCTTTCCTTTGTGCAGTTGAAGTAATTGTTTCATTTGATGAGCAGTCATCATTACTTTTAATAAATACAGCTTATCATTATTTCTCTCTGTAGCAGAGTAGAAAACAGAAATGATCTAAAATTTGTTGTCCAAATCTTCCCCTGGAATTTTCCATGCCTTTAAAAGACTATAGTGGGGTTTTAAACTAGTTACAGGAGGCAGATTATTTCATAGGGTCATAAGGTAGGAGAAAGATTCTCAATGTTTTTCCTTTGGCCATCTCCTTAGAACCCACTTTCTTAGGTGTCTTGTGCTTTCCTAAGAAATGCACTGAATTGTGGGAAGGTCTAGCTGTTCCCTTCTTTTAATTATTAAGCATATGAATTATGAAGTTTATTTAACCCTTGAAGACTTATTGACCATTCAGACTCTGGTTTATTAAATAGAAGTCTGCTAGTTCCAATGACAGGATCCTGTTGCCTCAAGCAAGAAAGATTTCTGCAAGAAAAGTAGATTCTAGAATTAGTAAAAGAGCCACGAACCCCTGTGCTTATGTGACTTGAGGATGCGAACAGTGTTGTGCATGTGCCATCTGGATGTGGAAACACCATCGTGCATATGTGACCCGAGGGTTCAATTCTGCTCATATCTGCTTTTCTCTCTGAGTTGCATCCATCTACATGGGCTTCCATCTACAGATGGCCTTATAAGGCAAGAAAACACTAAAGCTGGCAAATGTCAACACTCTTGTTGACATTCAGTACCTCTCAAGTATCTTGAAAGGAAAGAGAAAGAATCTTTTGACCCTTTCATTTCAGTATGTAGTAATCCTACTGATGGATTTGATCATCTTGAGTCACCTGTCAAGTCATGATCATTAAGCCCAGGATGAAATAAAGAGAAGCCAGCCCCTACCTCCCGTATAAGTAGGTATGCTATTGCCAGAAAAAGGTAAACATGAGGGCCAGGCAGGAAGAAATAATAGATGTTCACTACGGAGGGGATAAAAGGTGTAATGTACTTGCTAGCTGCTGAACATCAGATGAGCATCAGTCAGAGAATAATTTTAAAGCACTTGGTAAAGAGAAGAGGCACAGTGATTACTTTCTGAACTTGAACTACCTTTTGCCTTCTGCTCTCGAAATTGGAGCCTTAAAGAGGATTACAGAACGTCTAAGGATTGGAAAATAAAGTTTCAAACTTTTGTGGGTTCTCAAGGTCAAACTGGCTCTATATATTGAAGCCGGCCTCATCAATGGTTCTCTTATTAGATCCAGGGACATGCTCATGATGCTAAAGCACAGGACCCCAAGTCTCCTACATCATCACCCCTAAAAGGATTGAAGTCGAGGCTCAGTAAATGACAATGGAACTTGGTTGTCGGCCCTTCTCATTTCTAAAGATTTTTCCAAGGGAATAAAATAATTTATGTCTATTGCATTGGCATTGAAATGATTGATAAATATGACTAATAAACAACATGGGTGCTATTGAATCATTGCCCTTAGCGTGTTAACTCTATAGAAATAAGCATTTCACAGGGAACTTGTTTCCTCTTCAGTCATTATTTCTAATTGTTGTACTCGCTACTTTTATGTCAACTTGACACAAGCTAGAGTTATCAGAGGAGGGTGCCTCAAGTGAGAAAATGTCTCCAAAAGATCTGGCTGTAGGCACGCCTAGAGGGCATTTTCTTAATTAGTGATTGATGGTGAAGGGCCTGGCCCATTGTGGGTAGTGCTATCCCTGGGCCGGCGGTCTTGGGTTCTATAGGAAAGCAGGCTGAACAAGCCAGGGGAAGTAAGCCAGTAAGCAGCACCCTTCTGTGGCCTGTGCATCGACTCCTGCCTCCATGTCCCTGCACTGCTTGAATTCCTGTTCTGCCTTCCTTTGATGATGAACTGTGATGTAGGTGTGTAAGACAAATAAACCCTGCCAAAGTTGCTTTTGGTCACGGTGCTTCAACACCGCAATAGTAACTATAACTAAGACACTAGTCATACAATATTTATCTTGCCATCTTATTGAGAAGCTTCTTTCTTCTAAGCATGGTATTAAAGGTGATCAGTATCTGTAGTCTACTGAAAATATATATTGTATTTTCAGTTATTAAACGTGTGAATTGTGAAACTTACTTAATCCATTCAGGCCTTTTGGTCACTCGGAATGTGTCTGTTAGTTAAAACTCTGCTAGTTGCAAGTGACAGAAACCTAAATCACCCCAAAAGAACAGAGAAATCTGGACTACGAGTAGGTCACAAATCTAAGAAATCTTTGTATCTTTCAGGTTTCAGCACCAGAATCACATGGGAGGATGGTCAAGGAGCTGCTCACTAGGTGAGAGCTCCCGGTGTTCATGGCCCCATAGAGATAGATTGAGCCTCCAATTGGTGTTTTAACAACTTATTAATCATGCTGCTTTGAACTGCACAAAGAGCATACTTAAATAATTTGATCACAGAAAAATTTATTAACACATGGGTGTAAAATGATTTGGTGGTTCATCATATTTTAACTGACTGGCAATATTTACAATTTAAACATACTTCATTTTCCTTTCAAATAGAATCTTTACAGCAAAAGCAATACTAATTGCTCCTCGGTTGACTTTTGTAATTAAAATTTGTGGAGAGGTAGGTTGAAGGGTAGATCTATATATTGAATCAACTTCTTGGAAGTCATACAACTTGTAGAAAGAAAGTATAAATAACACTTTTTTGAATCGCCTGCTTTTCTGTTCTTTCTTATTGCAAGGAATCCTAACCTTTGCTCTGGCGTGCCCCATATGGTCAGCCTAATGGGATTTTTTGTTTTGCTTGTTTGTTTTTCTTTGCTTTTTGTGTTCTTATTGTGCACATACCAGGAATCAGGCACCCCTTAGCAGCACTTCCAACTGAGATGAAAAAGGCTAATGCTGAATCCTGCCATTTCTGGCCCCGGTCACCAGATGAGTCAGGCGCTCCTGCAAAGGGCTGAATCATAGGACTCTCCTTTCTCTGGTCACGACCTAGGCATTGCAGTTGCCCTAGCACAGAAATTAAAATCTTGGGGCAAGAATACTTTCATTTGTAAAAATGTCAGGTCAATATTGACATATAATAAATCATGCTAAGAGGAGGAAAGGGAAGAAGACAGACCTACAGTGACAGCCTCAACAAATGATAGCTTCGTACACGTGTACATTTTGGAGGAAGCATCATGGCTTTCTACACTGACGTGTTTGGGGTTTACATGGCTTCTCCTAAGTCCATCTTTTTTTTGGAATGGCATCTCTCCGTCTTTCTTCTCCTTTGCTCCATCTGCCCTCTGTGTTAGTATCATTGCCATCTAATCTCTTTCCATGAAGTTAGGAAAAGCTCTTCCACTGGAAACCAAATCTACATAGTGCTTACAGACGGTAGCCCTCCAAAAACAGACACCTTAACTGAGTAGCCCCTTTGCCTACAGTTGGTAGCTCTCGGAAAAGAACAACCGCTTTGACGGTGTTGACTATAGGAAAGAGGCTGATTATTTCTCCTGTGTCACATGCTGTTCACTGTGCTAATGAGGCTGTTGGGACTGTGCTCTGACCTGCTAAGCCTGCATTACACAGCCTGCTTTGCAGGGTATTTACTTGTACCGAAAACATGGAGAGGATATTCAGCGCTGATCATGGTGAGGCTAGATAGAAAGGGAGGGAAATTTGGGGGACAAGAGAAGGAAGAGGAGTCTTTGGCCCTGGAATCCAGTTGAGGCCTCTTGCCATCATTAAAGCAAGAATGGTACCACAATCAAAGCTGCCTAAGGCCTTTTCCCTTCCCAGAAATAAACCTGGAATTGTCTAGGAGTCTCACTGTAAACTCCACTTACAGGGAAACATACTATACTAGGCCATTTGTACAATCCTAGTGGCTTCTGCTTTGGCATTGTCAGATTATAATTCTTTCCAAGGCATCTTTAGAGTCATGGATCATGCTGAGACAAGCAACTGTGACTCTTCTCTGAGGAGCCCAGATCCATACCGGGTATGCAACTCTCTCAGAGACACTCTCAACTTCTTCTCCCCTCCTTAACTCTGATGCTTAAGCCTCGATGAAAGCATTTTTAATAAAATGTTTCTGTACCTAAGGCATGAATTTTGGTTTAGCCTGAGTCAAGGTATGAATATAAGTCTAGAGCAACTTCTCAAGGAAGAATGGCAGTGCAGAGTTGTGTCTGTGCCTTCTCCACTGACAACAAACAATTATGACTTTTGGTACCCAGATAAAGTAGGAGAGATGCCAGTCAGCCAATTTTCTATAGTCTTGGTCAGTTATACTTCAGGATGATTACATATTGGGAGCATGTTACTTGAAAGAAACAACACACACACACACACACATACACACACACACACACACACACACACACACACACACGCACGCACTTCAAAATGAATGTTTAGATGTGTAACAATTAAATGGGCCTTAAAACTACAGCTTAATGATATCTTCCCTCTACAAGTAATGGCTGGGGAACAGATAGATCAGCTGTCTTCTTGATCATTCTGAAATCTCAAAAACAAAAACAGGATTATGTTTTGAAATCCTGTTAATCCCGGAGCTGAATAAAGTTTGAAGCTGAGAGCAGCTGCTTTTTAGTAGCAGCTCCATGGGGGCCCAAGGCAGGGTGATTAGAGTTCTCTGTGAGAAGAGGCAATTTAGAGAGCGCTGTGTACAGTTCAGGTTCTATTGATTAAAGAAACACACCCCCCACCCCCCACCCCGCCTCAAAAAAAAAAAAGTTTCAGGATGTATCTTCAGTAAGTATATGGAGTGCAAGTAAATATTGTACCATCCAGGTGGGTGTTAGCATTTCCAAGTAGCTCATCTAAAAACAAGATTAAAGTGGCCATGGAAGTGGGTTTATAGGGCCCCAAGTTCTCATGTACTTCCCAATGTGGCTTCCAGCTGTTTGTGTAGATAAAGATGACCCTGAACTACTATCCATTTTGCCTCTACCTTCTAGGCTCTGGGATTACAGGTGCCACCAGGCTTGACTTTTTTAAGTGTTTCACTTTCAGACGCGATCTTCTCTGTTTTCCAGTGCGTACTACATAGGTGACACACAGGCATTCAATCTAGAAGCATGTGTAATTACTTTTCAGGAGTTCTGAGGAAGTCATGCTCCCTTCCAGGATACCTTAGATGCCTATGCTGTGCTGTGTCAGTTCTGTCTCCAGCGCCATTTAGGTCCCTTATGTTCCAAATGAAAGCTCTGGCCATCACGTGCTGCTTCCTCCTCCTCTAAGGAAGAGAAATGGTAACTTAGAGCCACTGCAGAGTAGCTATCAAGTGCAGACAAACACACAGCCCAGGAGCATAGCACTTGGGGCTTGTAAAGATGGAGAGGGCAGCCCCTTTTTAGATGGACAAGAAGTGGACTTGAGGGTGAGGAAGGGGTCAGGAAAGTACTGTCAGGCCTGGCGGCTCCTGCAGGGCCTTGCTCTTCTTCCCGGTCCCACACCACTACCCAGGTCAGGCCATTTGCTGTGGCCTGGTCTCCCCACTGTGATGAGCACCACCCATTATGACAGAGATGCAGCTCCAGGAAATAGTGCCAGTGAAACTGCTCTAGGTTTGTGAGGAGCGTCATCCTGCCTCACTGGTGTCAGTCTCGATAGGCCTAGCTACTGTCCTAATCTAGCTTGTTTTTGGGGAAAAAAAAAAAAAAGACGAAGATAATGTAAAGCTAATACCAAAATCAGTGAGGTTTGAAACACATTTTAAAACAGTCAATTTGACGTTTCAGGTAGCCCAGGTTAAAAGCATTTTAACTTTTTTTTTTTTCAGTTTTGTTTTGTTTTGTTTCCTTTTTTTTTTGCTTGTTTTTGGTGTAATCAATTTATTCGGACTACAACTCAATTGTTATCCCATCACTTGGAAAACATTTTAACTTTTTAAAGATATGTATTGATTTTTGCTGGGAAGAGAAAGACTCTCTTCCCCTTGTTTTTGTTACTTAGTTGTTGGGAAAGTCTTTATTGAAATGCACAAGTCGTGGGTCCAGAGAGATGGCTCACCTCTTCAGAATCCTGCCTGCTTTCCCAGAAGCCCTGGCCTTGGAGTCCCAGCAGCCATTTGGTGGCTCAAAAATGTCTGTAGCTTCAGTCCCAGGGGGTCCGAGGTCCTCTTCTAGTGACTGCAGCATTTTATGTGGTGCACAGATGCACATTCAACCACACCCTCACATAATAAAATAAAAATCATCTCAGACCTGCTTTTAAGAAGCAATGCCCAAATCTTATGCTAAAGAAAAATTCTAGAAAACTTAACTAGTTTCCCTATTGGGATCTAATTTCTTCTCCCTGTTTCAGCAATCAGATGGCTTGTTAAGCGTTTTACTATATTCTGTCTCAAAATTTAAACTTGTTTCTATAATTTTTAAGAAACCTCTTTTTAACAAAAAACATGAGGAGAGGTTTTTCTAAATAGTTATCTCCTTGAAGATAAAAGTCGTCATAAGTTTGAGGGTTTACATTTCTTGGTTCTCATTTTCTCTGCTAGCCATGGTCAATATCTTAAAATCTCACAAAGTAGCTAAAAGAAAAAGAAAAAAAAAAAAAGACAGAAGTGCAATTTTACTGAGGCTGTCTTTATTTTATTTATTTGTTTGTTTATTTATTTATTTATTTGCACGGGCAACATAAGATCGAGTGTCCTTGTGATATAGTTAAGGAAAATGGCAGAATCATTTCCCCCCAGATTTAAAGACCACTCTGACATCTGTGAATTCCAAGCTGTTATGTACCAGCACGCTCTGAGCTTGCAGTTCACATCCAGGGGGGATCTTTGAGCCACTCTGAATTTTCCCCTGTGTTCAACACATTTTACCTCATAGCTGCAGAAGAGCCAAAGTAATTACTTACAAATAAGTAATTTACTTGCTTAGCAAGGGCTTCTGATCACGTTACGGTAGCTTTTATTAAATTTTCCACTAACATAATTATTGCAGCGAATTTCACCACATAAAGTAAACACTTCATTTGGCTCAAGATAATTAAAAAAACACAACTAGTTTACGCCTGCCTTCACGATCCCCAACTTCCCATTCCTGTGCTCGCTCTAGTCCATCTGCCAGAGTAAGTGGTAAGAATGGTCACCCCACAACATATCTCAGCAGAGGGATGCTATGCCCAAACAATAGAAAAAAAAAGACCTACACTAGAATGACCCTGGGAACATTGCCATGAGTTAATGGTGACAGTTCACCATACTCTGGCATTCTCAGTTCCTCTTCTGGATGATTTAGTGCCGTGCAATCATAGGCAGTTTGCTGGGTTGAATGGTGGCCAAGCTTTAGCTTTCTGTTTTTATTACCATTTCTTTGAGATGAATGCCAGGATTGCCAACAGGAAGCCTTTGCCAAAAGCCCCATCAATACCCAGAATGAAAACAATGACACAGTGGTGTTTTCGGTGTTTCTCTGGGAAATGGGAAAGGCTTCCTGGTTAGTCAGCGAAAGCAAGGCGTAAGGGTTTTGGTGCTCAGGAGGACCAATGTAGGCAGCCGTATCGCCAACACCATGGAAATACATTCTTGGGGGGAAGCAGGCTTTCCTACAGGGTGCCTTTGGCGGTGCTCTCTGACTCTACCCAGAGGCTTCCAACACAAATTTCTCTTCTCCTTAATCGTTGAAAATAAGACTCTGGCCAGCTAATACGACAGTGGATGGGATAGGGAAGAGCCTAGAAATATATTTTTAGTTAATGAGCATCGAGACTTTGACTGTCTTTTGCATTTCCACGCTCACAACAACAACAACAACAAAACAACAACAACAAAAAAAGCTCAGTCCTTGCAGGGTGGGCTGCCTGCAGGTGCCATCTGGCTTTGCTGACACTCCTTGCCCTGGTTGGCGACACGTGCATAGGGGAAGTGCCCTGGGTAGGGTAGCATCAGCCTGAGAGCCTGTGGACTACACTTGATCATTAGTGAAGGTTCACTGTAGGGTTCTACAGTTTACACCATTGTTCTTTCATTGTTGTTTCATGTGGGGTTCAGTGAGAGGAGAGTCCAAAGACTGGTGCTGGTGGAAGTTATGTAAAATATGGCAGGGGTTGAATGTCAGGTTCTAATTTGGTGCTATTTTCTGGCCCTTCCATAGTGTATGTGCCCTTGAAAGGTCAGTTTCTGTATCTAAGTGTTTCTGTCTCTAAGGCATGAATTTTGGTTTAACCTGAGTCAAGGTATGTATAAAAGTCTAAAGAAACTTCTCGAGGAAGAATGGCAGTGCAGAGTTGTGTCTGTGCCTTCTCCACTGATAACAAGCAATTATGACTTTTGGTACCCAGATCAAGTAGGAGAGATGCCAGAATACCAAGGAGATTCATGAGGGATGCCTCTATGTGTACCTGCAAGGATGCTTATAGAGGGGATTAAACTGAGGGAGTGAAGAGCAGTCCTAAATGTGACTGGCACCATTCCATGGGCTGGGGGACAAAACTGAATTAAAAACAGGAAATAGGAAAAAGTCACTAGTATTCAACCCTTTCTATTTCCTGACTGTGGACACAATGTGACTGTTGCCTTCAACTCAAGTAGCCACGATGCCCTCAGACTCAAAACTGCTATCCAAAACGAATACTTCCTCTTTTAATTTGTTTCCTGTAGATCTTTTCTCCGAAGCGGTTGAAAGAATAACTAGTATCAAAGTTGGTGCTGCCAAGTGGGGTCTGTTTGTGATTAATTGATCATGTGGTTCCCAAGCTTTGGCTTTAATTTGTGGGAGATTATGGAAGAGTTGGGAGTTGGAATCTGGATAAACCATAGAGTCATACACAAAGAATTTAATGGACTGTTTGGGTGAAAAAGACCATAAAGGCCGTGGTGATAAGAGAAACACAATCAGTGGAGGACTAGCTCATGAAGTTTCAGAGAAAAACAAGGACTATGTTGAAACTGGACTAGATAGCATTCATGCTACATTCTGGCTAAGAGCCCCCTGTATCCCATGTGTGTCCCTAAAATATGAATAAGACTAAATTCAAAAGACAATGCATGCAGTAAACCTAGACGCCCTGTTCAGATCCAGCCAAAGGACAGCTCACTCTCCACGGTAGCAGGGAGAACAGGGACTGCCTCTTGACATCAACTGTGATGCCCCTAATCTGATTACTTCCCCTTCATGGGGAGGCCTGGCGGCACACAGAGGAAAGGGAAGCAGGCTATCAGGATGAAATCTGATGGGCTGTGGTCTTATGGTTGGGGAGGAGATCCTCTTCTGTCAGAGGCCTAGGGGAGGGGAATAGAACAAAAGAGGGAGGGAGGGTAGGAATGGGAAGATACAAGTGAGGGGATAACAGTCAGGATGTAATATGAATAAGCTATAATTTTAAAAAGTAATAGGCCAGTTTTATTGGCAGAATAAATTTTAATACACCTAAATTTGGACTGAGGCATGGTTTGGTTATTATTCGCCACATTTACCCAGATTAGCACTTCCCCATATTTGATACATGTTTTTCTAAATTTAAGTCCACATACAGTAGAAGTTCTCTAAGTCTTCTTCAATTTAATTTTGGGGTTACAGTTCAGTATATTCGTGTATTTGTGAAGTTCATTTGTACTGAGGTAGTATTGCCAAATATTTGTAGGGTTGTGAGCTTGCTTGCTGGGGAAAGAACTGATGTTTACTGAGTGTGTGATATATGTCAACTTCTTTCTGTACATACCTACTGTAATTCTTATTCAAAACAGCATGGTGAGCATATCTATTATGAGAGCATCAATGTTCTACTAAGTTTCAAAAACCACCATTGCTATTTTGTACCCAAATTCTGAGTGCCTCTGTATTTGCTCAAGTTTCACAGCTGATGACAAGGATCACGGTCTTACTAGTTATGCTGTGAAATAAAAGCCTATGTAATAAAGCAACCAAAGGAAGAATGTAGTAACACCCAGCAGTAGTCATCCTCCACTGCCAGATGTTCTAAGGGTGTTCTCTCTCTCTCTCTCTCTCTCTCTCTCTCTCTCTCTCTCTCTCTCT
>OU015758.1:9622112-9645639 GCA_907169655.1 Acomys percivali | reverse complement strand
ATAGCTGTCCACACACCTATAGCTGTCCACACACCTATAGCTGTCCACGTATTCATCCCCAGAAAGAAAAATGAAAATGTAAACAGCTATTCAGAAACTTCAGGCATAGGAAACTTGGGTGTATGATGTCATCAAATAGCTCATTGTTTAATTTCTTTTCCAAACAGTAGAGACGCTTGCGAGATGTGTTCTCTGAAGTCTCCGAATACTTTCTGCTTAGTACTGTGCTAGGGAACAGTTTCCATAAGGGAGTCTCCTGCAGCATTTAAAGTAATCTGGAAGGATTTCAACTTCTGAGGCAGTTAAGCACTTATTAGCATAAGATTAGAGACAGTGAAAACTAGGACTGATCTGCAGGTGATTTCAAATCATGTGTTAACTGCAAATCCTCTTCCTTCCTTCTTTCTTTCTTTCTTTCTTTCTTTCTTTCTTTCTTTCTCTTTTTCTTTCTTTCTTTCTATCTATCTTTCTTTCTTTCTTTCTTTTTCAAGAAGAACCTGTCCAAGTGCTAGTGAATATGTTTTGGCAGAAAGAAAAAAAAAAAAAAAACCCGAGAGGGTCGAGATGCAGAGGTCAGCATTTGCCTTAAGAAATAGCAGGGTATGATTTCCTTTATACTAACTGATGCTGAGTTTGGAGCCCTTTCAACGGCCGGGATTGAATATTGTGTGGTGTGTCTAGCTTTAAAACTGAAGGGCATTTCTGGCTGCTGCTATGCCCTGCCTTTCCATGGAGGGTTTTAGGATGCGTGGTGACAGAAGAGAGTCACATTCGCTTTGGAAGCTTTCCTCTTAGAGACTTGGGGAGTGCCAACATCGCCTCCATAGATAAAAAGCGGGTCCGGCTGGGCCCATTTCAAAACGTTCTGGTGCCAGATTATGAAAACAGGATCTGCTCCAAGAAGGAAACAGGTGTGGGTGACAGAGACAAAAGGACGTTTCGCCTATTTGAAAGCATAGCAGAGTGTACTGAGAGGTGACAAATGGTAGGTTGCCCAGCCATGCAAGCTGTCACTGTGGAAGGCCCTGCAAGGCTTGTGAGGGGCACCCCACAGGCTGCCAGGGCAAAGGAAAACAGGGCACTAGATCCGATGGTTGGTTGTACGTAAGGTACAAAGCATGCATCTGGCTTCTGAAGGCTTGACCTGACTGCAGACTCCACACCGATCAGCAGTGCAGTCTGTGGAGCTGTGAGGGTGAAGCCAAGAAGAAAATAGTTGGGGAAAAGGAAAGTTCCAGAAGTTACATCCAGAATACAAAGTGACTAATACCCACCCATAATATTTAATGATGCTTATTATATGTCAAGGAAAGGCCAGGACCTTTCACATAGCCCTATGACTTCAGGCCTTAACAATCTATAAGGTTGAAACTACCACTTTCCCTGCCTTAGCAGGAAGCTGAGTAACAATACGATTAAGAGTATGAGCATAGCTAGAGACAGGGAAGTCACTCCAGCCCAGGCATTCTGTTTCACAAGCCTGGAGTTACCCACCATGCTAACTCACCCACAACTGTAAAAGGCAGCACACTCATACAGGGCTTTACAACCTTTTGGGAAAGGTGTTTTATCTCATTTATGCTTGAGGTACTTAGGACTGCCATTTAATTTACCACAGGGTCAGCTTTGCCACCTGTGGAATGAGCAAAGTACTGCTTACATCATATGCTTAGGAGGACTAAGTAACAGATATTATCTATTAATACCATATCTGGCAACAGACATTGGTTTCCTTTCATTCTTCCTTTCATCAAGAAATCCTGTCTATGAGTAAGAGTGTTCCCTGGAACGGGGCTTGGTCAAGCTTGAGTAGGCCAAGGACCCTACAGACTGTGGAGGGAGGTCCCACCCACCTGGGAGCTTCATGCCGCTGACCCATAAGCCAACAGGTTGCTCTGTCCTTTAGATTATAAAGAATGGTTGTTAAGAGTGTCTATGTATGATTAGTTTAGTCAAGGAAGTCTGACATGTTAGAGAGGTAAAAAATTCCCCTTCAGCAGCAGTAAGTGGCAAATTTAATAACTGTGCATTTTAATAAATAGGTTAATTCTGTATTGTTTTAAGGACTATTTGCTCTCAATAAACTAGATAGCATTCAGAAGAACTAACTAAAAAAAAGTTTAAACTTTGGATTCTATGATTATGCTTAAATTTACACACACACACACACACACACACACACACACACACACACCACAGCATGTGCTAATAGTCTGATAGATTTTTGTGCCCAGACAAGCTATAGATAGTCTGCAGTGTCTTTCATACCAGAAACATCAACCCAACTTCAGCTAACAAATTCCACAATCATGCTTTTGTCAAAATTACAATTTCCTTTATTTTATTAATGTGGTACAGTACATTAATTTTAACAGCTTTACCCAGGTATAATTACTATTTATATATTACATTTGCTATATTTTATTTGATGAGTTTTGACATATGCCTGTCAACTTTGTTTGATTTTTAGCTGTAAACCATATTCAAAGCTGTAGCTGTGCATATTTAAAAAAATTTTGTGCTTAAAATTTGTACGACTCAAATAGTATGTGGTCACTTTAGAAAAAATTTATCCTTATAGCCATAGGCATAAAAGGAAACAACCCATCCATAATTCCAGACCTAAATATAGTTAAATCTCAGTGCACATTCATCCTACGAGCTTCAGTTGTATGTTTTTAGTGGCACCCGGGATCTAACTTGAGGCCTTGAACAGACTCCCCCAGGCACTGGGCCACAGAGCCACATGCCGAGATCAGGAGTGTCTTGAAGTCCAGCTTACTATACAATCCAGGCTTGCTTGGAGCGCTATATAGAGCCCAGACTGGCTTCAGACTGGCGGTCCTTTTTTCTTAGCCTCCCGACTGCTCACAATACAGGTACACACTGCTGCAGGTGTGCAGGTGCACACCAAGGCTGCATCTCCTTGTCTTCTTGCCTGAACATGAGAACCCCAAACGATTTCTTGTAGCATTCAGATGGAGGCTCCCCTGAACCTTAGGGATGCGTCCCCCTGATTTGAGGCACCCTGTCCCCCTCTAAGATAGGGGCTTTCATGGATGGCAAAGCCCTGCCTGGCGTTCCATCCCCTCTTCCACTGTTACTCACTTACATGCTCTGTGACGGTGTTTGCAGACAGGCCAGAGTCTCTGTATCTCTGTTACTCTGCAGGTTTGGTGGTTTGTGTGTCTCATTCCCTGTGGTCTCCCATCTCTTCTTAAAAAAAAAAAAAAAAAACTCCTCTGAAACATTTTCCAAAATAAAATACTTTTTGAGAAAGAGTCACACTATGTAGCCGTGGCTGGCTTGGAACTTGCAGCTCCTCCAGATTACTGTCTGTGTATGTAGATATAGTGCAGAAATGGGCTCATGCTATTTAACCTACATTTTTTCACGTAGCCTTTTATCACAAACGTCCTAAATCTATGTGTTTTTATCCTCATTGGTAACAGTCTTTTCATATAATCCTCCATTGTTGGGCATCCAGCTGGTACACATCTTTTTCTTTCTGTGAGCACCGGTCCCATTGTCATCTCTGTGCGTCCATCCGTGTTCTTCTTTTATGCTGATTCAAAGGGCCAGTGTGTGTATCAAGCCTCTGATGTGTCTGCCAAATACCTACCCAGAAATATTGTCCTGATTATTTCCCCACTGGCCGAAAACGAGCACTGTGTAACATTAGGTCTTATTATTATTTTAACATGTGACCTGACAGACAAACAAAAGCAGCCTTTGATTTTATTTTTATTCATTTGTTTATTAGCGATAGTGAGCTTTTCATACATTTAGCTTTTTAATTTTTTTTATATCCTTTTCTTAATCTTCCTGTGAATAATCTTCTTTCATTTCTCATCTTCTTAGGACAATACCCATTTTCTATCTGATATTTTAGAAGTTTCTCATGGTGTAATTCTGTAAGATGTTGAAACATTTTTGCAAACTTGTACTACAGCCTCATATTTTTAATTTTTAAAAATTTATGTGTACATGCGTTTTTCTTGCATGCATATTTGTGTACCACATTCTTTCCTGGTGCCTATGGAGGGGAAAAAGAGCATTGAATCCCCCTGGAACTGGAGAAACAGAGGGTTTTAAACTACCATGTAGGTGCTGGTAACTGAGCCAAGGCCCCATGCAAGAGCAGCAAGAGCAGCAAATGCTCTTAAGCAGTAAGTCACCTTGCTAGCCCATGAACCCTAAAAATGTTTGATAAGTAGGATTTTCATTTTAAAATGAACAAAGTTATTGTATTCTTCCTTTATGCAATTAAAAAGGAAGCTCTGGGTTCTGGCCTGTGTCACACTCAGAAAGAAAGAAAATGTTCATATTATTTTCTAAAGATTTCCAAGCCTTCATTTTTCATAGTTAAGTCTAGAAATCATAGGAAATTTAATCTGAAATGATGTTATGAAGATATTTTTGAAGTTTTAAAAAAAATGATTATTAAGCTGGGCAAAGACAAATGACTGAAAATCAGTGAGATATATAAATGTAAATATGTATGTATATGTATATATGTATATATATATTATCTCTATGAAATAGTAAATCTTTCTTTCAACACACACACACACACACACACACACACACACACACACACCTACTTTTTTTATATGTTCAATTTCATTTTCTTCTGATTGTCAAGATCAGTTATCTTCTTTATTGATTGAAGCGTTTTTCTTTGCATTATTTTGGATTTCTGGAAATCATGTAGGCTTCCTGAAATGTTTGTTTATACAGTGTCTTTATAAATAGCCAAGCAGGGCAAGGTAATACCGGAAGTCCAGTTTTGGGAGTTAGATAGTGCATGGTTGAAAAATTGTTGTAATTATGGCAGCACATGGTGAGGAGCAAATAGGTTCATTTTCCTATTGTCTCCGCCTTTGTGTGTGTTTGAAGATGCCTATAACAAAAACGTATCTACAAGTACGTAGATCCTGTTTGTTGGGTCTGCATGTATCTGCACCCTCACTTGCTTTCCACTTCACAGACACATTCTCTTCTCTTCATTTTTGCTACAAAGTTTTCTTTGTTTTCGTTAAGCATATGAATAATAAATAGACTCTAGTGTCTGAGGGACCATGGAAGTCCAGTTGGAGATCTTCTCAGAAACTACGCTGTGGTGGCCTCCGCCTCATTTTGCCTGAACTCCTCCATAGCACACCTGTGGCTTGGGTCCATCTTGCAGGTGGCTCTTCTTCTATGATCAAAGCCTTGAGGACAGCTTGGGGTGGTGCTCTGGTGCTCGGAAAACCCACTGCATTCCCACCTCGGAATGGTCTCGTCATCAGCAGAGTGCTTCTCTGGCATCTGTCTTCTGCAGCTTGGCTTTGTTCAAGCTGGTAATTTTCACCTTGTCTAGCGACTCTGCAATTTTACTAAAACAACCCCATATGAAAGCTCCTATTGTCACTTGCACCCCTGCATCAAGAGATGAATTATTTTCCTTTGTCCCCTTTAATGTGCTGTAACTCGTTTTGGTAGTTTGGTTTTTCTATACCAATCACTGTTCCGCTCAAACAAATAAACCAAAACTAAAACTAGTCTACAAGCATAGACTTTTGAATGTGTATGTGTCTGTCTGTGCCTATGTGTCTGAGTGTGTGTGCCTCTGGGATTGTATGTGTGTGAGTGTTAGCGTGTGAATGTATGTGCATGTATGTGTGGTGATACATGTATGTGTAAGTGTGTATTGGTATTGCACTTCTAATTGTTTGTGTACAGGAAAACATTGCTTTGTAATCAACTACTGTCCCTTTTTTATTTAAGATTTTAAACATTTTTAGCATTTCATACATGAGTACTGTATTTATTTATTATGATTTTTTATATGTATTTTTAAATTATTTTATTTTTGTACATATACATTTATATTATTACACATATATACAATATATTACCTATGGCAAGAAGAACTGTGACACAATCAGGAATTATATAAATGTTACATTCTTAGTGTTTTGGCTAATTGTATTTGACAGCCTTGAAGAAGACAACTTTCCCATCTTGGTGCATATAAATATCTGAATGTACATCAATCTCCATCACATATTGTCATTATCAACTTAAAACACCTAACTAGACCTAAAAACATCTTAACCCCTAACCAATTAAGCTTCATTGTAAAACTAAGCTACCTGGTCTTCAACTCCCTCAGAGACTTGAGAAGGAATAAACTTGATTATTGAGCATGCCAATTACTGTATTTATATCATTTCTACTCTTATAACTCCTCCTGCATATCATTACATTTATGACTTCTCTTTACTTATTGTTACATGTATATAGATATGTAACTATATTATATCTAAATACAACCTACTGAGCTTATTTCTTAACATATTTTTACTTCATTTTTCTACTTTCAAGCAATACCTTGTTATGTTCAAACAACAGACTTTTCCTCATTTCCAGCACTTATGGTAACCACTTATTGAAATTATAGCTAGGCTATTAAAGGCACATTAACTGAAGGTAGTGATGATGTGTGCGTCTCTGCTGCTCTGGCCTTGGGTGAGAATGTGCAGAAATGATTAGATAATAAGCAAGTTTCCAGCTATTTGAAGAAACATTCCTAATGTAGAATCCTCAGATGAAGTCAGGACTCAGGATTGAGATTTTCCCACATCCTTTAAAGAGATTATTATGAGAGTATTAAGCATTAGGTGTTTTCATTTCTTTTTGAAGTATCCATCTTCCTACTATTAAATTCCTCTTCCCACTATGGGAGGCAGAGGCAGGAGAATCTCTGTAAGTTTGAGGCCAACCTAGTCTAAAAAGTGAGTCCAGGACAGCCAAAGCTATGCAGAGAAACCCTGTCTTGAAAGAAAGAAAAAAAAATCCCAAACCCAAAACCCAAACACAATAACCCAGAAACAAAAACAAACAAATGAAAAACCCTCCTTCACATTCTGGGTTTTGTGGTCTATTTTACAGAAACTCCCTAAAAGGATGATTTTTCCATGTTTTTCCTATCGTTATATTTACCTTGTTAAATAAAACTGATTTTGCTAGATAGGAGAATGAAATAGATGAGCTTTAATTTCTATTTTCTATTGGCAGCTTGGTGCAGTTTACTGGCCTTTGTCTCAGAGCAACAGCTACTCCCTATAATTAAGATACACGGCTGGGGGATTGTTGTTTCTTCTAAGCAGGCTCCTGGTTCTGGGGACACAATTTCCACCACTGAGGCAGAAGGAAGCTCCCAAAGGACAGTTTTTCCAGGAATCATTCATTACAAGATGACCTTTCTGGACTGAGCGGGGAAGGGTACTCAGTTAATTCAAATTCTAGTTATACAGCAGAGATATTTTCCTCCTTTTGTATGAGCTTCTGAAAATTGGGTATTGACAATGGTATCTATTTTTACATAATTTTGTGGGAATAGAATTGATACTCTTTAAGTGATTGGACAGTGTGCTGGCACAGAGTGAATGCTTTTCATCAAAGTGACAAAAATCACTATTTCATGCCTTTGGGAATGAGGTAGTCTCGTCCATGTCCATCTTCCAACAAAATGTTCTTGGAATAATTTGGTCTCAGACTCTTCTGCTTTTAATGTTCTGGAAGTGGGTCCAGCATCCTTGTTCTACTCATCTGTCATAGAAGCATCAGCATTACCTTAGAGAGCTCAGCTGCCTTGCCACTGGACTGGCTGCTGACTCTGGCTCCAGTTGTTATGTTTGGTACTATGACCAGTGCAGTGTCTCTAGTGTGCATGACAGCATCCTTATGGTGACAGGATCTGAGATGAGTTGGGCACCTAAAGAACCTTTTCACTCCAACCTTCCGTCTTTCTGCCTCTTAAATGTCTGACGTGAAATTTGATTTTGTCTGGGAACTTGTATCTTTAACTTGCAGTTTCTTTGGTAAATTAAGGAGATTTAAAAAAAAAAGGGGAAGTTCAGCTTTTCAATTGTCATTGCTGTTATGAAATGTTGAACTAATAAGCCACTGGGTGGTTAAAAAGATACTGCTTTCTGTCTTCACTAAGAAAATAAACTATTAGCGAAATAGTCTTTAGTCTTTAGGGATTTTGTTTTCCCATGCAATTTCATAGTCCTTCCTCATTTTCATCAGGATCAAAGAGGGAACAAAGGCTAATTTCAGGTGCCAGATGGGTACCACAAGTGATTCGGCGCAGCCTCCATACAGGGCATCCAAGGTCTACACAGCTCTGGTGTGATTGCAACAGACCTACTGATGCTGAGTGGAATTTCTTTCCTGCGCCAGGCCTTTTGTCTGCACTCAGAGCCTTGTAAGTCTTCTGGGAAACTTGGTAGTTGCTTGGTGCTGGCCATTGCCAGATAGGTGTGGCATTTACAAGTAACTTCTTGCTGGGGAAAAAAAAAAGTGATAGGACTTATTTGAAGCTGTTCAAGTGATCCTTAAAGAGGGAAGAATCAGAGTGGAAATTATTTCCAACCTTCAGATCTAAAGATCCTTTGACCTCACTGATAGCCCTGTGGAGAAGCTCAGGCCTTAGCCCAGAAGCTAAAGATTGAAAAAACAAACAAACAAACAGGGCTGGAGAGATGGTTCAGCAGTTAAGAGCATCGGCTGCTCTTCCAGAGGTCCTGAGTTCAATTCCCAGCAACCACATGGTGGCTCACAACCATCTGTAATAGAATCTGAATGCCTCTTCTGGCATGCAGGCTTATATTCAGGCAGAGCACTGTATATATAATAAATAAATAAATCTTTAAAAAAAAAAAGAAAAACAAACAACCAAAAAAAACAAAAAACACCAAACCAAGACAACCTTGTTCTGAAAAAGGCTATGGGTTTGAGGGAGTCAGATGGAGATGAGAAGGCTTGTGAGGAGGAAACATGGAAGGGTACGGAGAGAAAAAAGAGAAAGAGGGAAGTGATATAATTCTCTTTTAATTTAAAAATGTATTTTTTTTCAACCTTGTTCTGTTCTGGGGGGTATCAAAAATTAGAACGAGATCTCTCATTTTGTGGTGCTAGAAAAGCAGGATAAGAGTTGTAGACAGGGTGCTTCTTAATGACCAGTGTTGCCGTCTTAGGAAGCTCTGAGTTCGTAGAATATTCGGCACTTGCTTATCTGAATTGAGAGA
Organism: Acomys percivali; assembly: GCA_907169655.1. Taxonomy (NCBI): domain Eukaryota; kingdom Metazoa; phylum Chordata; class Mammalia; order Rodentia; family Muridae; genus Acomys; species Acomys percivali. Next base: position 9,636,559 of record OU015758.1, on the reverse strand, counting down.
TTATCTACCATTGAAGCTGTCTATCTTTGCTAACCCTGCATTTTATAGTGGAGTCTGTGCTGTTCTGTAAATTGGAAGGCTCTCCGAGAATCCCGTTTTGTGTTGCTTGTTAGAACCCATTGAGGCCCTTGGTATTAGCTGTGTCTCAGGGGATTGAATCACGATACGCACCGTAGTCTTTTTTTTTTTTTTTTTTTTAATTGAAGGAGAACTTTATTCGGTTTATTCGGTTTGTTTGGTTTATTCCCTTCACTAGATTCATGAAGTTAGCACTTGTTTTTAGAAAATAATATAAGAAAATCACAGATTTTTTTTCACGACATCAGATACAGAAATCAGTAACAAGCACTAGCAAGTTAATCTGGCAAATCTTTTTTTTTTTTTTTTTTTTTTTTAAATATCTTTGAGTATAGTGGTAATGCCGTACTCAATATGTGGTGACACGAAAGCTCAGCATATAATTAAAACACATCCTCAGCCCTGAGTAGAGCTTTAGCATTCATAGTGAGGCCAATCTTGAAGCTGACGTTGGAAAGGTTGAGCTGCGATCATGACCCAGCATCAGCAGATGACCCAAGGCGACCTTGAATCCAACCGCAACCAATTCTCAAACTCATAATGCTCTTTTCTACGTTTTCTCCAACTCAACAGTTCTCCTCTAAATGAGTCCTTTCTTCCGAATCTGTTTGTGAGAATGAAAGGATCAAGGAGAGAGTGTTCATGGAACGATTTGGCTTGACTTTATCTACCACACATGTCCCGAATAGGAGAGGAAAGAGTGCACGGAAACTCACCACAGCAGTAGTATATTTCCTGCCGCCACAGAGCTTAATTTTGCTGCCTTTTACCTTTAGTGACAACAGCAAATTTGGTGAAGTAGTCAACGTTTTGAAAAGAAAAATAAATCCAAATCCCTTGTCTAGCTTTTCCTTTTGGTGGTGGTGGTGGTGGTTTAATATAATATTTAGTATTTCTAAATCAGCTTTTTCTCCAATTGATTAGAATTTGCCCCTTGGTTCCAGCCAGCACTAACAGCCTATGTGGTTCCCAGTCTGGCTGGGTCTTAATGATACTTCCACCCTGGGCTCATTTTCTTCTAACAATGCTAATGGGGTTTTTGCTTCCTAAGAGGCAGAGGATTGATATGTTTGGGTTTCTGCTTCTAGACTTTGGTTTCCTGGTTGCGTTCTGCTCCTTGTTTTTGTTTTCTTTTAATTAACATCGAATTTTTTCATTTTTTTTTTTTTAATGCCTCAACTTGTCTTTCATTTGTGCAGTCTTCGGGGCAATGACTTCTTCGGTAAGGATTGCTAATCAGGGAGAAGTGACAGCTGGAGGGTTCCTTTGCAGTTGCTCAAGGCTGGGATAAAGATCTTTCTGCTGAAGCCTCGTTAGGTCGGCTTCCACGTCCCAAATGAGAGCTGCATGGCGCTCCAACGACTCATTTTGCCTGCTTTGTTTTCAATTCCAGCACTTGGATTTGTTTGTTTCAGGTTCTCATGTGTCTCAGACACAATCTAAACCAATCGTTACTGTCAGTCTTAAGGACAATCCCATCATCCCTTTCCTTAAGGGACCGGCTCTCGAGGCAGGTATTTCAGGAGCCTGAAAGTTAGAATCCATTGACGCTAGGGCAGTGGAAGCAATGGGAGAACTAGGTGTCTGTCGGTGACAGGATGGACTTCGCAAAAGCCTGGCGACAGAGGATGCGAGTGGTAATTTTGCTTCTGTATCTCTACTATGTGAATCTGGGACCTAAGACAGACCCCCACCCTCACCTTCACCCTCACCCCGCCAACTTTATCTATCAATCTGTCCATCTATCTAGAAGATAAAGTCTATCATCTGATGATTCTTTTGGTTTGGGTGCAGAGGCAGAATGGCCCGGGTTCCCGATCTGAGCTGTTTTTTTTTTTTTTTTTTTTTTTTAGTAAATCTAAGTTCCAGCTGTGATTATAAAGCAGGGCCCGAGGACCACAGTGTGAATGTCTGTCACACTGCCATTGCACTACTCAAATTCAAACGCTTTCAGATGCACAGATTTCTTTAATCTGACACGAGACAGGAAAAGTACTGAGAAAACACAGCACCTCTATGAACCAACCTTCTGTCATAAACATTAAGCAGTGTAAGCCAGAGACTTTACGGGAAACATCTTACTGTCTTTTTGCTTTCCCTCTCAAGGCTTTTTATCTGAAAACTCCATCAATGTATGTATTATAACATAGCTGATGATAACATATCCCAGTGGCTTCTTCCATACTGGGGCCTCAGGTCAGCAGAGTTTATACCATCTGCCTGTGATTTACAGGAGAGACCCGATCTGAGCTCCTCCCACTGCCCAGGCCTGCAGGGCAACATAAGGAGGCAGTGGGAGGAAGGGTGTCTAGGAGAGCTGTTGAAAGCAAGACTTTGTTGTGACCTCTCTATGGAGCAGGAAGCTAAGACCAAGGCAGGGTAATATGAAACAGGGGCCCCAATCCTTGTGAAAGAAGAACTAGATTGTCCCCAGCCTTGTATTTAGGGTTAAAAAAAAGTATTTCAGATAGTGCAATTATTTCAGATGTATGTGGGGAGGAAGCCATAAATCACAGGACCCTGGAAGGGAATATAATTGATTTGCTGCTAAACGGCTCAGCCAAACCTTTTCTTTGAAATACTGGTCAAGGTTAGCACTGAAAAGAGTGGTACTTTGGCATTTCCATACCATTGGGAAAAAAGAATTAGGCACCTTGGGAGCCAAATGATGTACTTTTATTTTCTAAAATGTCAATTATTTTATAAGAAATTTGTTCTGAAATCAAAAGCTTATGTTCTCTTGAGGAAGTGTGACTGTTTCCCACTGTCCATGGCCGCTGAATTGGATATTCACAGCACATTTGCTGGCCATGAAGTTCTGTAGCCTGCTCTGTTGTAGGAACAGAAGTCTCATCAGATGCCCAAAGGAGACAGAAAGAGCTGTCTGTCTTCACTCTCCTGTTCTGTCCCTTTGGCTTTGGGGTATATCAGTATATGAAATGGCGTTTGAATAACTTACCATAAAGTGTTCACAAGAACAGAATGACACAAACAGCTCTGCAGCCATTAGGGGGATGAGTCACCTGTAGTCTCCTGGTGGTCCCACAACCTCTTTTCTGCGCTGTCAGAGAACTTAGTGCATCATGCTGTTTCCTGTCACTCCACACCCCCAGATCATCAAGAAGAGTTTATCATTTTTTATCTTTGCATCCCTGGACACTAATGTAGCTCATTGCATACCAAAAGTGCCTACTAAATGTCAGGTAAATGAGTTAGTAAGAAATATTACTGTTATCCTTTAGGGAGAAGAGAAAGGAATAGGATAGTGTCTGTGTACAGGCATAAACCATATAGAAAATGATTCATTCTTTTAGGTTGTGAGACACAATGTTCATTGTTCTCATCATTCTAGTGAAGGGAAGCAGTTCAATTAAGCATAATTCAGTAAAGGCTTATTGTGTGTAATTTATGTACTGGTTGTCTATATAAGTATGAAATGTTGTGTTTCCAAGAGGGAACTGAAATTCGGGGTAAAAGTGGTGGTGACATACAGGGAAATGGATTCTTCTTTATGTAATTTGGTGAGCTTGGGGATCCTCAAAGGGTCTGATAGAAGAACAGAAATGGAGTAATGACTGGTTGGCAGGAGACTGCTCTATTGAGAGAACTGGAACCTTCTAAGAAAAGGTGACATCTGACTTGAGTCTTGAAGCAGATACCCTCAATAAAGAAGGAGATATGCAGATGTGTGGATGAGGAAGAGAAGAATGTCCAAGAAGTAAATGGAGGTGTGAAAAAGAAAAACAGAATGTGAAAGAATCTGTAAGTTGGGTCAGTGACATGTCTCAGTGGGTTAAGGGACCTGCTGCTGAGTCTGAAAGTCTTGACTTCAGGCCCTGGGATCCTCATATAGTAAAAGATGAGAGCAAAGCTTGGAAATTGTCATCAGACCTACACACAAGCACACAGACACACACACAGACACACACACACACTCACACTGTGGCATGAGTGTGCATATACACATACATACATATATACATAAATTAATAAATAGGTAGATAGATGATAGATAGACAGACAGACAGACAGATGTAGTTTAAAAAGAAACCACAACTGTAGTTGGCTCATTTCAAGTGAATGAAAACCATGCCATTCGAGAACAAGGGGGTGGCTCTGTAATCAAAAACACATGTCCCTGCTCATCATGTATAGGAGACTGATTTGTATATTGTCATATGGGTATAAGATTTTTAAAGATGAACTTGAAAGAGACAGTGTTAGCTCGAAGAAGACTGATGAGAAAGTGGCTGTAGATGGTGGTGAGCATGGTGATGGCAGAGTTGTAAGGACGGGAGAGAGCTTAGACACATCTGCAATGTACTCCAGTAAGACTTGATCATAGGTTGAGTGGAGGAGAAAATGAAAAAGGGATGAGAAGAGTTCAGAGTTATGGCTGAGGGGTGGGGCGGAGGGAGAAGGAGGGAGAAAGAACAAACGATAGTAGGAACATGTTTGAGAGTGAAGAAAAACTATTAAATTCATAATGAACATAATGCAATTGAGAGGGTTACGAACATTTCAAGTCAGGGGCCTGACAGCCATGAATCTGAAGCTCAGAAGCAATCAGGATCTGAGATGTATTCATGGAAATTGTTAAGCATATAGTAATTAGTGAAATAGGAAACAGATGGGTTTTCTGTGAATATAATGTAAAAAATATAATATAAAGTTTCTCAAATATTGGCCAACAGCTCAGTGCACTGAGCTCATCATGATTAGAACCTGGTGACCTGTCTTGGAGGCTCTGACTCATCACTGGATAGTCAGGAATCTGAATTTTTAACAAAGGTATATTATTTTCTTTCACTTTATGTGTGTGAGTGTTTTGCCTGCACATATGTCTGTGTGACATATATGTGCAGTGCCTGTAAAGGCCAGAAGAGGTGTTGGATACCCTGGAAATGGAGTCACAGATGCTTGTGAGCTACCATATGAATCTTGGGAGCTGAACCCGTGTCCTCTGAAAGAGTAGCAACCGATCTCAATCAATGAGTCATCTCTCCAGCCCCCCAGGATTCCAAATTCCATAGCTTTCCTTGGTAAAATGTGGCTTGGCTGTCATTTATTTGGAGATGGTAAAAAAAGTAAAACCAGTGCTGCTGCTCATACTGCATATGTGGAAAAAAAATGACCCTGTGAAACAGAAATAGAAGGGGACCTATTTGGACAGAAGAAAGGGATCAATCAACATGTGTGGGGAGAGGGCAAGGAAAAATAGGGGTGAATATAATCAAATTATATAAAGATGTCATAATGAAAACCACCTTTTCTATTTCTTTATTTATGTTTTGTTTTCAACACACCCTGACCACAGTTTCCCCTTCCCGACTCCTCCCAGCACCCCTGCCCTACATACACACACACCTTACCTCTCCTCCAGATCTAATCCTCCTCTGCTTCCCTGTAGAAAGAGCAATGTTATAAAGTGTATTGGGTGACTGATCAGGCAGTAAACTGTCTTAAGTCAATTTGTACATTCTGGAAGCTGCTAACCCACACTACTGGTTCACTCAGGAATTTCAGTTTTATTCCTTCTCGAGTCTCTGAGGGGCACTGAAGACAAGATAGTATAGTTTTACAACCAAGCTTAGTTGATTAGGGGACAAGATCGTCTTAGATTAAGTTAAAGAAGTTAAGCTATTAGAGTTGAGATAGGATAGATATTGAATCTCATTCTGAAATTTAGACCCAACAGGACAGGAAAGACACTTACTTCAAATGGGACGAATGCAGATGGCCAATTCACAATGACTGTAACATGTATAGAACTCATTATTCCTATGATTGCCACATGGTTCCCCCTGCTGTATATAGTTTGTTTTATACATGTGTAATAAAATAAAAGTATTAAAAAGAAAAAGAGCAGGCTTCTCAGAGATCTCCACTGAACCCAGCATAACAAGACACAATAAGACCAGGTACAAACCCTCACATCCAACAGGAAGAAAAGGGTCCCAAGAGCAGGTAAAAAGTTAGAGACACTCCAAACTCTCACTATTAGGGGGTCCCTCAAAAACCTCAAGCTCAGCAGCTACAGCATGTATGTAGAGAGCCTAGCACAGATCTGTGCAGGCTCCATAATTGTTGATTGAGTCTCTATGAGGCCCCATGAGCCCTGCCTACTTGAAGAGTATGGGCCATATTCTCCTGGTGTCTTTGACAATTCTTCCTCCCTCTTTTCCATTGTTTACCTCAAGCTCCAAAGAAAGGGACCCTATGGAGATCTCCAACTTGGGCTCTCTCTCTCTCTGCCTAATGTTTGGCTGTGGGTTCCTGCATCTGCTCCCATAGGGATGCCTCTGTGATGATGACTAGGCTAGGTGCTGATGTGGACTTCTAGCAGCTGGTGCGGTCCATGCACAAAACCTATTTTTATGCTAATTCATATATACTAACAAAGCTTTTAAAAAGAAAGAAGTCAAGTGAGCTGAAAGAGAGCCAGCAAAGCCATTCCACAGAAGACAGAGTAGAAAGTTTCTGGAGAAAAAAACCGTGTTGCACTGAGCAGTCTATTCAGAGTGTTTTGCATTTCTGATAGTTCTTGGATCTCCTGAGCAAGTAGAAAGGGAGTGAAACTAGTGTGTATTGGGTTAAGGGGAAAAGACTGGCATGGCAAAAGGAGAATGGCCGTGCCCAATTCTTTCAAAGAACTTAATTGTGAAGAGAAAGATAGGATGGTGGCTGGAGGAGAGGGTGGACAGAGTGAAAGGGTGATGTTCATGGAATAAATGAAGAAACTTTTAGTGGAGAGATGCTTTAGAAGCTGCATAGAGAGACTCCACAGAGGTGCAGCACGTAGAGAAGGGGCTAGGTAGATTTCTGAATATTTCTAACTTTCCATCTCATGTCACCTCCCCCCCCCCAATGTATAGTGGTAGGAAAATATTTTGTAGACTGAATTCCTATTGGTCCCATAAAACCTAATTCACCTGCTTGCTAATTTAGTGCAGTGTTTGCATTTGTCTCTGTCTTCAGGGTGCAGTGTATTTTGCATACTCAGAAACTAGCACTGAGGAATCACCATAACTGCTTTTTCCAAGTGTAATGTTGAAGACGTTCTTATGGTAGACTGTATAGTATCATAAGATTCGAAAGAAGGGAAAATTGTGCTTTGGTTGAACCCAGTAGAGGATAGAAATGACAGCATCAGTGAGAGGAGACTTGATTTTGGCCAACTCTTCTTAACTCAGCCATTCCCAGTCCTGAAAGATAAATTCTAGCACTGCATGGAAAATAGCAAACTGGGGAATTCTAGAGCAACAGAAGAGATGAATAAACAATCAAACAACCTCCCCCAGAATCGTCATATAAGCAAAAGTTAGCACTTGTTGTTACATTCTCAAGTAGGAAGTGGTGGTTGCTGAGTTATTTTATATTCACTCGAGTGCTTCAGAGAGCAATGTGAGAAGCACCCAGAACAACCATAGACAGAAGCAGAAGTTAACACTAAAAGAAAGAACGGATGGTTAGTGGCTGTTATACTCACACAGACATTTTCTTGTCTGCCTAACTTTTAAGTGTTTTTTTTTTCCCAAGTGTTAATAATTAGAGGAAGCAAAGAAATATATAAGACATAATGATATGAATATGGTGCCTGTACAGAAGTACTGACTTCTGCAGTGTCTCATTCTGACTCTTCTTCTGTGTATAATTTAAGAGAGTATTATATAAGAAACTTTAATATTGAATTTTTTTTATTGTGCATCTTCTCACTGTCTCCTTTCTCACTCCTCTGCTGTCTGTTTTCCTGCATCTGTCTGTTTCTGTCTCTCTTTTGGTGTGTGTGTGTTTGTATGTGTGTGTGTGTGTGTGTGTGTGTGTGTGTGTGTGTGTGTGTGTGTTAATCCTAGCACCTTACACATGCTGGGCAAGGAATCTATCACTGAGCTTTCTCTATAGCTGCAACTCCCTATCCTAATGTTTAGTTAACATTGCAACACTCACACAGTCTCTCATCTAACTAAATTAATATTCATCTATATTATGCATTAGGAGAAATTGCATATTTTAATTAGCCAGTCCCCTATAATTGGATATCTAAATTATTTCCAAAATTTCATTATTTCTATTAGCACTTCCAAGATTACTTTTGCATACAAATCCCTTCTCATAGTTAAATTTAGTTTCAGAATTATTGTATAAACATATGTGACAACATTAAAGTTTTTGCATTTCATTAGCAAATTCCTTCCAAAGGTTTTATTTCATTTGCAAAGCATATATCATCAAGATGTGAAACATATATGTAATCACACACACATATCTTTTAATAACATCTAGGAGTTTATTAAAATAACATTGGTAACTTATAGAGAAGTCAAATACAAATCCAGAGATTTTAATTTCTTTGATAATGAGATAAAGTAGTTTCTGTAGTTATAACTTTGTTTCTAATTTTGCAAAATCTATACTTACTGGTTAAAATGCTCATTTTAAAAAATGAATTTATAGCAGTGGATCTTAACCTTCCTAATGCTATGACCCTTTAATACAGTTCCTCATGTTGTGGTGGCCCTCAATCATAGTTTTTTTTTTCACTGTAATTTTGGTACTTTATAAAACATAATGTAAATATCTGTGTCTTCTGATGGTCTTAGGTGCCCCAGTGAAAGGGTCATTTGACACCCAAAGATTTCTGGACCCACAGGTTAAGAACCACTGGTTTATAGCTTTATTTTTCTTCTCTATTTCTTTAAGTTGTTGATAAGTAAATCAACACTATGTCAGCACTATGAAGAAAGTGGGAAAGTGAGGGTGAAACGTGCTCAGCCTTAATGAATTTATATTGATAATCATACAATGTGTATAGGATGTAATAAGGTGCCCCATTCAGTTCTGAAATGAAGAAGCAACGATTACATTTAGAAAACTTAGGGAACAAAGTGGAAATCTGTGCAACTTGCCTTTGTTTTCTGAAGTCCGTAGTAGAGGCCTAGGTGATTTGGAGATGTGGGGAAACTGGCAGACAGGGTGGGACTTTTGTAGGACTGTGAAGAAGGAAAGAGTTCAGAGAGATGAACAACTTAAAAGCATGGGCCTGAGGCTCAGAGTCAGAAGTGAACACGGAGAGAGTAGAGCATTCTAACTGCAATGAAGGAATGATGTCAGAGTAAGCACGTGTGTAGCAGATCACTTGACTTCTCTACTGGGCCTTTGAGATTCCTCTGCCGAGAAAAGTCCCTAGAGAGTGCAAACTGAAACAGGATGTTACAACTGCAACCTCTGCTGCTCTGTCTGCCCTAGAACTGAGTAGGTCAACTCTTTTGGTAAGCCATGAGACTCTTTCAGAGCTGTGTAGTTAGCTCTGGAAAAAGGAAGAAACGAACAGGGCAGAGTATCCAGTTCCGGGACACTGACGTGGAGGAGGGGCGCCGCAGTCTCCTTCCTGTCCCACTCTCGGCAGCTCTGTGGTCTTAGGCTGATTCCTCACGTTTCCAATTCCCGAATGATTCCGTGTGTACCTTGAGCTCTCTAGATCGAAGTCTCGAGAGCCCCAAGCAAGAGCTCAGCTGAGGGATATCAGCACATGGCACTTGGACAAATGAGAGAAAAGCTATGAAATCCAGGAACTCTCTACTGTTCTCTTTGGGTCTGCACTAAAAGGCACTTTCTATTAACTCACAATTTTAGAAGATATGAGGGAATCCATGGAACTCTGTCTGCCTTTGTCTAAAGAGAAGCCAACAGGACAAAGACTGTCTGCCTTCTGTATGGAGAGGGAAACCGTGTGTGCATCTAATTCACTATAGCCATCAGTTAAATTCCTCATGAAAGCTCTGTTTCATCTCCTAGATGTTTATTTTCTGGATAAGTCTAAATAAATTGAACCTGTTTAAACTGTATGAAGGGATTGACTTTTATAAAAAAATATATTCTATATCCACTATTTTTCCTATACATTAGGAAGGGGACCTAGGCTATATAGCTCAGTGGGTGGGTAGTTGCTGAACATATGTGTAACACCTGGGTTTGGTTACATCCTCAGTTCTCCCAGACCTTTCAAAGAATTTAAGGGAAGACAGAAACAGTTTTATTTCAACTGGATGTACCATTACAAACACCTACCATCTAATGAAGAAAAGACTCTAAATTGGAGACAGATCTAATTGAGAACATTTTAATTATTCACAGGCCAAACAAGTGGACATGTCCTTCTCCCTAAAACAGTGGTTCTCAACCTTCCTAATATTGCGACCCTTTAATACTGTTCCTTGTGTAGTGGTGACCACAACCATAAAATTATTTTTGTTGCTACTTTATAACTGTAATTTTGCTCCTGTTATGAGTTGTAATGTGAATAGCTGTGATTTCTGATGGTCTTAGGCAACCCCTATAAAAGGGGTCTTTGATACCCCCTTCCCCACCAGAAGGGGTTGTGATCCACAGGTTGAGAACCACTGCCCTAAATGAAGAAGGTTTGGTGTTATGTGGCAGATTTATTTCAGTGACTGGCAAGTCGGGGCTTAGTGGTGTTTTATTTTAATGTTTGGGAGTGGTTTTATGATTCAATAGTCATTATATTATTCAAGGAAAGGAAAAAACAATTGAGTTCCATAGAAAGAGAATAGGCTGGCCACAGTGGTGCACACCTATACTCCCAGCACTCTGGGAAGCAGAGGTAGGCAGATCTTTGTGAGTTCAAGGCCAGCCTGGTCTACAAAGTGAGTCCAAGACAGTCAAGGAAAACCCTGCACAGGAAAACCCTGTCTAAAAAAGAAAACAAAACAAACAAAAGAGACGAGACTAGGACATTCATGCTAAGTGCCTAACATATACCCAATAACGTTCTTGGTATTTGAAGGTAACCGGAACCTTATTTAACTCTTAGGTTTGACTGTCATTAGACAGCCACGGTTTCTGTTTAAATAAGCAGAATTATGTTTGGGGGAAACTCTTCAGAAAGTTTCTGGTATTAATTAGTTAATTAATCCCTGCAGGAGCCCCTTGGGGTGGGCTGGGAGGATACTATTATCTCTAGTTTACAGAAGCACACAACAGGTCAAATGGAAAAGAGATGGCACTTTCCCAGTATCACACAGCTCCTGTGTGTGTGGTGGACATGACAATGATTCCTTCTGATGAGCAATGCAGAGCGTTTGACACTTAAACTCTTAATCCCCTGGAAGGGACTTGTCTGAAGTCTGATCCCTGCTCCAAACCTGCACAGTTTATGCAGGTGGTTCAGGCTTCTGCTCTCACTGTGCCACCCTGGCTTTTCTAATCTGCTTCTCTTTATTTCTGTCTCTGAAGTCTGTTCCCTGCAGGAGTCAACTCCTCCTTCTTCCTAAATTGACTTTTATATGGAAGCTTCTGCCATAATGGCATCATACATGCCTGTGTCCCCTCCTGTTTTCCATTTTAGTGTATTTTGCCTAGAGGGAGAAACACATTCTGCTCTCTGGGTTATCTTTGCTAAGGGAGGAATTCGTAGGGACTCAGAGAACTGCCTGCCTGGGAGTCAGCTTTTCTTTTTCCTTCTCAAACATTTTATTTTTGGTGTGGGCACAAATGTGATATTGTGCTGATTACTTTGTTGATAATTAAACGTCTTTGGTCCATGATAGCAGCATCAGAGTGGAATAGAGGCATAAGCAAAAATACAAACCATGGCCACAGAGTGATCAAGTTTGAGTTTGGGCAGTTCTCTGTTCTCTCTGGAGCAAATGCCGCCCTTTTCAGTAGTATAATATATCTATCATATATATTTAATGAATATATATGTGTGTGTATATGTATATATATATATAATATATATATATATAGAGAGAGAGGGGGAGTCTGTGTGTGTTATTGAGATAAATGGTAGATATTTTTCTTGGTAAGAACAAGGTAGCAGAAAAATGCAATTCTCTTGCTTGAGTGCATACCGTATTTGTGTGTCGTGTCTTCTATTTTGCCTGCGGCTCTTCCCCCGCCACCCCCACCCCCAACCCCCGCCCCTGTCTTGCTTTCAGAGTTTTCTGCCCTAGAAGGCTGACAGATGAAACGTGTATCAGCATCTTTCTTTGTCCTCTTGCTTAGCTGCATTTGGCTGGCGGGGAGTCCTGGCAGGTGATCAGAGTGGAGGGTGATGTGAGGCCCTGTGCTTCTCTTCACTCCTTTCCTCCAGGATGTTCCAGAAAGTAACCTGCCTTGTCAAGGAGGCCAGCTCTGCATAACTGTCTCCTTGTAGGTGCTGGCAGTTGGCTCTACTTGCCCCCTGAACTTACTTTATATAACTCTACCATTGCCTGCCCCCAGGACTGCACTGTCCTTGTGGGTTCCTCTTCCCTGCCCCCCATCTTCTTTATAGCTTCTACTAAACTCTCTTAAAACGATCCTGATATTAATGCACGAACTCTCGAGATCTGGATAAATGATTCACTAATGCTAAGTTGAAATTTGCCTAGGCCTGCTTTACTTGTGGAAGTTTAGGAACCATAGACAATAACTAAGAATCGGCTGTATCGTTATTACTTGGCATCTGATACTCAGAGACAAAAGTGCCATCTATCTTATGGGCCAAACATTTGGCTAAATATAGTTCTCACATCACGTCATGTACACTAATGCCCAAGTGTGCGCTAGTGTCTCTCTGCTAAGATATGCCACATTGCCTAGAGCTCTACAGAGCTATGCCTATTTGGCTCCCAGGTCCATGCTCTTTCATGGAGGCCAGGCTGCCTCCAAGCTTTGTAGACAGAGAGTTAGGGCTTTCAGTTGAATCCATTTGTTGACTCATATTTTGAATTCCTGTGGGAAAGAATCTCTTACGGATGGGATTAAAGACTTTTAAGTCAAAATTTTTTTAAATACTCGATAAATTCAGCAAGCCTTTTCAGGTCAAATCTATCGTTTGTCTGATTTCTTCTGATTTGTTCATTTGAAAACATTGATTAGCTGGCTCACTATGGGCACTACTTCATGACACCCTAAGGGCACTCGTTACATACTAAATGAGTAATTAAATATTTTCAGTGAGTTTCTCTATGATAGTGTATCGGCTTCCCATGGCAATTACCTAGGTTTTTTTTTTCAATCTTTGGGCATGGGCATTTAATTTATAGTTAAAACAATCTCTATCCATTTCTCAAATGAAATGAATAATATATTCCCACACTTTCTGTGACCAGACAAGATGGTGAGCATCATATCTCATCATGAAGGTGACTCAACTCCTGGAAGCTTATGAACTAAGTATTTCTTTTTCTTTGTAGGTTAGTCCCCTTATTGAAAACCTCTCCTTTTGAAAACAGTGACCACAAAAGCCTATATACGCTCAAAGAAATAATTACTTTCTCCTCATAAAAACTCACATTGGATAATGCGTTTTTCTCTTACCTCTAGGCAAACACTTTCTTCAAGCTAGAAAAGCCTTTTTCCTTCGGCAGCTCTGGGTCTCTATATGTAGGCATATTCTTAGCAGTAATAGTATCCGTGTTGTCCTTCTATTTCCACCTTGCTGTTGGGGGGCTTTTGGCCTCCCTAAAAATATCCTGCTCTGATTTTTAAGACTCTGAAGAGAGTGACTCATGCGTGATTAAAACAAGTTTCTTCAGCCTTGAGAGAGTGCTACTGTGGCCTGCTAGACAGCCTAATGAAGGTCCCTATCCAGTGATGGTATTGGGCTCTGGGCCTCTCTGATGGATGGCTAGTCCTGTGTTGGGGTCCACAGTCATGTTGTGTTCCCTACAGTCTTTCATGCTTTCAATTCATGTTTTTTAAAAGATAACTGTTTCACATCACTTACATCTTCAATGTGTAATTCATATGATCTTGTACTTTAGTAGGCTCAAAAATTTTTTATGAAGCCAACTCCTTCAGGGTTTGACTGTTGTTACTTTTTTCCCTTAAACTTCAGGCTCATTATTTTCCATAAAGAAGGTTAAACTACAGCAAAATGATGGAGTGGCACGCTGTTGCTACCAACACTCTACGCCTACAGTGTCAGCCTACGCTATTAGTCAATGTTTTGGTCAAGCGTGTTGATGTCATACTCTTTTCCTCTGGAGTAATTCCCAAAAAAGGCCCATCATCCCACATACAACTCCATCCTGTGACTCGGGAAGCCATGTCAGAGGTAGACGAATGCCAGAAATGGACTGTTTAACTTGCTCTTCCCTCCAAACACAGCCCAGTGCCTAGGAAGGTTAAGGTTAGGTAACAAAGCCATTGGTGTTGTAAAAGTGACAGCTATCCTGTAATAGTCTCTAGAAGAACAGTTATTGTTTAACTAGGTAAGCTGCTCTCACCTTCTCCCAAACATTCTTTTCAACCCCTTTGAACTAACAGGGCAGAGAACTCACTTTATTTCTACACAGCCCCTGGGATGGCTCCATTCACTTTTATGTAGATTTACTGGTACTACAGCAAGCAAAGAGCTGTGC
>OU015758.1:9607582-9622012 GCA_907169655.1 Acomys percivali | reverse complement strand
AAAAAAAAAAAAAAAAAAAAAAAAAAAAAAAAAAAAAAAGAGTAAGCTCAGATGTTTAACGGAAAGCAGCTGGTGCTGACATCTGTAACTTGCATTTAACAAAAGCTCCTTTTGGAAGTATTCTCATGTCCACTTTTATTGCTTTAAACACATCAACATCTCCGCCTGTTCTGAAGAATTATTTAAGAAGCACTGTCCCAGCCCATGGCAGCATTTCCAAGTGCACGTGTTAATCATATACTTGATTAAACATTCCCTCGCCTTTTTTTTTTTTCTCCAGCATTCCAGTTGCTTTTGAGTGGGTAACTGTTGCAGCGAGAGCATTGGCGTTGGGAGCAGCTAGTGGCATCTGAGCTATTGGAAACTCCACTATGGAGAGGACCACTTGCGACTTACTTTCTCGGAGCAAAAGCGTAAGTGCCTTTCATCTTTACTTCTCTTGTAAAGCATGTACTTACAATGCTTGTGGTTTGCTCGGGGTTTTAATGCTGTGTTGCTGCAGTTAGATCTGTGGGGAGACTTTGGTTAGCTTTCATTTCTCTTAACCGTACGCAGATTGTGAAGAAATGGAGACTTATTCGTCTGTGTGGCCTGGTTGACATTTCATGGGACTTCTTTGTCATTTCTATGCCTTCCCCTTCATTCGCACAAGCTTCATTGTGTGCTGCTAACGCCCTGATATCTGAGTGTGTGAAACAAAGATATAGTTAAAATTAAAATAGGAGAAATTAGTGTCTTGACTACCAATCTGTCTAGACCAATCCAAAGATATACAGGAGGATACAAGTAAGGGGATAACAACTGAGATGTAATCTGAATAAATTAACGAAAAAAAGAAAGGAAAGAAAATGTTTTAAAGGCATCTGTCAGCCAAACACAGTCTGAAACCTTGTCCCTTCGTTAGCTCCTCACTCTGGCAGAGGTCTCTAATTGCCAGCTTTAATCTTCCTCTTCTTTTTTAAAAACATATTTAAGTTTCCCTTCTCAGTGCTCTGAGGAAATGTCAGAATCCTTTCCAATTACACAGTGTCTGTAAGGTATGAGATTCGTGATAAATTTGAGTTTTCTATTATCTTATGGTGGGAAAACACAGAAAATAAGTAGAGCAATTCAAGGAAAGCTGTACCAGGCAAGGATGAAAGCAGATTTAATTTCCATCAGGCAAGTTCCAACAATATGTCCCTTTGTTCATTTACCCAAGGGGAAGAAGCATCCAAACAGATGTAGTTGTGACGTAGGAACATTCATTTGAAGGCATCAGAAAAACCACAAATGCAAACACATTTCTCTAGTATGGGATTGCTTTGTGTTTCATACTGTCATCCTCCTGTTATGGCTCAAGGCCATCTTTCATTCTTCCTACAGAACTGAGATGAGTGTGTAGGAAGGACAAGATAGTATGCCTTACAGCATTAAAAAAGAAAAAAGCTATTCTGAGAGCTATGCCAGTCATTTAATTGAGTCCCAAGTTTAATAACCAACCAAATAAATTCAACAAATCAGTGCAATGTTCACAGTCATTTGTTTTAGTAATTGGTGTTTGGTTATATGGAATTTGCATAAAATAAAAGGCCAGAACGTTGTGCCTGGGATTCTTTTCATCACTCCGCATAGTTGCTCATTACAGTAGGGGTGACCCATATACAAATGATCAAACTAAGGACTATGGACACATCTGTTACTGAGTATTCTTATTATAAATCACATATGAAAACAAACTATCCATATGATACTTTCTTTTGCTGAATGTCAGGGACATGTGATTTGAAAAAAAAAGGCAAAAGGGGGAGTGTTTTGGAGTAATTAAAACAGATCCTTTAATACTTCTCCATTTTTGGAGGTAAGAACCTTCTAAAGGCCAACGACTCACCTCGGTGCAACTTTCAGGGACCAAGAGTGCTTAATGATGCTAGAAGAGTCCCTATTTTGTGTTTGTTTTATATGCGATTTCTTTAGCTCTCTGGAAAGGCTGAGGCTTCCCAGATCATGAGAACTTGAGCTCCCTACACTCAGGTGGCAGCAGCAGTGGGGCTCCCCTTCCTCTGTTTCATTGATTCCTCAAAACCCTCGCTGTGCAGAGAGCATACCCTTTCTTCCACCCAGTTGAGCACTTCCGAGCACAGGGACGACTCCTTATCAGAGAAATGACATGGCTTCTTTCCTAGTAAGAACTCGCCCCACAATCGTGCATGTCACGCCTACCCCCTAGAATCCCAAACTGCACACTCAGAAGTGCCTTTTTCCTTCTCGTTAGAGAACGTTTAAATAATTTGATTTAGGAACTATCATTTCTTTACTTCGTCATTATGACATTTGGGAGTCAAAGAATAGAACATTAATGGGAAGGGCTGTTTCTGTGACTGTCCACATGTCACTGTGTAAATCCTGCGTCCGTCGCTGTGACTGGAGGTGCGTTAGTCACGTGTGGCTAGGTAGATTCCCTCATCTGTCACTGTGAATGAAGGTATATTGGTTATCTTTCACGTCTGTGATAAACTGGAAAAAAAAACCAGCATATGAAATAAGGCCTTATAGTGTCTCACAGTTTAAGGTTCTAGGCCACCATACCAAAGGAAGTGTGCCGGCAGGAGATTGAGGCAGTTGGCCACCATGCGTCTGTCGTCAGGAAGCTGAAGCTCGGTGTTGGCACGCAGCTGGCCCCCTTCCCTGTTCCTGTTTTCATTCAGCATGGGCCCCAGTGCCTCTGGAGTGATGCTGTTATACAATCAGGGAAGGGTTTCCTTCCTGGTTTAAAGCGCTCCAGATATCAAGTGGACCAATGCATACTCACACGTGTCTCCTGGGCGATTCGAATCTAGTCGACAGTGAAGACTGACCATTGCATAAGGCATCCCAGAGAAGAGAGTGCAGAAAGACTATTTTCAGACGTTCGCTTTGTTAGTGAGCTCCCTAACAAGAAGAGTACCAATGTAGCTTGCAGTACTTAGTCAATCTGTGTCTACTGTAAAAGATAAAGGCATCAAACGGGTATTTAAGCAGATCGCCGTTCAACATCACTTTTGGGTTCTATGAGTTTAGCCCTCATGCTCATTTGTAAATTGAATGGAACAGTTCCCTAAAGAAACCATGATAGTCAGGCTGGCTTTTATCATTATAAATTACCAGATTGGTGGCTTAAATAGAATTTTTTCTCCTAAACATTAAGAGGCTGAATCTCCCAAGATCCAGGTGCCAGCTGATTCAGTTATGGTGAGGGACCCCATCCTGGCTTGCTGATGTCTTGTGGAAAGTGGCATCCCCATGGGACCTCACACAGCAGGCAGGAAGGTCTCTGGGGTCCCCTTTTTACCAGGTACCTCTTGCCAACCTCCTTTCACCCCCATTGCCAACCAAGATCCCAGCTTCACAGTGAGAACTGAGGATTTAACCTCTAAGCTTAGGCGAGGCACAAATGTTTGTTTAGCCTGTAACAGTTTGACATTCGTATGACATGGTTTCAGTGTGTCACCATGAAATGATCCATACTGAAGTATTGTCGTACCGTCTCAACCGCTTAATACTAGGGTGATCCGATTTCCTCTTTCCCAGTTTATATCAGAGAACTCTTTGTGATGGTTTTGAGTTTCCAAGCAGCTCTTTAAAGACCCAGAGGCTCCATTTTTCTCCAAAGCTTTGTCCAAAACTTTTTTTTTGCTTTGTCATTATTAGTTTTTGCATACTTTATGTGCCTTAAAATAAAAAACAACATCCATCTCAATGTTACAATGACAGACACTTCTGAAATGCTTTACCTTGCCAGTGGGTGTAAAGAGTTGGACTCAGTGGAGGTACAGAGGATAGCAGAAGAGGGGGTGGGGGAGAGGGAAGGAGAGATAAAGAGAGGGGGAGAGGGAAGGAGGGCGGGAGGGTAGGATGAGTGTAGAGGTAGGGTAGATGTATGAGGACTTGGGAGAGGTGGGATAGCTATGATCACAGTATATTATATGATGTTCTCAAAGAATTAATAAAAGTATTATTTAAAATCTCAGCAGCATACATGAGCTATTCGTGGATGCCTGAAACTAACAGGAATTTGATTCTCTATACTTGGTTCCACAGCTGTGTAAAAATAAAAATTCTTATTAAAAAAAAATTAAAGCATGAACCCTTACAATAGTTCTTCTGCTATGCTCTGAACTCATGTGTTTCTTTTTTAAATCTTATATGGAAAATGAACTGGATGAATTTTAATTATTCATTAATCAGTTTTCTCATATATTGAATTTTAAAGCATCTCTTATGTTTTTTTTTTTTCCTGAAACTCCGAACTTTGAGTACCCTAAATCAATTGGAAATGATTTGAGATGTCATCTGCTCAATTAGATTCTTTATTTTCTTGATGAAATTGCCCTCTGTGTGACTTGGGATTCTTCTGGATGTGCTACATTGGGACAAATGTGTCACTCACCAGATGTCTTTAATTGATGTTCCCTGTTCTCTTGGGCGGAATTGTTGTTTAGTGTTTATTCAAAGTTGGAAGCAATTGCTTGCTAGCTGTTTGCAGAGCACTGAGAATCTGGAATTCTTTTTCTTCAAATGCTGAACTAAAAGCCCACCTATGCAGGCTGTTCTGTGTCCAGGAACTGGGATCCACTCTGGCCGGATGTGTCAGTGTGCTCTCTAAAATCGCTTCTTGTCACAGATGACTCTTAAAATACTCTCCAAAACTTACACACTGAATGTATCTTATTCTTTTTTAAAAAAAATTTTAATGTATCCTATTCTTAAAAAAATATAGGTTTGTCTCATTTGTATCTTTACCCTTGCTGATTGTTTTTGGACAGGGTCACTGTCCTGCTGACCCAGAATCAGCAACTCATGCCATTTCATCTACATCTCACCGTATTGGTGCCCACCTAGTGAGGAGAGGCCAGAAGAAATTAGAAAGGGATGATCCATTTTGCAGAAGTGCCTGTGTTTGTTATTCTTTACAGACACTTGGAGACAGTCTGATTTAGGATTTTATGGTTGAAGTAAAACTAATGGATTCCTTGCCAGGCTAACCTCATTTCCCTGCAATGTTCATGGCCATTGAAGGTACCTGGTTACAGAGTTGTATCAGCATAGAATCCAGACAAATTAAGAAAGTTAAAACCCTTATATATTTTTTTCCACTTATGTTCACTTCTTAGTACAGGAGGGAGTCAGGAGAGATAGTGTTACTAAAATGCTTTGGAAAAAAAAAACACACTAAAAAGCAAAATAGAAAATAAGTTGACTTCTGTGCTTTGCCAGCCGCAAAATGAAGTGAGAATTTGTAGTTTGAGAGATTTGATTAATTTGACTATCATTCCTGACTCCCAGGTAATGTTTTTGTTTTAGAAAACTCAATGGAATGTTTATTAAGAGGCTACAGGGCATGTTAGGCTGTGGACATCCAATATAAATAGGATACTTGATGGCTCTGCCTTCATAGACCCTACTTGGCAACTACATTTATACATTTTATCATTTATTAAAATTACTTCATCAACTTGTAACTCCAACCCCAGTGGTCCAAGCTCATTTCATTACAATTTTCAGTCCTTCACAAGAACTCTGATGCCCTGTCTTCCTTCACTCTCCACATCCTCTGCACATCATGTGCATCCTCCTTAGAAGGAACAGATATTTTAGCTGTGAATAATGTGTCCTAATTGTCAATTATGCTCATTGTTGCAGAAACATAGATTATTTTAGAGCAGTTGAAAAGAATTTTTCTCAGATAATCAACAATAGTATAAGAATAGCCGAGAGTATAAATGAATATGAGTTTGAGGGGAAAAAAAGACCTGAAAGAATAGCACATGATCAGCAGCCATTTGCCTTGAATCAATCACATGTCACGTGACTGTCCCAGTATCCAAAACCAGAGACTAAATTGTTGTCTTAGAGAAACCTCACAATTTATGATATGGTAATGGGTTGGATGGCTCCTTTTAAGACAATTTCAAGTGGGAGTTGAATTCCAAATGATTATGACCAAGAAATAATTGCATATATTGTTCTTAGCAATGTAAACACTAAAGATATATAAAAATGTAAATGAGTCCTCTTAAATTGATGCTGTAAAAACATTTTAAACATTTAAAAAATGTTCCTTTCAGACAGGCTCACCCCAGAACTATGGAATATTATAAAGAAAAGCATATTAATTTGTTGGAGTTTTATATTAGTAGTATTTTGTTCTAGAGGGTTCTTTTTGCTATTGAAAATGTCTTATTTTTTTAATGATAACCAAATTTTGATCCTTAACATTTGTCTGTTACCTTTTAATCTCTAAAAATAACTATCAATGGGCAAGAGTTCTGATTGTTAGAATTTTTTTTCAAATGAAATCATCATTACATTTTTCAAGACCAGCATTTCCAAAGGCGAGATGGTCCTAAGATTTTCCATGATAACCTTAGCTTTGAATCGATGTGACTTGCTGGAGAAAATGTGAGTGAAAACACTTAATAATTTGAGTTATTATCAAGTGCCCTAGAAAAATTACTATAAGCTTTCAAGGATAGAATGAACAAACAACATTACGAGCATATTATAAAGGAAAAAAACAACAACAAACAAAAAGCCCCAAACTAAGCCAAGCAATGCCAACAACAACAACAAAAAGTTATATAATATCCGCTTTTATTGTATACCTCTAAATCTAACACTAAGTCTTTAGGAATTTTTTAAAGAGATTTGATCCATCAAACAAATAGATCAACTAGACCTCTTGCTTTTATTATTGGAAAAGTGGCTTGTACATTTATAAGCTCCACTTATAAACTATACCAATGACAAATCCTGAAGTTCAGGCCCAGGGTGATTAATGGTTATTAACTGACAGGATAACCAAAGGAGCCTATCCTTGGATGGGTTGAGCTAGAACCCTGACTTTGCCTTCCAGTTTCTTTTGTCACCTAAGATACATTCCTTACTATATACCTGGAGTTGGGAGTATGGCTCTATTTATAGAACACAGATTTTTTAAAAAGACAATTTTTTTGCCATTACCCTGTCCTTATTCTTCCTAATGTAGTAGTGTGGTGTTCTGTTTTGGTGGGCTTGCTTCTGTGCTAAGAATTTGATCATGTGTTAGCCATTACCATCCGCAGTTTAATTCAGTCACCAGTGTTTATTAAGCCCTTACTGACTGTTTGATTATGCTATAATAGTTATATTTCATAGAACTATGTTCCAAATGGTACTTGAGAGGCTCAGAGAGTCAAGACACCACAGTGTATGTTGGCACTGGGATTTTAAGCTTCACAGAGTATCTGGCTCTTTGAATACTAAAAACCAAAAGTAGTGAAACTACCCCTGAACCAATAATACCAAGTGCCAAGAAGAGCAGCCCTTTCTATAAATTCATTTAAAACAGAAACTATATGATATGCGTTGGGAGTCCTTTTTCTGCTTATTGAATATATTTTAAAATATTTCTAAATGTCCAACTTGAATTTTTTTTTCTAGAAGAGCCCATTACATGGTATTACTTTATCAGCAGGGATCCATTTCAACACTGTATGAATCATACCAATGGAGACATAAACATTGTTCAGGACCAGTCAATCGTCTCTAACGGAATACAATGGTCTATAAGGGCTGCTAGAAAAGATGGGGGCTTCCCCGTGTGTACACACAAAGAATGGAGGAGGAAATAAAATACAAATGGTTTTCGCATGTGTTCACTTAGGAAATCAGAACATGTACCCCATCACCAAATAGCACATGAAATAAGTGACAGAACAATCCGAAATAGAGTGTGTCCCTGTGTGGGTAGCATCTATTTGAAAGCGTTTTTATGTTTTGACTTCTAGAAACAATTCATGGGTCAAAAACATGAAAAAAAAAAGAAAAGAAAAGAAAATCAATGTTGACAAGAGAGACAAACTTTAGATGTAGATTAAAACTTCCTGACAGAAAGACCAGAAAGATGACTCAGCAGGTAAATGCTCCTGCTACCAAGCCTGATGTCCTGAGTTCAGTCCCACATAGAAGAAATAGAGAAGTGATTTCCATTGGTCCATCCTCTGACTTTCCACATAGAAACTCATAGTACAACACACACACACACACACACACACACACACACACACACACACACACACACACACAAAATGTTTTTTTTTTAACTTCCTGACACAATTTTTATCTAGTATCCAGGCAGTTTTGGGGGAATGTTTGAAACAACCTTAAATCAAAAGTTGTCTTAAATCGTGATTCTTTGTTTTCTTTTTTCTTTTCTTTTTTTTTCTTCATACTATAAATTACATAAAATTCGAATCCATTGAAGTTTTAACTTCTCACTATCAGATTTATAAATGTCGCATAATATATGTGTCTGTAGACATAGGTGAAGAAGGCTAACATGCTCACTGGCATTTTGTGATTTGAATCCTCTCTTTTCACCATGTGACCTTGAGTGCAGGACCTTCATGATCTCTGTTTCACTGTCATGTGAAGGCAGGCAGATGCCAGTGCGAGTGAGATTCCTTGGAGCTATCACTTCATGACTCTTTATTTCCCAGATCAGGTATTTCTCAGACCAGGCACAGTGAAGAGTTGTCCGTTATGACCACAAGTCCAAAATTTTAACCTTAAAAACAGCTACCATCTTCTCCTAACGCCTGCACAGGATGCTGATTAATGAGCTGCCCGTGTGTCTCACTTCTGCTAACAGAGTTCCTGTTGGGCATTTGTTGTCTGTAAGAATGAATGAAATTGAAAGGCCTATGCTTCACCACTATTTGGAAGGATAAAACAGTGGTGATTATTAATGATAATTTATTGTTTTTCCAAACAGTCTCTTTCTCTAAACCCATGGCTGGAGTAGAGATAGAAAGGGGTTGTAATATCTTGAGAGGCTTAACTTTGAAGAAATCTGAATCCTTTCATGTTAAGTTGTTCCTGCATTTCAACTGGTGTGTATCAAGCTGGCCTTTCTTTTATTAACTGCTGTGCTACATGTAGATGATGTGTTACTGCCCTAACATCCATGAATTATAACCAACTCCAGCTCTGGCATGTGCCAACACTTCACAGACACAGGATATCATGGAAGGAAATCATAATGCAGGAAGAATGCCCTAAGTCTGAATATGAAAAATAATTACTTCTGGCTCAGCCCTTCTCTGATGTTCTTTCTTCTCAGTAACTGATTTACTCCTGTGCTTTACTCATATCCCCATAATGAGAACCATTTTCCTTATATCCTGCCTGGTGTCCATGCTCTTCACTGCCCTGAGACCCAGGAGGAACTCCTCGCTTCAAATCAAAGTAAATATACTCATTTCAAACTTAAGACTCTGTCTTCAACAAAGCCTCTGTACAGCCCTTTGCAAGAAAACTATTTAGATGCAGTTGCTGCCATGGGAGACAGGGACTTTAACCCTCTCTTTGTTGAACCAAAAATGCAGCTATTCCCCTAGCGGAAGAAAACCTTTTTTTTTTTTTAAATGGAACATTTCAAAAGACTGTATTATTTTTCAATCTTAGACAAGGACACCCCACTTAACGGCATGGAGATTATCAATGAATCAAACAACCATTCATTTCACCCAGTCTTTTTCCCTCTGTCATTCTCAGAGGAAAAGCTCAAGTTCACACTTTTAGTGTAATTGAGTGATTTTGCCCACCATGACTGAGAGTGAAAAAAAAAAAAACCCAACCATCTACTCAAAGGACATGTTCAAGACTTCAAAGGAATGCATTGAGTTACTGAGACTGCAGGGTAACCAGTCACCACAAAGTCTGGAGATACAGAGTCACCTACAAAAAGGAGACGTCATCATTTTTGTGCCATGGGTAAAAATTGCCAGAGGCCACGTGTACCTAACAAGATTCTGACAAAATTTTGAATGAATTGCTAAAGGATAAGTGTGATTGAGCACGAGAAGTTGGACACCATGGAAGCTGTGGGTAGCTGGATATACCCTGTAACGAACATTTCCTCTGAGAACTCCTCGGGATATGCATTGGGAAGGTGAACAGACACGGGATTCGCTGTCCCCAATGAAATAAAATATGAGTCTACAATGAACAGTAAGATCTGTTGTTTTAGGGCACTGTATGATGTCTGTGATGGATCATGTGAAAGGATGGTGATGATGAAGGATACAGAGAGAAGCAATGCTTGGTCTTTATGGACCAAGGTAGGTGTTTGTGTGGAGATCATCACTGCAATAGGAGGGGTAAGGTACTCCCCAGAGATCCAGGGTCAATTTACTGAGATAGTTTTAGATTAGAACACCAAGGAACGCTCCTCTTGTTTGGCCTCATCCAAGATCCTAACAAGTATTAAGTAAAGATAACTAGAATTTTTGGGACAATAGATGCAAGATGTGGTTTCTCCTTGAGGCCCAATCCTAGAGCATGCCTAAAGCTAAAGGGTAAGTAGAAATTAAAAAAATTGCCGTTGGCAAGCCATTCTACTATCAAAGTACAAGATAGCCTCAGAGAAATGTGAATTAATGTGGTTAATTGTGGTTATAAAAAGTGATTCCATACCAGTTCCTAACCAAATTATATATACATCTCACATTGAAGGTCTAAAAAAAAGAGAAAAAGCCCTATTCCCAGTTTTCTGAGATAGCACCAGATAGATTTCCAAAGTGGTTGTACCTTTAAGCTATAAATAATATGTATCTCACTTTCTGCCATCCTATATGATATCTAGCTTTCAGCCAAAAAGGAGAGAAAAAAAGGAGAAAACACAGAAAGTGATAATACACAGAAACCTCCCAGTATCGTATAATTGTTGCAGTTAATAATGTGAGTAACTATGATTGGTGGTTTAAAAGCTCTGATGGAAAAGTTTGGCAGCATGTGAGAGCTGATGTGTAATTTTAGCAAAGAGATAGAAATCATAAAAAAGAAGGTAGAAAAAAATGCTAATCAGAGATAAAATCTAAAGCCATTTATAGACTTGATGAAGATAAAGAATCAGTGACCTTGAAGATAAATCACCAGAAAGTATCCAAACTGGGATTCATAGAAAGAAGAAAGGCGGGGAATAAGGATGGAGGAAAAGAAAGGAGGATGAAAGAGAAAAGAGGAAAAAGGAAACAAAAAGTTTTATAAGTGTGGAATACTATTAATTGTGTACCCAGTATAGTGGAAAATCAGAGGAAGAAAGATAAAATAATATAGAAGAAATGTTATAAGAAATGATAGCTTAAATTCTTTAAAGTTGATGACAGAGTCCAAATCACAGTTTTAAAAGCCAAAAGTATACCAAACAAGATACAAATAAATATATGAGAGAAGGGGGTGGGGGGGCTGGCGGGGGGAGAAGGGGAGGACAGGGGGCGAGGGCGGTGGGGAGGTGGGGGGGGGGCAGGGGGGGGGGGGGGGGGGTGGGGGGGGGGGGGGGGGGCGGAGAAACACAAGAGAAAAATCTTAAAGGCATCCAGGGAGAAAATTGCAAATGACCTACAGAGGAGCAAGGACAAGAACTAGAGTAAATTTTGCTATGAGAACTACCCAACAAGAAGCAAACCAATACTATCTTTAGAGTACTTTAAAAAAAAAAAACTCTCAATAACCCATAATTCTGTGCCTAGTAAGAGCACTATTTACATATAAGGGAAAAATCTTTCTTACAGTGAGAGATTTGCATCTTCTGTCTCCTAAGTGATGTGCACATTTGCTACTTTTTCTTTCATTGCTCAGCGTGGTTGGGAAGGAGAATTGCTCCGCAGAGAAAAAAAAAATATTTTGCTTAATAAAATATTTCAATCTGCCCCTGCTTAAGAGAGAGCCTGGGGGGAAGACAGGGGCCTGGAGGACCTACAAGAAGTAAACCGGAAATGAAAAGTCACTGCAGAGAGACACAGCCAGGATTGGATGTGATTTCCAGTTGGTTCTATAGCAGAGTTTTCAGTTAAAACTACACTAGGGGTTGTGAGGTCCAGTGACCAATGTTAAAGGTGTTGTATGCTTTGCTAATCTCCTTCAGATGCTTCTTTGAATTTTTTGTAAATACAACTGTATTGGAACAAATTGCCTCAAGATATGAAAAGTTGCGGCTCAGAAGGAGCCGTGACAGTTACAGCTAAGCATGCAAATTTTGTTCCTCCTCTTTCATGGCCAGAATAATGAAATGGGTCTTTGAATGCCTTAGTTAGCTGCGCAGTGGGCTTTCCTTACACTATCTGCCCACCAAACCATGAGTATGTGAAATATTTAAGAGTATCACTCTGCGTATTGTTATAGATACATTTCTTATATCCATAAATAAGAATAGGTCAAAGACCATCTGAAAACATTAAGCGAAAGATCCCACAAATCAAGCGTTGCATAAACTTTAAGTTCCATGAAGTTCTCCATGGTCTTATGAAATCGCCCACTACCCATCTTCATCCCACTGAGGAAGTGAGTCATCCCTATGCCCAGTGTATCTGTACTATGTATGCTACACTTCTGTTGGCATCATAATTGCTCTTGCTGTAATATGGACTGAGGAGGTATGGTATCATGGTCAAATGCCCCTTGGACAGAGGGCTAGTGCCACATAACTACACCTGTCACATATCACTTCATCACGCATGCATGCTATGAGGCTACCCCATCACAAGTAGGAAAAATGAGTACAATGTATTTTGAGAAAAAGAGTACAACTCCATAACTTCCGTTAAAGATGTTGTTATAATCATTGTATTTTTATTGGTGATAGTTTACAGTGTTTAAATTATAAACTGAGCTTAATCATAGGTATATATGTGTATGATAAAGCATAGAACTTACAGAGCTTGGTACAATTTGTCGTTTCAGGTTGTCTTAAAGGTTTTTCTTTAAACAAATGGATAATTTGTTCCAGGCAGAATGAGGTAGAAGAATTGGTGATTTCATCATAATGCATGCAGAATGCTGTACAATTTAAAACATGAATTATTTATCCCTGAAAATTCCCCTTTAACGTTTGCAGACTGCAATATACCTGGAGTAACTGAACTTGGAGAATGAAACTATTTGCTCTTGGCAAAACACTGTATTTGTACACACAGGAGCTGCAATGCCTGTACTGGAACGTTTGGATTCTTGAGACCATGTTTAATTAATAGTGGGACAGGCCAGTATGCTAGGTGCAAAGTAGATGACCACTCTCTCACATTACTTTACTATTTAATACGATAATGGTAAAATCTATTTGATGCCTATTTACTATTTTACTTTAAAGAAATAGTTACTTGTATAAAAAGGAGAGAATTAAAGGAGTTTTTGAACATTTTCCCCATGGATAGAGGGGACAGCTATATTTTCTATATGTATGTATATAAATATATGTACATGTAGGCACTGAAGTACATGGCAGAAGGCTAATCTATTTTAAATTATCTTGTGAATTATTTATAATATACTGTTAGCACCCAATCTTTATTAACTATCAAATATCATAATACATATACTGAACATATATGATCAATAGTTTTATTCAGTCTTTAAAAACTACCATATGATATTAAATGTTATTGTCCACATAATGGATGAGCAAAAAGAGTTAATACTTATACTAAAAATATCTTGAACTTACTTATTTGAAATATTAACACAGTAAAAAAGGAGAAACATCTCCTGAAATGTATGTAGCTTTTGATTAAAATGCTCAATGGTTATTTAAATACTTAAAGATAATATATTCATATTTTTATTGAACATACATTTTAGACCTCCTGGCTAGATGTGCACATGGGACATATTTTTGCTTTTTTCATAACTTTAAATAAATTGTAAGAAGTCACCTATACAAATCAAGATGATAAATGCCTGTTCAGTCCTGATGACCTCTTGAATAATTTTCCCTAAGAGCTTTGTTTCTAATTGTACAATGGTCTTTCTGATCTGAGTGGATTTAAGTGGCTGGATAGATGTTCATCCTTCCTGGAAAAGAAGTTTACAAAGCAAATGTGAATTTCTGACTGGGAAGAGCTTTCATTCAAATCTACCCTTGGGCAGATTAACCCTTTTATCTACATCGGTTCAATATAGCTTCTGACTTAAGTTTTATATTTTATTTTAATTAAGCTTTTATTGATCAATTTTCAATTTTATACTTTGTTCTATTTTGACAGAAGTAAGAATAATTCTGGAAACTCACTCAATATCCCATTCCATCTTCCCAAACTTTATACTTTAGACATACATTTCAAGATATATTCTGTATAGACCAGTTTAAGTAATCAACTGTATCTACCCAGAAATATGGTCCATTCAATCTGTCTCTGTCTCTGTCTTCCTCTGTCTCTCTGTGTCTCTGTCTCTGTGTCTCTCTCTCTGTCTCTCTGTCTCTCTCTCTCTCTCTCTCACACACACACACACAAACACACACACAATTTATCACTTTGCATTTATAAAACAGTAGCCTAGTCTTATTTGTTTATGTTTCTTAGCCTTTCTACTCAGCTGATGTATGTATACACACACACACACACACACACACACACACACACACACACACACACA
>OU015758.1:9587980-9607572 GCA_907169655.1 Acomys percivali | reverse complement strand
ACACACACACACACACACACACACACACACACACACACACACACACACACACATCCTCCATCTTGGGTAGACTAACGTTGTTCAAAATTCTAATATAATTTAACTTTGGAAGGTAAAGTGATTTGCCACATCTGTAAAATATCTTTTCTGCATCAATAATTGTGATCTTAAAATGTACTTTGGGTATATATTTTGTTCCCCAAACTTGAAAAAGTTCAATGGTTATAACAGTGTGGTTTCTAGTTCCCAAATCCCATCATTTTCTGCTTTCACTCATATATTTAAAAAAATTTCTCTCCTCTTAAATTTGAACTACTGATGTTTTCTTTTATTATTTCCACGATCAATTCTGGAAACTAAAGAGTTAGAGATAAATGCACCCTCAGGATTGTATAAACAATTTCTTATAATTTAGTAAGGCATTCTCTTCTGTGATTTCATCTATTATGTTATTATATATAATCTATGTCATCATTCCTGTTTCTCTCTATGCTAGTTTTTCAAAGCATTATAATTCTCTTAACGCGCGCGCGCGCGCGCGCATGTGTGTGTGTGTGTGTGTGTGTGTGTGTGTGTACCTTATTATGGTAACTGTTGTATGAGTCTCTTGAATTTGCAAAGTGATTTTCCCAAACAGTACCTAAACTGGAAATTCATAATGATTTTGTAAATCAGGATGTGTTATATATTTTTTCTGATTATGCTTCATCAGAAAAAGCAAAATTCATTTAAAATGAACACTTTAAGTCCAAACTCTGAGATCTGTTTATTCGTCCTCTTTGTTCATTTTCGTAGACTATATCAAAAAGTCATGTAGATTACTGTACAACATTAATAGCCATTACTTTATCGAATCACATTTTACTTAGCCACAATAATATAGATTATAATAACTACACAAATTATTGTGAAAGCTAAAGCAAGTAAAGGTTAAATGGAAATGTTAAAAATGAAAAAAGTAGCAAGAGAAAGTAGAGAAGAAACAGCAAATAAAAAATAAAACATGAGTAGTTTTTTTATGCAACTGTGCAAAATTTACTCTCTTTGTGTGTAGGATAATGCACACAAAGTTAACTGATAGAAAATCGTTCTGTAATCAAGAATAATAGAAGCTAATGGAATAATCTAGTTTTTCTTATTGGTATACTCTCAATTTTTTTAAAGAATCAACAGTGAAAGATAATCTAAAGATGGCAAAGATAAAAAATAGTATGTTTAGATTTGCATTGTGTTTATATACTCATATCTCACATAACAGGGCGTGCCTGACCTAACGGGCAGTTAAAGAAAGAACTATAATATTGTTAACTGACAGTGGGTTAGTAAATGAGTAAAAGAAGACAGAGTCAGAAAACCCTCTGGTGTTTATCTCTGGCCTTGACTCAGCTTCTCCATCCCTTCATTCTACAGTAGGGATGGGTTTTTGTTTTTTGTTTTTTAATCATATACACAGATTTGGATATTAATACTATGAAGAAAGTCCCTGTGTACTTTCAGAGGAAAAAGTTGAATTTGATTGGCAGCTAAATATTTTAAGTTGGAAAAAAATGGACCTAATTAATTTAAGATGTTTTGAAAAAGTCCAAATAACATTTAAATCAATGGCAGCACTAGAAATTACCGGCAATTGGGACATATCGTTAATGTTGTACATTTTTCATTGATTTCTTTACAGCATCATTACTTCTGCATCCTTCTTAGCAAGGTTTTATTCAATCCAAAGATTACAGGAAGTTTTAATCATGAAAATTTTAACATTTGTACCATTTCCCCAACTTATCTTGACAAAACCAAGTTTATTTCCTTTCAAATGTAGTCAATGCTGAAAGAACATCTACTTGGAAACTTCAGATGACTAATACTATTAATAATTAATTAATAATTAATTCTGAGCTATTTTACCTGTGGGGTGGTAGATTATCTTGCAGAGGAGGGAAATAATGGATATTCAGTAGTAACTGCAAACAAGACAGTGAAAGCTGTAGGACGTATGTTAAGGAAAGAGGTCCTTTCCCCCCCTTTCTTGTCATTATATGACATGAGATACAGTCTTATTAGTAAATAAACTATGATGACACATGCAGGTGGCCTGAGGCCTCACTTTGTTCTGTGAGTTGATCAGAGAAGGGCATCACATGGCGAGATCTAGAATGCCTGGTGAGGAAAAAAAAAAAGAGCCTAAAGCAGAAAGAGTCAAATGGTATATACTCACTTATATCTGGACACTAGCCCAAGGGGCATGTCCCAGGAAAGTCTTCGATTACCAGGAAAGTGGTGCAGAGGGGAAGACTTCCTATTGGGATTCTAGGTGAGAGAATCAAGGGAGAGTGGAGAAATAGAAGGACCCAGAGGGTCCTAGAAACCTACAAGTAGATCATAATGACGGGCAGATCTGGCCCCAGGGGTCCTTCTCCAACTATGGCACCAGCCATGGACAATACATGAAGTAAACTTTGGACCCCTACCCAGATATACCCAATAGACAGGACATTCTCCACAGTTCAGTGGAGAGTGTGGTCTGACTTTCACATAAACTCAGGTGCCGCATA
This sequence comes from Acomys percivali, assembly GCA_907169655.1. Lineage (NCBI taxonomy): Eukaryota > Metazoa > Chordata > Mammalia > Rodentia > Muridae > Acomys > Acomys percivali. The sequence continues at coordinate 9,605,023 of OU015758.1, read as the reverse complement.
TTTGACCACATCCCCTGGATGAGGAGGCCTGGCGGCACTCAGAGGAAGGATAGCAGGCTACCAAGAAGAGACTTGATACCCTATGAGCATATACAGGGGGAGGAGGTCCCCCTCAGTCACAGTCATCACAGTCATAGGGGAAGGGAGTAAGGGGAAAATGGGAGGGAGGGATGAATGGGAGGATACAAGGGAGGGGATAACAATTGAGATATAATATCAATAAATTAATAAACTATATTTTAACAAAGAGAGAGACCTGTGCTTAGAAAAGAGTCAATGAATATTTTCCCAGTGACTGGATGTTGGAATTGGAAAAACCAAGTCACCAAGGTCTCACTTTTGAACTTACCATGCCAAGATTATCTGCTTCAACCCCCAGCCCCCTAGAGGATGCTATCTCTCTGATTTGTGTTTAAATAGCTAAACCTTGGCTAGGTCTCTGAGACCTTCATTTCTGTCAACTTCATCCACACCGTACTTTATTCTCTGCTACCAAGGTTTGTGGTTTGAAATGGGCAACGCTGCATCTCAGGGCTTCGGTTCTGATTGTCATTCTGGGATGTGAATTCTGTGGTCAACTCGGTGGTGTCATTCATGTAAAAATGACTTCTTTTAATCAGCTCGTGTCTCTTGAAAAATCTCTTTTTTTCCCCCTACAGATTTTATTTTAGTTTTCGGCATATACATTTATATTATTACACATAAATTTAAAAAATTACATACAGCAAGAATAACCACAAAACTATCAAGGATGATATGAAGGTTACACTCATGGTGGATTTGGCTAATTGTATTTGGCAATCTTGTAGAAAATGTTTTTCCTATCCCAGCACTTGGGAGGCAGAGGCAGGTGGATCTCTGTGAGTTCGAGGCCAACCTGGTCTACAAAGTGAGTCCAGGACAGCCAAGGCTACACAGAGAAACCCTGTCTCGAAAAACCAAAAAAAAAAAAAAAAAAAAATGTTTTTTCTATCTTGGTGTATCTAAAAATCTGAATGAGAATCAATATCTATCGTATCTCATCTCTTTCATCTTAAAACCTCTATCTAGACCTAAAACCATCTTAACCGCTAAACAACTAAGGTTAATTGTAAGACTAAACTATCTGGTCTTCAACCCCATCTGAGACTTGAGAAGGAATGAAACTTAATTATTGGAGTGAACCAGAAGTGCAGGTTAGCAGCTTCCAAAATGGGGGGGGGGGAGGAAATGACAGAGACAGTTTGCTGCCTGAACAGTCACCCAAACTCTCTATAACGTTGGAGCATCATCTTCAGCCTTCTGGCCCAATGTATCTGACAGACATATTTGTGAGGCAGGCACTGTTGAGGACTTGCTTACCCTGCCTTGGCAGAGTTTGGTGTCGACTCTGCCTGGATCCAAGCTTGCCTATTTTTAGGCAGAATTCTGTCAGTGACAGAAATGAGATCAAGGAGCTCCTGAAATTTCTTAAGAATCTCTGCATGATCTAATTGGTGCCAAATCTTCTCCCATTTTCTTTAACTGTAAGTGCCATGTTGGATATATCTATAAGCACAGTTTCTCTTTCTTCCTTTTCTTCTTCTTCTTTTCACATTTGGCATTTAAAAAAAAAAAACTCCCTCTATAATCAAGGGGTGACACAGACATTCAACTATCTGCTTTGCCAAGCTGATGTCTTATTGCTTCCAAGCCATTTAGTGAATAATCCATCTTCTGCTGGAAATGGAAGCTTTTGATTGTTTAGCTAGAATGGAAATAGAAAAAGAACACAATTAGCTTTTAGATTTCACCAGCTCTAGGGTTATTACTACAAATGGCATATTTTTCTCAGCCTCCAGGAAAATTCCATTTTAAATCCAGGTCTAAGTGCTACAAGATGCCTTTGGGTCATTTCCTGGTTACTTGTAAATAAAGGATTTCTTTTGGATATTTTTCACCCTCACTTTTGCTCTTTACTTGACATTTTGGATTATCATTGGTAATTTAGGAGTCATGTATTAGCACTCTCTCTTAATCCATTGTCTCATTCATCTTTATGCTAAAGGTTTGGGAAGAATTATTTTATGGGATTATTATTTTCCTTAAAGATGAAATATTGCCATAGTGGCATTTAATATGACAAGCTGGAGAGTAAATGGATATTTGGAAACTGAAGAGAATTAAAGGAAGCTTTGTGACCTTTCTGGTTTGCTAATTTAAATTGTATGTTTAGTCCTAGAAAAAAAGTCCCAGGCATCAGATAATATTCCTGGTGGCTTATCTTTCACTTCCCTGGCATGCCCAGGTCTATAGGAGGCATGGGTGTTGCCCAGGACTGGCTTTCTTCTATTTTCTATTTCCTATCGGTTTTTGCTTCATTGAACAAGTTTCTGTCCCACTTCACCCAAGGCTTAGGGGGTTATGGTTGAGATAAAGCACCTCTTTATGTTACAAGATAGAAAAAAAATATAAGCTTACTTTCTGGACAACATAGTGATGAAACACACCATGAAGAAGGTATTTCTGCAAGTGTCAGTGTAGTCACCTGCTTCCCACGGCGCTGTGAGAGCTTCAGTTAATGCTTCTCTGAAGTGATGCCTGTAATTGCTATAATCCTTAAACAGAAAAGATGTGGTGTCATCTGCTATCACGCTCTCCCTTGCCTGTTGGCGTTTGCCAACCGTAGGGCTAGGCTCCATGTGCCTCTGTATGACGTTAGAGATTGCTGTCTGAAAGAGCAAAGAATGCCCCTGAAAGGGCCACTCAGGAAATCAGTTGTCCCCATGTAGTGAGTATCAGATAGTTGAACCCTTTCAATTTGAAAATATTATAGACGAGCTTAACAATTTTCTCAAGAATGAGAAACACTCATCAGAGTAATACACAGGCAGACAAAGAGGAAAGTAATGGACAGGATGAAGGGAAGTGTTAATGATGCAAAAAAGAAATTGGAAAGACATTCACGTTTTCACTGACCAAAACCGTTTGTAAGAACTGGCAAGCCCAGGCTTTCTAGAAAGGGATGCATAAGATTGCGTACCTCTTTTTTTTCCCCCCTGCATGCAAGATGACCTTGCGTTTTAGTTTTGTGGGGGTTTGGTACAGCTGTTATTTGATAATAACACAATGTGTTTTCCAATTTACTTAGATTGTTTTAAAAAAACAGATAACTGAAAACCATCTGTGTTTCTGTGTAAATTGTTCTCAGGACAGGGACCAGGAACAAAAACATTTAAAATCCTGCTATTGAAATCTCCCATTAATTGAGGGAGTTCTGCAAACTCCGTCTGCAGTGCCAGGTGAAGAGAGTGCCACGCGTTGGGCTTTCTGTGGTAAACGCAAAATAAACTGTCTTCCTTTGCTCTTCTGGGGGAGTGGCACCATTTTTCATTCTCCTGGCAGTGAGTCTCACCATTTTATAATCATTAGAATCATCAGGAACAATGGCCTGGATGCATTTTTCTCTAAGTTGACCGCAAAAGACTCTGATTTAGTATGCCTTGGAAAGGGTCCAGGGATCATCAGATTGAAACCAGCTCCTGGGGTGATTGTCAGGTTGGTGGTCAGAGGACCAAACTTAAACTGATAATGTTTTCTAGCTGCATCATTCCTCATATCACATACATGGGGGCTAAATTTGGGGGCAGGTATTCTGTATCTCTAATATTACTCCTAAGTGTAAGAGAGACGCACAAATACCACAGTTGGTCAGAATGGTATACCAACGAAGCTAATGGCTAAGCCAAGTAAAACTCAAGAAGGGATTTGAAACAGGTCCTTAGAGATATGACAGAGTCTGAGCAAACTCAGTTGCCAAGACACAGAGGACTACAAGATGATATGGGGGAAGAATGGAAAATATTTCAAAGAACATAGTTCAATTCAGTTATTGACACTGAACCCTAAGTCTTGGAGAACCTTATCCATTTTACTCCAGTAGGCAATTCTGCTAAGTATGGACCAGGGGAAATCTATTGTGCTGAAGTTCGTATGACAATAATATGAGGCATCTGGATAGGTTTATAATAGTCTCATTTGGAGCATCCTAATTATATGCTCTAAATTATAAAAAGAAAAAATCCCTATCCTCTCCAGGGTTTGCCATGTCGATCATCTTATCTTATGCAAGGCTCTAGACTTTATTCCCAGCACCATAAAACCATACACAGAGAGGGGAAAAAAACAATGAGGTTTGCCACTCTCTGTTCTCTTGCCCATGAAAGGCACAATCTGTCCTTTTAATCCTGAAGAGAAGAGTCTTGACAGGATGCACTTCCCAGAAAATGGTGACAGGTCAGCTTCCCAGCGATGGTGGATATAGCTGTCTGGGTAATAAGACTCTTTGTTTGCCACTAAGGCTGTATCCAGCAAATTGCTTCACCTCATGACATCTGAGGTCCTCTGTCTTCACAACAGAGGCATTGGATAGATCTGTGGCCCCATTGTTAAATAGAATGAGAATGTTCAGAGCCATTTTTTTTCTGTTATCTTACATGACCCTCAGCACAGTCTGCCATCTCTAGGAACAAATAGGTTGTCACTAGAGTCAGAGTAAGAAGAAGGGGATTTAGCAGTGTTGACACTCGTGCTGGTAATAAGTGGCATTTTAATGTCCGTTCTTTTGTGAGTGACAGTTGGGTTGTCAGCTTTAACTCTGTTATATGTTATAGCGATTTGTCCTGGGATGTTTCTTGTAACTGATGTGGCAGTATAGGGCTAGCCCAAGGAAGAACAATATCATCTTGCAATCATAAGGCTTCAAGTTTGCATTGATAGGGAAACTCATTGGTGTTTTTCATGAATGGTATAATGAAAAGAGCTGTGATTCACACCTCTTGCCATTAGGTGGGGCGGTTGAAGAGTGGGAAAAGAGTTTCAAGTGAAACCATTCCTACTCAGCAAAGTCTGCAGGTAACTGGTACAAGAGACTCCTCCTTTAGTCCAAACTTGGCCAGATTCTTAGATTTTTCCTTTTTTCTAAAGTCGTGAGGGTTAATAAAGGTCACTCAGGTAGCAAAGTTAATCCGGTGTGGATCTGTGGGTTTGGGTATTATAAAATATTTCCACTTAGGATTCGGAAAGCCAAAATGGGCTCTAAGGCATCTCATCCACTGTAATTTTCCAAGAGAATAAGTTGTGTGTGTGTGTGTGTGAGTGTGTGTGTGTGTGTGTGTGTGTGTGTGTGTGTGTGTCTGGAGAACAAAACAACAGGATTTTGGGAAGTCCACGAAGTAGATAGAAGTCATGGCGATTACTGCAGTGCTCCCTCTGTTCCTATTGATTTCCATTAAAATCCATCCCTTCCTCTTTCACTGTCTTCTGGAAAAGTCTATGCCAATTAATTTACCTGACATCTTAATGGATAATTCATTAAGAAAATCTTTTGTGCCAAGCCTATAATGATGAATTTTGGTTCCTAATGTTTCCTTGGCTCTACTCGGAAATATGTTTATCGATCTACTCATGGATTTAAGAAGTTTTCATAGAACTTTAAAAATGACCTAGGGAAATTTCAAACCACTTCTAATGATTGTGACTTTTAACATTCCCTAGTAAATGCATACACTGAAGGCACAGAGAAAGAGGTATTGATAAGAATATGTAAAAAGTAGGGGAGAGGCAGGAACAGCATGCCTGGCTACTTTGAATTATTTTCCCTTAAAAAAAAAGTCTTTATCTCTATAATAACTAAGGTTGCCAGGAAAGGGTAGATGTAGACCTTTATATTCATTCTGAAGGAGTTTTTTTGTTTCAAAAATGTTTAGAAATTAAGGATTAAAAAAAAAAGAAATCAATTCAATAAGTACTTCAATGAATGAATAAATAAGTGAATAAATGTTATACATTTCCCCCTACTCTTGGCCAGCAAAAATGTGCTTCCTGCTTTTCCTTTTATACTTTCACTTCTTAAAATATATTTTATTAATTTTTTCCTATTACATCTCAGTTGTTATCCCCTCCCTTTTATCCTCCCTCCCATTTTCCCCTTACTCCCCTCCCCTATGACATTGACTTAGGGGGACCACCTCCCCCTGCATATGCTCATAGGGCCTCAAGTCTCTTCTTGGTAGCCTGCTATCTTTCCTCTGAGTGCCACCAGGCCTCCCTATCCAGAGGATGTGGTCAAATATGGGACACCAGAGTTCAGTGCCCCCATATACTTTCACTTTTTATCAGTATCTTTAGAAATAGTAATAGCTAAAAGTCCCCACAATTTACAGACGTCTACGTTTGATTAGTTTCAGATTCACAGAAGATTTGCATGAGCTTTTCAGAGGACTACAAACAGAGAAATGACTAAATTTGATTTAAATTGCTCCCATTTGAAATGATGCTCATTTGCACAGAAGAATTTGGAAGCAAACTGGATTTTTGCATTGCCATAATCCTAAATGGCAGCCAGCATTGGTCACATTCTCCTAAGAGCTCATTCCTTAGTTTCCAAGAAACCATTGCAAGAGGAGGATGAAAAGCAAATTGAGTGACTTGGTCTAGTTGAGAAGTACATAGAGCTCATCAACTTAATAATGAAAATATTTTTTTAATTATTTAATATTTACTACTCATGAGATACCAAGCTAAGCATGTTATCCTCAGAATAATCTTTGAGTCTAATGTCCTTGACACCATAGGTATTAATCGTAGGATTGCTTCCGATGCCATCTTTGGTAGCATGTGTATGTGTACTCATATGATTGCACATTTGTGTGTGTGTGCACACAGGCGCGTGTGTGTGCCCAAACATGAGAACCCAAGTTGGATCTCCAGCATCCACAAAACAAACAAACAAACACAAGTAAGTATAATGTCTGATGCTTGTAATTTGAGCACTGGGGAGGTGGAGACAGGCAGATAGATCCCTGAGGCTCACTGTTCAGTCTGCTGAGCTGAACCAATGAGACTGGGTCCCAGAGAAATGAATCTCAGAAAATAAGGCCTACAGCTCCTGGGAAATGACACCAAGGTTGACCTCTGCTCTTCACAAGGTTATCTGCATATGCATGTGCAACCTCCTGGAATATGTACACACATAGTCTCTATGCACACATATATGCACTATATAAGAGTTCTTTGAATAGAGAGAGGTTGTTCTTAACTATCTGTTTGAAGTAGCATCACTCTCTTCTCTTCCCTGGCTCTCTTAATTATCCAACATCAGTAAGCATCACTGTCTGGCACCTCATAGTAGTTTATTCTAAGCTGGGTCTCCCCTTTATGTTCATGGGGATGGCCATGTATCTATCTATATATGTCATGTATCTATAACACTGTCTGGCACACAGCTTGATTTCTCTATATCTTGCAGCAAACAGTGCAGTATCTTCAGCAATAGGGTCCAGTCAGCAACCAAAAGCAGTGCAGTAATCTGGATTCTTTTCCAGGCCTCGTGGTCCTCCTTGGCCAACAAATCAGAGGGAGACAGTCTACATTTGGCTCCAGGAGTTTCTTTCAATAGTGTTATGGCTTGTGGGAGAAGGTCCATTTGCTCTAGCAGAATGCCTCCAATTACTTTAATTGACAGCTCAAATATATTTTGTATTTACGTGTATGTGTGTGTGCCAGGATGAGTTTATATGTAACATATGTATGCAGGTGCTCATGGGGACAAAGGTTGTAGGGTCTCTTGGAACTGGAGTTATAGGTAGTTGGCAACCACTGAAGTGTGTGCTGCGAACCAAACCTGTGTTTTCTGCAAGATCAATAAACCCCCATAAGCCGTTATCTTTGCTTCTTAATCATGTTTGGAAGGAGTTGGTGCATAGGCATATTGTATTAAAAGTATGAGGTCACGAAAGTAAATACATTCTAAGAATTATTTTTAAGTAAAGATTCTTTTAGGATTTATCATTATCAAAAACTATTGTATACTTATTTTACATGTCTGTATACCCCAATGCACAGAGTTTCTCTGGAGAATGGATATTGCAATGAAAATAAAGTTCCAGAATGCCTTATTTAGATCTATTGTCTGCCAAAGACATCATTTTGAGGTGAGAAGCAGAAGTATTTGTCAATGCTACTTGTATTACCTGATAGATGAACCTGTTTTAGGTTTCCATTCATGGTCAGGGTTTATGATGCGTGACATATCCACATTTTTACCTATTACACATGTAGGTCACAGACATACAAAAGTACGTGGTTATCTTTTGTTATATGTTTACCTGGTACCTCAATGCTTAGGATTATGATTGAAAAGGAAGGCTGCTTGGTCATACTTCCAAGGGGCTAAAAGTGATTTACTCTCAAGGCTAAACTTTCTGCCTTTGTTTGGATGCAAACCTTTCACCCAGGGATCTTGCCAGGCCTGCTTTCTACAGAGTACCTTTTGTACTTGTCAAGATCACTAACGTGTTTTGTATCACGGAACACAGCCTTGAGAGTAGAAGTGGCTATGAAAGTGTTTTCTCTGACACCCTCAGACCAGTGCACATAGAGGTCTCTCTGTGGTGCACTTCTCAAAAACAACCCCCAATGTATCCTGTTACATACACAGCCTCTCTACTAACTAAACCATGCATTTAATAATACATATGTTTTAACTCTGTATTTGAAAAGGTATCTTTCACATTATTTTGTCACAATGAGTCCTCTAAATTCTATAAACTGGTCATTTCATGCATTATAACATCTTCTTTGCAGGAAACTGGTGAACAAGTAGGGGAAAAGCCTACTTTGCACAGCTAAGAACTATTAAAATCAGTCTTTCCTAATTGAGCCATATCTCTTGAATGCCTTCCAACCCTCTAACTTTCATGGCTGTATTTACTTTACATGTAGAATCATTTAGTAAAAAAGTATTGATTTACTCTATTAACTCATTTAATATATGTGTGGTTTCTGTGTGCAATCACAGAACGGTGAATAAGTTCAAATTAACCCTATTGCGATGCTGTTCAGGTCAGAATGTACGTCTTTAGGCTGGAAATGGGGAACCCACATTTCATCGTCTGGAATTCTACTGCAAGCTTGAAGAAGGAAAATAAGGAAGCAATGCACCTTACAGAAAAGTCAGACTGGGCTCATCTTTATTGGACCCAATTTTAAGCAGCCATTGCTCTGTGGTCCCTGCTTCTGTTCTTGCTGTGGACTCATGCTGGCTTTTATTGCATCATCAGAAAGCAAGCTAATCCACATAATATTTTTAAGGCACTTCAGTTCAGGATGATTCTCCTTACATAGCAATAGGTAAATTGAGCACCTTATCTTATCAGATCACAATTAAAACAGAGCCAAGTGTAAGAAAACAAAGGGTCTGTAAAAGGCCACTCTTCCCTGTTAATTTTGGTGGCTCCAAGGTAGACACAGAGATGGACGTCAGAGTCACTACTGCTCCACACTGATGAACAGTGAGCGCAGTGCAGCCACTCACAGCCAGCACTCGCCGCCTTGCACAACACAACCTCTCAACTTGTAGGTTGAAACAAGAGGGCTTTGTTGTTGTCTGAATGTGATTTCTTTGAAAAGACACCAGCTCTCAAATGTACCCCAGGGAGAACATTTTTTGAGTGTTCCCCCCACCCCCCCGCCGAGGGCAGTCAATTCAGCAGTGATCACGGGGAGGTACCGATGTGACATTTTCGTTAAAGCTGCAGGGCCTCCCATCATCTGCCAATATTCTTGACAGCTGTTAGCTTTGCTGTAGTCATGGCTTGCTCAAAGGGTGGAATACTTAAATGCTGCTCGTTCTGCCAGTAATAAGTGAAGGAGAAAGTCAGCTCGAAGGGGAATGGGGGAGCAAACAACTCATTTCAGTGATTATTGCATGCAAGCAAAGAGATAATAAAATAAACGCCATGGGTTTCAGTGAAAGTAAAGGAGAAGAATAGATGGAATTTTCCAAACAGCAATAATCACGACTGATTTCTTTGTCACGGTGGGGTATGTGGTTTTCACTCTGAGCCTAACTGACCCAGTTACTGGACTGTTGGGAGTTCTGTTTCCAGAGTGCTGACTTATTAGTCAGGTGTGCAAGCAACCAGCTGATTTCAAGGGTATTTTAAAAGCAACATGGGACAAAATATTTCAAGGACGAATCATAGTAAGGCATAATTGATAATTAAAAACTATGTGTTCCCAGTATACAGTGTTTTGACTTATGCGTACACTTTGAGATATTTTTCACAGTGAAGCCAGTAACGTATCTAGTTTTTCCTCAGAGTTATCTTTGATGTGTTAGTGAGAGAACTTACAATCTAAGCTCTTAGTAGCTCCCTACGCAACACACCTTCGCCAACATCAGACACTGGGTTATACTATAGACCCACACAACCTACTCATCCTGCTCAACAGAAGTCCCGCGACCATCTCGCCAGCATCTGTCCATTACTACTACCCCCCTCCCAGGCCAGGCAGGTCTTCTTCTTAGGTTCCACAGTAAGTGACATCCTGTGGTTTCAGTTCTTAGGTGTTTGGTTTATTTCACTTAGCATCATGTTTTCCAGGCTCATCCACGTTGTTGCTTATGGAAGGACTTCCTTGTTTCTTTCTTAAAGCTCACTGATGCTGCATTCATGTATGTTTTAAGGTATTTTAAATAATATTTTCTTTATGCATTTGTTTGTGAACAGTTAAGTTGATGCTCAGTGTTGGTTATTGTGAATATTGTGACCATGTGAATGCAGATGTTTCTTTCCAGTCTATAGATTCCATTGCCTTCTAATATGTCTCAAAAAGTGAAGTCACTGGATTAAATGAATTCTTCCTTTAACTTTTGAGGTATTTGTTTTTCTTTTCCCCATAATGGCTGTCTTAGTTTATAATCCCAACAAAAGTATAGAATTTTCTTTTCTTTACAGCCTTGAAAACACTTAACTTTTACCTTCTTTAATGGCAGCATTCCTAGTAGGCACAAGATTTCTTCATGATTTTAATTTGTATTATTCTGATGACTGGTGATATTGAATAGTTTTTCATGTACTTGTTTCAATGCTTTCTTTTGAGAAATGGGTACTGAAGTACTTTGTCCATAAAAAAAAATAGCACTGGCTATTTTCCTGTTATGACGTTGAGTTCCCCATGTATTTTGAATATAAACCACACATCAGACGTGTTCTCTAACTTCATTGATGATTGCCTTTCTTGCTATAAAGATGCAAAGTTTGGTTTTATAAAACCTCATCTACCTGTCTTTGCTTTAATGTTCTGTACTTAGTTTGCCTTTGTCATAACGAATCAACTAGATTCTTTTCTGAAGTGAGCAGAGGAGAAATGACTGTTTGCTGGGAAAAATAAATGGTGAAGGGTCAAGGAAGAACTTCCTTGAAACTGTGCATTAATGGCTCTGATGTTGTGTCTGTGGAATTTGCTCTTTCCAACCTTGGATGCTAAAATCCACCCAGCCGACTATTTCTGGGACTAGACCATAGGTTGCAGAGATGGAAGACCAGAGGAGAAAGCAGCTCATGATACAGAAGTAGATTGGCCTCACACATTATAAACATTTTACTGCTAGGTTTCACTATAGCAGAAGCTGGTTGAAAGTTTATACATACGTTTGAAGGTCATCATGTATCTAAGATCCTTATATAGATTTCAAACCATGTTTTCAAGCTGAAAGTTCCAAGATATTACCATTTTTTTCTGCGCCAAGCGTGAACATTTCTAATCTAATTTATTTATTTTTATTTTTTAATTATAATTTATTCACATTACATCCAGATTGTAATCCCCTCACTCTTATCTTCCTGTTCCCACCCCAATCTATTCCCCTCCCCTAGACCTCTGACAGGTGAGGTCCTCCTCCTCCACCTTCTGACCACAGCCTATCAGGTCTCATCCAGACAGTCTATATGCTCCTCCTCAGTGTCCACAGGGCCTCTCTGCCAAGGGGCAGTAATGAAATCCCAGGCACCAGAGATCTTGCCAGAGGCAGTCCCCTGCTCCCCCTTCTCCATGTGGAGAATGAGCTGTCCATTGGCTACACTTGAGCAGGGGGTTCAGGTCCTCTGCTTGCACTGTCCTTGGTTGGTCATCAGTCACTGTAGGCCCTCCTGGGTCCAGATCCATCAGCCTTGATAGTCCCCTTGTGGAACTTCTGACAACATCCATCCTTCTATACCCCAACTCTTCCTTACAACTCCCAGCTCTTTGCCAAGAGTCCAGCAGCAAGTTCCAGTATCAGTCCTGATCCCATGCTAGGTGGAGTCATTCAGAAGACATCTTTGTTGGGCTAATATCCACTTATAAGTGAGTATGTACCATGTGTGTCTTTCTGGGTTACCTCATTCAGGATGATCATTTCTAGTTCCATCCATTTGCCTTCAAATCTCAAGATTTCCTTTTTCTTGATAGCTGCATAGTATTCCTTTGTGTAAATGTACCATAGTTTCTTTATCCATTCTTCGGTTGAGGGTCATCTAGGTTGTTTCCAGATTCTGGCTATTACAAATAAAGCTGTTATAAACATAGTTGAGCAAATGTCCTTATTGTATGTTGGAGCATCTTTTGGGTATATGCCCAGGAGTGGTATAGCTGGGTCTAGCATTTGACAATACTCAACATTCATTGATGTTAAAAGTCTTGGAGAGAGCAGAGATACAAAGCATATATCTAAACATAGGAAAGGCAATATAAAGCAAGCCTATAGCCAACATCAAACTAAACAGAGAGACATTTAAATCAATCCCACTGAAGTAAGGAACAAGATAAGGCTGTCCACTCTCTCTGTATCTATTCAATATAATAGTTGAAGTCCTAGTAGAGCAATAAGACAACTAAAGAAGATCAAGGGGATACAGATTGGAAAAGAAGAAGTCAGACTATCACTATTCACAGGTGATATGATAGTATAAATAAGTGACCCCAAAAATTCTACCAAAGAGCTACAGCCAATAAATACCTTCAGCAAAGTGGCTAGATACAAAATCAGCTCAATAAAATCAGTAGCCCTCCTGTATACAAATGACAGATAGGTTGAGAAAGAAGTTAGGGAAACTTTACCCTTCACAATAGCCACAAATAATAGAAAGTATATTGGTGTAACTCTAATCAAGAAAGTGAAAGACTTGTATGAAAAAAAAATCTTCAAATCTATGAAGGAAGAAGTTGAAGAAGATTTCAGAAGATGGAAAGATTGCCCATGCTCATGGATTGGGAGAATCAACATAGTGAAAATGGCCATCTTACCAAAAGCAAGCTAAAGATTCAATGCAATTCCCATCAAAATGCCTACACAATTCTTTACTGATCTTGAAAGATCAATTCTCAACTTCATATGGAAACACAAAAGACCCAGAATAGCCAAAAATAATCCTGTACAATAAAAGATCTTCTGGAAGAATAATATCCATCCCAGATCTCAAGCTGTACTATAGAGCAACAGTAGTAAAAATGGTATGGTATTGGCATAGAAATCATCTACTTGATCAACGGAATAAATTTAAAGACATGTAAACAGTTATGAGCACTTTATTTTTGACCACACAATGGAAAAAAAGATAGCATCTTCAACAAATGGTGCTGGTCTACCTGTATGTCTCCATGTAGAAAAGTGCAAATAGAGCCTTACTTATCACACTGCACAAAACTCAAGTCCAGGTGCATTAAAGACCTCAACACAAAACCAGACACACTAAATCTCTTAGAAGAAAATGAGAGGAAGAACCTTGAGCTCATTGGCACAGGAGACAGCTTCCTGAACAGAACACCAAGAGCTCAGGCTCTAAGGTCAACAATTAATAAATGTGACTTCATGAAACTTAAAAGCTTCTATAAGGCAAAGGGCACCGTCAACAAAACAAAATGATAGCCCACGGACTGGGAAAAGATCTTCACCAACCTTACATCTAACAAAGGGCTAATATGCATAGTATATAAAGAACTCAAGAAGTTAAACAGCAACAAACCAAATAATCCCATTAAAAATAGGGTATAGAGTGAAACAAAGAATTCTCATCAAAGGAATACTGAATGGCTGAGAAGCATTTAAAGAAATGCTCAATGTTCTTAGCCATCAGGGAAATCCAAATCAAAATGGCTCTGAGATTCCATCTTACACCTAACACAAGGGCTAAGATAAAAAAAACTCAAGTGACAGCACATGCTGGCGAGGATGTGGAGGAAAAGGAACATTCCTCCATTGCTGGTGGGAGTGCAAACTTGTACAACCACTCTGGGAATGAATCTGGTGCTATCTCTAATTCTAATTTCAATTACTCCTACTGAGTGTAGCTCTCCAAGGGCAATGAGTATTGGCTGCTTGAGACGCTCTATGCATGGCATTTTGGAAAACAAAAGTAGGCTTAAAGGATGTGAGGGAAATAAAAATCCTCCACATTTTATAAAAGCCCTAGATTAGAATGAGGTTGATTTGGGTCAAACAAAGTTCTTGACATAAGAGGCAAGTGACTGTAAACAAGCCTTAGATTCAGTGGGTGGCAGCGGCAGCAGTGCTGAGAAAACCCTTAAGTAAATTAGAGCTGCCGAGGACATGAGAATTAAAAGTTCTTTCTCCATAGCTCCTTCATCAGACAGGAAGCAAGGGTAACTGGGATCCAGATCTCATAAATAAACATAGGGGTTACCAGTTGCTCGAGGTGAAAAGTCATACTTGAGTATGACACAATCAGGCCTCAGAGACAAGTGATGACTCCCCTGTCACCCTGACAGGAAATCTACTAACTTCGTTAAGGCAAGAGTAACAGTTATTTCAGCAGCACGCTTCCAAGTCTTCACCACTGGGACTTCCACAATGCAAGCTTATTTAAATAATGTTTCAGAAAAGAACATATGCAACTGTTAAAGAGTCATGACAGAACAACTGTAATCCCAGGAGATGATGCTACCAGGAAATAATCGTATTTACTTCAGCTACAAGAGTAGCATTTCTATGGGATAATCAATGCCTCTATAAACATCCATTTCAGGCAAGGGTGTTGGACCTTTGACCTCTTTCAAGCCCAAACTTATTAGTTATTTCAAGACTGAAGTAATTGCAATTGGCCATAAATTCTGTGGTGCTGCTTATATTGATTCTGTTAGCTATTAGATTTATTACATGCCCATTGTGTGCAAAAGATTGCATTTGGTGCTGGTTAGTATATATTTATTTGAGTAAAAGCAAAATCCTGTCTCAGCGTGCTTAAGTCTAGTAAGGAAGCAAACCAGTTGCAAAGGTATTCCATTCCCAAACGGAGAGGGAAGTGGGTTTGGTTTGAGCTGGTGTGTTTGCTCACCCAGGTAAGCAAGCATTTTAAATTGGTGTTTGAGAAATGGATAGAATTCTAGCAGTGAACACCGGGGAAAGGACTCTCTGTGGAAAAATAATAAAAATAGAGAGGGATCAGAGTCAGGTTGGAAAAAAAAATAGCTTGTTAATGGAACAATGGTGAGCAGTTTAAAACAGGCAGAGGTCATCTTACTGCCATGCTCCCTAGCAAGTCTCATGCCTGTCAATGCCTCCTTCTTTGTCCTGTACTGCTCATGCCCTGCCTATTAGAAAAGAGATACAGTTTTCTCGTTGACACTGGCAAGCAAGAGGAAAAAGTGCTTTACTATGGCCATGCAGCAGTCATATTTAAGATGTGATTTCTGTTGGCAATGCCTTAAGCCCTAGAAGTAATTGGCACTTTACGGGTTATGTGACAGGAGGGAAAGGAGCAAGGAGTATGGAGAGACCATTTAGAATTCCTCCAAATGCGAAGCCACAGGGCCAGACAGCCAACTCTGCCCTTCCCATTCCTTTGAGTTACAGTGTATACAGTTGTTTCACCTTGCCCTCTATACCCAGGAGATGGCAACTGCCACTCTGATGCCACAGAGAGGGCATCAGTCTGTACTTCTGGGGTCATCCATTCCACAGCAAGCTCAGTGTTTGCAGAGAGGGCCAGGGAGCTTTCCCTGAGGTGGTGTTCCAGGAGTGCGTACTGAATCTGTGGGAAAGATGTAAATATTTTACAATTTGTTCCAGTTCAGACTTTCCTATTCTCTGCATCTGCTTCCCCAGGTCTTACAACCCGCCCACTACATTCTTTTTGCTATACATATTTTGAGACAGGGTTTTTCTGGGTTGGTTGTCCTGGATTTGCTTTGTAGACCATGCTGGTCTCAAACTCACAGAGATCCATACATTCTTACCATGTCTTGTTCAGTATTGAAGAAAGGGTGATTTAGCATCATGCTAGTTTAAGTGTAAATATAGGTATAAATATAGATGATATCCTTCTTTTTATATCAAGGTGAACTTCTTAATTATCTCTAACATAATTACCTCTTTATTGCTGAAAGGCTTTTAATTATGAAAATCAAAATCTTCTATAAAATCTTAAAATGTTCCCAAATCAAAGACTGTACCAGGTCATTTACCCTGGAACCTTGGGGTAAAAATGTAGACATCAGACTTCTTAAAAGCTCTGCAGGTAATTCCATTAAACAGCTAGAGTGGATGGTGAGATATACCTTGAAGATGAAAACGGAAACCTAGGTTGGTATCAGATAAAATATGCATGTGTCTAATAAGCAAGTATCATATTCTCATTAGTTCTTGACCAATACATTTCTATTTTTAAAATAGTTTCTGAGGCCTGACCTTCATAAATTTATAGCAGGATAATTATCTGTGTGATGCATCTCTGTGAGGAACGTGAAGCATGTTGTTCATAAAATGTCTGGAGAATATGGCGTTATTTGCAAACATGCCAGGGAATGCGGCGGATTTGACAAAGGTTTATGAAAACAGTATGCCTCGATTTTTGTCAGTAGAAAAGCAGTTTCAAAATTAGCCTCCTAGTACACAGAAATCCCAGACACGGGAAGGCCAGAACCCTTGTTCATCCCCATGAGTTGACAGTCCCTCATTTCCAAAACCTGTGACACCTCTGGCTGTTTCTTCTCTTAACAAATCATCCAGATGTCAAGAGCTGCCCATCCTTTCAGTTTCCTTCCATGCCTTCATTATTCATTTTGTTAGTCAGGGTCCTGAATTAGGTTCTTGTAATCACTGGTACTTTTGGGTTCAGTCAGCTCACCGCTAGCTTGGTGTTTGCAGAGAGTGCAAGGGTGCTTTCCATTTTTAAAAAATTTTACTTGGTTGCTTTATCTATCTATCTATCTATCTATCTATCTATCTATCTATCTATCTAT
>OU015758.1:9564284-9587970 GCA_907169655.1 Acomys percivali | reverse complement strand
TATCTATCTATCTATCTATCTATCTATCTATCTATCTATCTATCTATCTACCTACCTATATATCTACTATCTATCACCTCTTGTTTATTATTCCTTTATAATTGACATACATTTTCTATAAAAATGCTTTTTAGCTATAGCTTCTGGACAGGTCTAATGGCTTCAGTTTGCTCATCCTAAGTAGATCTCCACTGGCCAAAAAAACAATCATAAGAAAGCGAACAGCTGAGGTATTTGAATGCTCTGTCGTGTGGACCTGATCTTGTTTCCCCAAACCCTTCTCCTTTGGGTACAACACTGTAACACTGATGGAGATGCTTAGCAGTTTCCTCGAAAGGATAACTTTGTTTGTGCTCTCAGGATTCTAGCTCTTGCTGCTCGTTCTGTAGGTGTTTAAATCCTGTCTTGTATGAATGGCTCAAATTTTATGTTTTTTACAGAGCCTTGAATCCCAAAGCTCAAAGCAATGTTTTCCTACTATGATCCCTTGATCTTTATCAGGATTCCATTTTTTCAAATATAGTTTACTTTAGTTTTTCTTTTCTTTTCTTTTCTTTTTCTTTCTTTTTTTTTTTTTGGATTTTATATGTGAGTATTGCATTTGCATAATTTCTACCACTTCATCTCCCCTTCCAAATCCTCCAGTATCCCCCATACTTCCTCTCAAATCATGATCTATTCTTTAACTATTACTATCAATTATTATTATATGCATGTGTTTAGGACTGACCACTAGGAAATGGATAACCTATGAGGGAGCTAATTTCTCAAAAATCAAAAAACAAAAAACCTGTTCCTCTTTCTCTCGGGAACCACTGATTGCCTGTAGCTCTTCATCTAGGGATAGGAACTGTTGACCTTTTGATCTTTCCCCATCTATATTTGTATGCCCACAGGTCTTATCATTATGTAAGCCTTGCTTAGGAAACTATATTGTTGAGACTTCATGGGTGTTATTTGCCTGTCATGCCAAGAAAACACACCCTAGCAACCAATACTCTGTTCCTTGGATAATTGCAATCTTTCTGGCCCTTCTTCCACTATGTCCCTGGAGCCTGGGATGCAGGAGTTATGTTGTAAGTGCATCAACTAGTGTTGTGGATCCCACAGCCTGTTGTTCCCTGCATTTTGGATAGTTGTGGATTTCTGTAGTTTTCTCCAATCTTCTGCAAAAGTAAGTCTCTTCAGTGAGGGATAAGAGATACAATCGTCTGTGAGTATACAATTAAATACTTAGAATACAGTTAGAAAGTATATTGACTAATGAGAATGGCAGCAGGAGGTTTTCTTTTGTGGTCTTGGACCTCTTCAGACATGGGTAGTTGCCTAGGTTTAACATTACCAAGCCTGAAGTCCCTTCTATTGAGTGGGTCTTAATTCCAATTCAGCAGCTGTTGGCTTCCTATGAGATAAAAGTACCACTATTGCATCATTGTAGCTATCTTGCTGGGTCAGTCCTTATGGGGTTCATGGGTTTTAAATGTTGGTAAGACCACTTGTTGCTTTTCTCCCTTGGCCACTTACGTAGCCCCTGCCAATACCATAAAAAACCAATGGTCAGAGAGGAGGCTTTCAGGTCAGTTCCAGATCAATTTCCTCAAGTCCTGTGCCCAAAGTGTACGGTGTCTGCAGCAATAGGATCTTCACTTTCAGTTTGGGAAGTCAAGAAAGGATGATGACCATGGTTTTGGGAGTCTTTTGGACTTCTCTGACCAATAACTGAAGGGAAGTTTTCTGTGTTTGGTACTGGGGTTTTGTTAGATAGTCTATGACTCTTGGGAAACATTTTCAATGCATGTTGTGTAACTGCATTTAAAATTATGTGAATATATGCATATATAATGTATTTTAGGTAAACTTATAACATAGTGTTTCCCTACAGCATTTTCAACCATATGTAGTATTACTTACCATGATCATCTTTTAAATACTTCCGTTGCCTTTGCTGCCTCTAAATCACTTACTGCAAAATGGTAATAATACATGCATAAAACTTGTGCTCGTGATGACTAAGACCACTGATAAAAACGTTTCGATGGGCACTAGATAATGCTACAGTCTCTCACCTTTTCTTTCTCTCCTTGACTTGGTCTCAGTCTCCTTCCTTCCCTGCTTCACTCCCTCTCTTCTTCCTTTTTCTTCTCATCTTTGTCTTTATCTCTCCCTCCCTCACCCTTTCTCTCCGGCCCTATTCTGTGTACTTCACTATAACTTTACAATTTCCATATGTTCAGGGTCCTATAGCTGGTAAATTCTAGTTTTCTAGGTGCTTTCTAGGGGAAATATTTGCACATATAGGTTCTCAGTAAACACGGGGGTTTTACATGAAAAGACTCAAGTGTCATTGACCTATTCTACAAGCTATAATTATGGCTTAGGAGAGAAGCTGGGGTTAATCAATCCAGTTATTATATGAAGGGTTATTTTTATTTTTACTATGATCTGATTACTACATATTGTCTGTACTATGTTATTGTTGTTACTATAAGTTATTCTTTGTATTTAACCAACAATTCTTTAAGGATACCATTATCTTTATCAGAGATCACATTGATTAAGGTAAACTGATATAGATTACACAATTTCTAAGTGTTAGTCAAGGCCTAAATTAAGTCCTAACCAGATTGAAAGCATATATTGTCTCAATTTACCAAGTTTGATTAGATCGTCTCTAAATGCAATGTTTAAATTTCAATGCTAGTAGTCATTACAGACAAGTCAGTAATGTGAGTTCGTGTAATCATCACTGTCACTGCTGTTGTTGTTATTCTTGCTGCCGTCATTGTCGTCATCTTCCTCCTCTTTCTCATCCTCCTCTTCCTCCTCCTCTGCCTCCTCCTCCTCCTCTTCCTCCTCCTCTTTCCTGTAATATTAAATCTGGAACTGCAAAAGGATGAATGGTGAACTAGGCAATACATTGACAAGAAGGAATTCTAGATAAGGTGACCCAGGATTAGTGTTTAGATTCAGGAAGTGAAGAGAATACGCAAGCTCTGATGGTCCTCCATCAGTGCTAATTCTCAGACTCGGTGACCATCTGAAAACAAACCATGCTGCAGTGTAGCAGCTGTTAGGAGACTTGGGAGGCAATATTTATGGAGGTTAGTGTGAACTCCTTTTCCTCTGACCTTCCTCAGTTTATTTTCTGTGCACTCTTATTTTTCCTGTTGGTTATAGGTCTCCTCTTGTGGCATACATTTGCCTTCTCAGTAGTTATTTTCTGCTCTATAGTGCTTTCAGAATCTCCTGAGGATGCTCAGGGTCTGTCTCCATCACTGCTGAGAGCAGACGCCCTCTCACTGAGATGCTCATCCTTCCTCATCCCCCATGGTAGGAAAATAGGTTCTCTTTGATGAGTTTTACTTTGGGATCTATTAATTCTAGTCTCTTTTATGTGAGCTGAAGATACAAGAGCCAGTTTTCATAGAAAAAGTACATCTGCTGTCCAGAAGACAGACTATAGAAAAGATCTCGCCCTCTCTCTCTCTCCTCCTCCCTCCCTCTCTCTCCCCCTCCCTCCCTCCTTCCCTCCCATCCTCTCTCTCTCTCACACACCCATACACACTTCTGCCTGTGTTTGTAATTGATTCTCCAGCCTTCTATGGCATAAAATGATCATATAACCTTTTAATAAATTCTTCTAGTTTTTCTAAAATGAGCTGATCTGAGATCTGTTTCTTAGAGTCAAGCAATCACTTAACCACAAGAGGTAACTAATTTTTAAATCATTCTTGTAATTCATCCTTAATTTGATTTTTCTCAAGCTGAGTCCCCATTACTTGACTGTTTATTAAGACTTACCGTCTACCTCTAGGGCACAATTCATATTCCATAATGTCTCTTTTTCTATAATTGGTTATTTATGGGGTTTCCTAATGATTTTTACATTTTTATTCTTTGAAATTATAATACAATTACATAGTTTCCCCCTTTCCTTTATTTCTTCCAATGCCTCCCATCCAATCCTTTGCTCTCTTTCTTTCAAATTCAAGGCCTATTTTACGTTAAGGTACACACACACACACACACACACACACACACACACCCCTAAATATGCAACTATAACATGCCCTGCCCAGACTGTGTAACATTACCTGTATTTAATGTTTGGCTGACTAGCTAGCTTATTACATCTGGTATTTCAACTCTTCACTGACATCACTGGTCATTCTTCTTCTATGGTTGATGGATACAATTTCCTCCCCTCTCCATCCGTTCACTTTTCTTTCTTTCAAAATTTGTGTGTTAATAAAGTAAAGCCCCCATGGCAGGTCACAGAATCAGCAATGATAAAACAGTCTTAGCACACTCACTAAATAAATTTAACCCCAGTCATTTTACCTCAATTGGTCTTACTTTGGAGTAAAATGAGAATTATATTCTGTTCCTTCTCTCAATTCTGTGATTTGATGCTTCTGTCTTCTTTCTGGAAAAAACTGCACAGAATATACATTGTCCAGGCTTATCTGCCAATGGGATAGTCTTTAAAAGATGTTGTATTGGTAGAACTTGGTAATAATTCACACTTTGATTAAAGAAGACAGATTCTGTTTTATAATAAATGAATTGTTGTCAGAGAGAATGAAACACATTGATTCTTATGTTAACTTAATTGCAAACCAAAATAATAATACAAACTAGATAGATGAAGTCATGTTACTTGAAAATATGAGAAAATAATTGACATAACAAAATGTTATTCAATATGAATCATTGATTATTAGAGGTGAGATGTTTGAGTACAATCAATATGTAAATACTGCAGAAGCAACTGGTCTTTAGATTTTACCTAGAGCATTTACAATACAGTTGATTACATGATTAACTTCCTAGGATTCTCTCAATTCCTTCCAGGTGGATATTAGTATGATAATAGAGACCACAGAAGTATGTTTAAAATAGTAAGTACATTTTATAAGAAGTAATGTTAATGGATTTTTCTCTTGAAGCACCTTAGTATCTTGCTATTTGATAAGGATTGACATATGTGGTCCTAAATACCATGCCTACAGATAGCATATTTCCCCTCTTCCACCTGAGCTGTTAGCATGCTTAAACATACCTGTTATATCAACTTACTTTCCCAGGCATGTCTGTATTCCTTAACATTGGACCTCATGCTGAATGGAAACCTCTCCTTCTAAAGATTTAAGCTTGATGCCCACATTAAACTTCTTGAGAATGACCTCTAATTTAGGGGATTTTTTTTCAGTGAAACTAGTATGAGTGACTAGTATACAATACATTTTATTAAGAACTTATATACATTAGCAAAGTTATAGATTACATTTAATCATTAGTTTCTCCCTTCTTTTTAAATAAATCATGAGGAAAACCCTATGGCTATAAGCATTGTTGGTACTAATCTTCCATATAATAAACTGAGTATCAATTATTTTAAATGAAGCAGTTTGTAAAGTCAAACAGACTTATACAAGATTGTTTGATTTAGGGCCAAACAGTGGCTCCCTAACAGAGCCAGATGTCATGAGAAAATTTCAGCGGGCTAGAACAGTAGGCTTCTAACTTCAGGGATGAATATGTATTGATCCTATGATGTGAGCTTATTGCAAATGCTTGGGATTTGTTGGATTAATTACTACTTTCCAAAGAGTGGGGTTACTGAGTGAAACTACAGGCCTGCTCTCAGAAAAATAAATGAAACAGAACAAAACCAAGCATGGCATGTTTTTATTACCTCGCGCACAAATTTATTTGATCCATTAAAAATAATAGTAAGAGTGTATTTTTTAAGCCAGAGGAAGACATTATCTCATAAGCCTATATGAAATACATAACAGTTGCAACTGGAGAGATGGCTCAATGGTTGAAGCATTTAATGCTCTTGCAGAGGATCTCAGTTCCCAGCACCCAAATAACAGCTCACCACTCTTAACCCCAATTTCAGGGGATCTCATGCCCTCTTCTGGCCACCATGATCGCCAGTGGTACATGATCACATGATACAAGTGGTACAGACAAAACACTAACAAGCATAACATAAAAATAAATATTTTAAAAACACATGTATATTATGTTTATATATGCTACAAAACATACATCTACAAATATATTTGTATATGTGTGTATGTATGTGTATATGTGTGTGTGTGTGTGTGTGTGTGTGTATAGAGTTCTGCCACATAGAGTAGGAATGCTCCCTCCCAAAGCCATAGGTTATCTAACAAAGTCTCCAGCATCAGACTCTTAGCCAGAGGAGCCCAAAACAATATAGGCAAATTGCCATATACTTGAATTTACTATTGGTTCATAATGAGAGAAGGAATTGTCCCGATTAGTTCAGAATTTAAAATGTTGTAAATTCTTTCTGGAACAAGGTCATAAATTAATGTTCATAAATGAGGAATGAACATAAACAAGGAAAATCCGAAAGATAAATTTTAAACACAGAGTTAACTTAGACGAACTAACTTTGCCTAGCATGACATTTATGAAACGCAATTTTGTAAAATTCATAAGATTACTTTTTCATTTTAATGTTCTAATTATTCATAACCATCGAGGGCTTTTAATGTTTTAAATTTTTAAAAAGCCCAAATACAGTAGATGCTTGATAAATAAATACACCAGTGACTCCTGCTTAATCACTGGGCAGAACACATGGTTTTTGTTTTCTGTTTCCCTATTGAAAAAAGACTTCATAAAATAGGAGGAAAAATAAATAATGTACAGTACATAGCAGTAATGATAACGGGAGAAAGCCTATCACTGGTAAGAGATTTAATCTAATTTCTGGAGGATAAACTGTGAACAAGTACTGTGATTGTTGAAGCTGAGCACAGAAAAACCTTACAGGGGATGAGGGACAGCACAGCTTTTTGCAAGGAAGAGCCCCAGATGTCTGGGAAAAACAGGACTGGCTCCTATTTGAATATGACAGCACGGATGGGGAGTGAGATTAGAAATACAAATATAATTGGAGTTTGGGTCAAAACTACCTATATCAGGATTTTACTACCCAACAAATAAAATTAAGTCATCAAAGCTTCAGGCAACTATTTGTTTAGCTCACTGTGCTGTGTGGTTGGCGATTTGGGTTGGGTTCCCTGGGCTTGTCCCGTGTTGTCACCCAGTTGCTTATCACTCGGCTCTGCACCTGGACGTTAATCCTTTATCAATTGGGATGGCAGAGATGGACAACCGACTTCATCATTCTCGTCACTGAGCAGATTATTCATGGCTTGTTCATATTGATTGAGCAAAATGACAACTGTAAGACTCCTTAAAGCCTATGCTTAGAATCGCCCTGTCTTAACTACTTCATCCTCTGCGTGAGACAGGTGATAGGAAAGATCTAGATTGAAGGGCAAGAGGTGGACTCCATTGCTGACTGAGCACAGCTCAGGCATCACACAGGAGCACATGTGGCTGTGGGGGTGGATAAATTGTAACTACAACTTTTAAAACCCAACAGTGTGTTTGAGTTCATTTCATCTTTTTCCATATCAGAATGTCTGGCTTGCATGCAGGTATTTGTTGCTAGACCCCAAAAGGCCTAAAGGAGACAGGGTTTAGTCCCTGAAGGCACTGTAACCTTTGATCTGCCCATTAGGCCCCTGGAGGATGCTACAGTAAGAGTAAGCATGCAGTGACTGGTTTTCCTCCCTGACTCTCAAAAAGGACTCAACTACTTAAGATATGCCCACTTGCACTGATCTATGCATTTTAATTTCCATAAATTATTTTAAAATATTTTTATGTAATAAAGTTAAAGTAGATATTTGAGGACACCTGCAGTCTGAATTAGAAACATCATGATGATCAAGTGCAAAATTGCTTCCATGGAAGTAAATGGATTTAGACAGAACAGAACCCCTGGAAAGATTTGATAAACCTTTAAAAACTTGACATTTAATAAAAACTAAAAGATGTCATGTCGTTAAAAATTCATACATTCTCATTAACATAATTGCCTAAACTTGAGATGAATGAGAATTTTACCAGTGGACATGGCAAAGAGGATGGGGGAAAGCACGTGAGGCCTCAGTTCTACACAAAGAGCTACAGGCAAACAACAACTTAAAAAAAAAAAAAAGCTGGGATTGAGACAGGTATGATCCACAGGGGGAGCACACCTCTTGGTTATGCAGTACCAAATGGTCAGCCCTGAAGACATATACATACCAGTAACACTACATGAACCGAGCAGATTATATATAGAAACATATATGTATGTACATGTACATGTAGGCGTGTAACAACTATTAATGAAAAAAGAGGTCATGCATTTGAAGGAGAATAAGAAAGGTATATGCAGCCGGGCATGGTGGCACACACCTTTAATCCCAGCACTCAGGAGGCAGAGGTAGGTGGATCTCCATGAGTTCAAAGCCAGCCTGGCCTACAAAGAGAGTCCAAGACAGTCAAGGCTACATAGAACAACCCTGTCTCAAAAAAAAAAAAAAAAAAAGGCGGGGTGGGTGAGGAGATATGGGAGGGTTTGAAGGTAGGAAAGGGAAGGAATAAATGATAATGATTATATTACAATCTCAAAAATAAAATAGAAGTAAAAAAATCAAATTCACAACATTCAAGTGATGTGGAACAGTAATGTGGAAATCTTAAAGCAATAGAAAATAAAGGAATAGAAACCCTTTGAGAATAGATCAAGTGTATTTAGGGATATCTCGCAGAAGAGCCTTAACAATAGATTAGGACTGAGGATTTTTGGGAAAAAATCCTGAGGTTCTAAATTGATGCTAAAATATAGCCCTTTGTTAGTTATGACATATATATGAGGAGAGAGTCATCTTCACATATTGCATTCTGCAGAAAACAGTGGTCACATGGGCGTCAGAGTGCAAACCCTGTTTATAGGTTCTGATGTTTAGAATGAGCCCATAAGCAAAACCACAGAGTTCTTAATTGTGAATCAGTGTTTGACTCTTTTCAAACGTAATAAAGTTAAATGTGCCACACTGGGGATCTCGGACAAAAGAGGGTCTTTGTGTTTCTGGAGTCCAAAGTTCTCTTTAATTAGCCAAACCACTATGCCCTGTGCCCAGGAGGACCAGGGCAGGCAAGCAGCTGTAGAGCAAGGCTTCTCAAACTTTCTCTACTTGACAACCTCCTTAGCCTAATCAATTTTTGTGGCCCTGGGTATATAAGTCTATAAAATAGATGTATTATTGGCAAATAGAATATAAGTCAGAAGAATTTGATTTTAAAATAATCTCTTGGAAAGAATTTATCATTTGTTGAAGACACACATACATTTGCGTACTAATTAGATAGATGTTCTTTTTTTAATATAAGGAAATCTTGGCTGAATATTCCATATGACAGGCATAGAGCCTCTTTGAGGTTTTTCAAAACTGGCTGGTACTTTGGTTTTATAATTACCAATGCTGAGAACAACCCATAATTACAAAAATACATAGTATAAAATGGCAGAAGTATGTCTAGAGCTGTTTACAAGTTATTGGGGGCTTTTGTCCTATCCCCAAGTAAAATTCCATTTGATTTTCAAAACTGAAGCTCACGACTGCAACCCAAACAGCAATTTTAAAAATCAAACTTTCAGCACAGGGTAGCTGAAGGCATACATACCGAGAAATGGCAGTAAGAAAACATCAAAAAGCCTTGTTTAGATTCTGTGATTAGACAAGCATATTTTCTGAAGAGTGGAGGGGAAGTGTTTTGGGTGGCATTGGTTGACATTGCATGGCACGGAGGCATGTAGAGTGGAAACTGCTCACATGTGTTCAGCAATAAGGCTACATACACTGAGGTCCTGTGATAGGCCATGCCTGAGAGCTGCTAATGGTACTTCATGTCACTCTGTGTTTGGTCTCAAATCCATTTTCGGTGACTGATTTTTTTCAGAAGTCTACTTTGCCAATTGTTTTTGGCTTGTGCTCAGTTTAGGCCTGGGATCTAGGGCTGAAGAGATGATGACGCTGCCGTTAGCAGCACGAGGTGCTCTTGCAGAGGACTTGAGGTCCGTTCTCAGCACCTATGTGACGCAGCTCGCAATCAGTGTCCTCTCCCAAAGTCCATGGATATCTTCATTCATACACACGCCCCACATAATTAATTTTTTAAATATATAAAGAAATTTGTATCTAGAGGCTCAGTTAATGGGCAATGGCAAACACAGCCATCAGTACCTGACATTCTCTCCCTGATGTAAAATGGATTCGGGAGGGCAAGGGAAAGGGTGGTTACAGGTTAGTCCTATAAGGCTGTCTAAGGCTGTCTCCTTCATACGTGAGACTGTCAAAGAATCGTCTCCTCTCCCCTTAGATGAAATCTGACATGCAGAATCATGCCCTCTTTGTACTTGCCTGAGATGTTCCAGTAAAACTGTCCTCATCAGAATGCTGTTTGACTCTAAGCTCGCCAGTACTTGTATAGATTTGAGGGCCATCACTGTATACAAACTGTATATGTAGTAGTTTTAGTGCTGCTGTAGTTCATATTAGCTGCCAAAACACAATGCTATAATCTGGGTCGTTTATGCCTGGACAGAATTTTACTTCTCATAGAAATTGACTAAGGCATCAGCATCCGGTGTGGCCTTGTTTTCTGGTTCCTGGCTAGTGCCCGTTTCCTGCTTCCTCCTATGGACTTGGAAAAGGCAAGGCTGCTCCCCGGCCTTTCTAAGGACTGGGACCCCATTCATCACCTCGTGGTCAAATGTCTCCCAGATGCTCTCATATCATCACCTTGGTGCTTTTCATCTTCAGATCTTAGAGGCACACAAACACAGGGAAGGTAGCAAAGATGGAAAATGGGATCTGGTAGCCTTAGTTTGCCCTGGAGACCTTTCTTCCAGCCACATGCTGGTTCCTTGCATGACGTGAACATAAGTA
Organism: Acomys percivali; assembly: GCA_907169655.1. NCBI lineage: Eukaryota > Metazoa > Chordata > Mammalia > Rodentia > Muridae > Acomys > Acomys percivali. The sequence continues at coordinate 9,577,135 of OU015758.1, read as the reverse complement.
GGGAACTACGTCTCTTATTTTTATTAATTTATTCTCTCATATATTACATCCTGAGCACAGTTTTCCCTCCCCTTTGCCCCCCCCCCACCTTCTCCATTCCCCATCCACTCCTTCTCTGTGTCACTTGAGAAATGGGCAGTCCTCCCAGGAACATTAACCAAACATGGCATATCAAGTTGCGATATGATTAGCCACCGCCCTCCCCCCATTAAGGCTGGATGAGGCAGCCCCATAGGAGGACAAAAGTCCAAAAAGCAGGGGAAAGTGTCAGAAACAGCACCTGTTCCCTGTTAGGAGTCCCACAAAAACACCAAGCTGTGTGACTATAACATAAGAAGTGCCCAGGTTAGACCCATGCAGACTCCCTGTTTGTTAGTTCATTCTCACTGTGTCCCTATGAGTTCAGGTTTGCTGAGTCTGTGGTTGCTCTTGTGGTATCAACCCTTCTGGCTCCTACAACCCCTCCTCCCCTACTTTACAGGAGGGAATTAAAGCCCTTAAATGTCTATGATCATTTTCATGAAATAATACTGATTAACAACCATGGTTAATACAGAAGTAACAGCAGCCACCAAGTATTTTCATTCATCATGCTTGAAAACTTCAAGTCGGCCATACTTTATTACTTTGTGTCCTAGAGTCGGTGATGTCAAGTCCCACCTCATGGCTGTGCAGTCTGCCTTCGCACCGGCACATGCTTAGATGCACATGCGAGTTATGAAGCTGATCTGGCATAAAAGGCAGCTGAAAAAACTAGGTAGTAAGTCAAATATTAGTGGGATACTAAAATTCAGTCTCTCTTGCAACCCAGTGTTTCTCTTTATATCTATTTATTTCATCAGGAACACTTTTTGGATCTCACTACGCATTTTGTAAAAACTCTTCCCCATCTGAAGACTTAACGAAGTTTTGATTATGCCTCTGTGATCTCCACAGCCATTTCTGTAAAAGTTCTTCCATCATCTTTGGCACACTGTCACCTGAGCACTTGATGTTGTTATTTACAAACAGATTTTGAATGAATTTTGGTGCTGCCCTACGCAAAGAGCACATGCTTTAAAAATCTTGAGTTTTTTGTTCCCCCTTTAAGAGAACTACTTTGTTGCATTACTATTTAAATCATTGTAACTACATCTATGGCAACATTGGTTTGCTTTTCATTGAGGTGTCAGTCAAAGACATAAAATAACTCTCTTCTTGGCACAAGTGTAGTCCATCTATAATTAACAACCAAAGTATATACTGTTGTTAGCAGACAAAATAAAAACACTGTGTTTGGACTGTTTGCATTTAAGGACATGCTTAGCACCAGATTAATTATCCTTTGACCTTGAATCTTCTGTGTGCATCACTGAAATATGGTTCACTAGTGAATCAATGAGGGATGAAAGATGATCCTGGCTGTGAGATAATCCTGCTCATGGGGGTTACTTTGAAGAAGCCAGCTTCAGTGTATCAGTTAGGATGATTAATATGAAGTACTGGGCCCCTTAAAGCCTCCAAATTCCAGTAGCAAACTCTTTGACTTTTGTCTCATTTACTCAAAGTCAGTTGATATTTCTGGTTGGCTTGCTGCCTTCTGCTTGGTCATCCAGGCACATGGATTTCTTCTTCTTCTCCTGTGGCTTAATTCTCTCAGTTTCAAGTGTAACTCCCATGAGAATGTGAACTGGGAAGCTGGAGATGTTTCCATGAGCAGGCCCAAGAGTGGCATACATTGCTTGCTTCTTTCTTCCTTGCGCATAGCATGAGATGCATTAGAAATTTGGTCTAAATATGAACCTAGGGAAAATAAAACAATTTTTTTTCTCACTCCGTGCCACTCTGTACTTCAGGCCAGCTGACACTTTGCCATATCCAAATTGATTTGTTTTAGTAATCCTTAAAACATGTATGTTGCTGCCTCCTAGAAATTACACTATGTGCCTGTTTCTTTTGGAGTATATTCGTGGGTTTTGATATATCTCAGGGTCATCTTTATGGACACAGGTTTATGATTTTTTTGTTCAAATTGTTCTAAATATAATAATATTATTCCTAATTCCCTCAAATTCACAAGCGCAGTCCTTCCCAGGCTCTCCTGTTGATGCAGTCTCCCTCTCTGTCTTCATGGAGCCTCCTAGTTTGGGTTATACAATGGCCTCCGCTACTCTGCCTTTATATTAGGCATCAGCAGCTGCTGTTACTGAGTCAGCATCAGCATCTTCTTTCCTCCTCCTTCCTTTTCTCCTCCCTCTCTATCCTACTCCTTTTCCTCTTTCTCCTCTTCTTCCTCCTCCTTTTCCTCCTCTTCCTCCTCCTCCTCCTCCGTATATCCCATAGCACTTTAGATTCTAAGCATTCACTACTGAAACCTTTTCTCTTATCTTCCTCACCATGTCCTGATTTATATCCTATGGATCTTCTAACAGTCCCTCAGGCTTACTGATTTTATCTCTCACTTACGTGATGTGCCAGTGCTTCTCTGGACACTAATTTGGCTGTGTTAACTAGTTTAACAGCAACTCAACACCATCTAGAGTCATCAGAGGAAAGGGAGCCTCAGTTGAGAAAATTTCTCCGGTAGATCTGGCTGTAGGCAATTCTGTAAGGCATTTCCTTAGTTGATGTGGGAGAGGCTGACACATTGTCAGGGGCAGGTGGTGGCTGGTTCTATAGAAAAGCAAGCTGACTTCTTTTGGTGCCAATGTAAACCATATAAACCCTTTCCTCCCCAACTTGATTTGGTCATGAAACATCACAGCAATAGGAACCATAACTAAGACCAAATTTGGTACCAGTATAGTGGATATTGCTTTAACAGACCTGACTATGTTGTTCAGGAAGGATTATTAAAGGATTTTTGGAATCTTAGGTTAGAAAAGCCATTGAGTGTTCAAGGCTTGGTGAAGTGTTCTGTGGAAGCTGGGAAGGGAAGAGCTTTGAGAGAAGTTCAGACAATGGAAGCCTGGCTTGTGAGGTTCCAGGGGGAACATTGAGAGTCACTGAAAGACTCTGTCTGGGCTATTGCACAGTTTGAGTTAAGAATCTGTGATTCTCATTGGCTGGGGCTGAAGAGTCAGTTGTGCTTAACAAGAGACCAGCATCAATAAGTGAAAACTTTGCTTTGCTGGGATAATTGATGCTGATCCTCTGGAGCTGATAAGCCAGTGGTGATTAAGAAGAGACGAGCTGGTCTTGCTGTATGCAGGGGCATTGTTGGGGGTCATTGTTCCTGCTGCAGCAGGGGGGCTGAGAGTTGATATGCATGGCCCATGTTACCACTGAAAGCCAGGTAGACGTCCATGGTCGGTGCTGCCACCTGAAGACACGTTGATGTTTGTGGGCGAGGCTGCCACCAGAGACCATGCAGAGGTCGGTGGCACGTGCTGACCCAGGAGGCCAGCTGGATATCCATGGTCCATGTTGTCACCAGACACCATGTGTAAGTCCAGGATCAGTGCTCCTGCTGACTGTAAAAAACAAGGAAGCCCCCCCTTTTTTTGCAGTGGTATCAATGACTGCAGACTCACAGTTGAGATGGGAGACACAGAAGGCTTCTGTGATATGTCCCCTCCCAGTAAAAGTAACAACCTAGACAGGAAGCCATCAAAGAGAACTGTGGTAAGGATGCTGAAATAGATGGCTACTGGCAGGAGTGAAGGTAGGAAAGGGCTCACTTTTCTTAAGGACAATGTCAACAGAACTAAATGGCAGCCTGCAAACTGAGAAAAGATCTTCACCAACCCTATATCAGATAGAGGGCTAATTTGTTGTTGTTGTAAAGGAGATTTTTATTTTCTTCATCGCATGCTGCCAAAGACGCTGTTTTCCCCAGTTCAATTTCCTTCTTCAAGGAGAAAAAGGAAAAAAGGTTCTCTGGGCCTCCGAGCTAAGCTGCTCCTATAATGGGCTCAGCCAAGATAGGACACAGAGATTGGTGACTGATTCTGTTCTACCAACTTAACACACTGACCACCACAGAAGGGCAGGCGAGTGACTGGAAGGCAAGTTGTGGACCAAGAGTTTAAAGACTGTAAGGTGATCAAAATAAAAGTTAACACCCACCACACCCACATCTGTGCTTAAATATAGAACCTACCTACTGGTACTCTGGACACTTAGTTTGAGAGGCTTACAACCTCCCAACCAGGTGCAAGAGTCAACTCTAGCCATAAGTACCTCATCATTTACTTTGACCTTGAGCTTTAAGATAAAAATTCTAGAGTTGTAGCAGATGCTCGTAGTTCAATCAAGTCAAAATCCCAAGAAGTGTACCTTGACAGAAGGCTCTGAATACATACCATACCACTCCTGGGCATATATCCAAAAGATGCTCTACCATACAACAAGGACATTTGCTCATCTATGTTTATAGCAGCTTTGTTCATAATAGCCACAATCTGGAAACAACCTAGATGTCCCTCAAATGAAGAATGAATAAAGAAACCGTGGTACAGTATTACACAATGGAATACTACTCAGCTATTAGAAACAAATTTGCAGGCACATGAATGGAACTAGAAACAATCATCCTAAGTGAGGTAACTCAGACCCAGAAAGACACACATCATTTGAAAGTGGATATTAGGCCATCATGGATGTCCTTTGAGAGACTCCACCCTGCGGGCGATGGAGACAGATGCTGAGACTTGCAGCCTGACTCTGGGCAGAGCGCTGAGAGTCATATGAAATAGGGGGGGGGGGGGGAGGACCTGGAGGGGTCAGGAGCTCCACAAGGAGACCATCAAGGCTGGTAGATCTGGACCCAGAAGACCCTGCACAAGCTGATACACCAACCAAAGACAATACTTTTTATTAATTAGTAATTGATGGGGAGTCCATTGTCAGTGGAGCTATTGTAGGCTAGTGAGCAAGCTATGTGGAGGAAGTCAGTTAGCAGTGCTCCTCCATGGCATCTGCATCAGGTCCCTGCTCTGATTGATTTCCTATGCTGACTTTCTTCCATGATGAACAGTAACATGAACGTGTAAGACAGATAAACCCTGTCTTCCCCCACTGGCTTTTGTCATGGTATTCCATTACAGCAATAGTAACCTTAACTAAGACACTGGAATTGCCTCTTTCCTGACAATAGATGTACACTGCCTTGGTCCAACCCCTGGTATCCTCTTCTTCTCTTCATCCTATCTATTTTCTACACTGTACCATAAAAACTCTCTTTCCTCATCACTTGCCACTTAACCTAACCTTAAAATCGATTATTTGGAGCCTAGACTGATGGCTCAGCAGTTAAGTGTGAGGACTGCTCTTGCAATGGACCCAAAGTCTGTTCCCAGCACTGCACTGGGTTGTTCACACTCTCCTGTATCCCCAATAGGGGAGCCTGTATTCTCTTCTGGCCTTTTGGGGCACTGCACTCACATGCACAAACCTTCACACATATATCCATAAATTTAAAAAAATTAAATGTATATGTGAGTTACTAGGTTACTATTATTCTTAACACTGTTGAGACCCCCTTGGTTTGGTTGGCCAGGGGAGGTATAATTAGAGGTATCACATTCCTTTTCTGCTTCTTTTCTGGCTATCTTGAAGCTTCTTCCTCTGTGTCTTCCTCAGAACTCCATACACACTGTCTTTTCACTCAGTAATACGTGGTCTTTGCTCTACTTTCTTAGCCTTCTGCACAGCTGACCCCTTCTCATCTCCCAGAATTCAACTCTCTTAAAAGCCTTTCCTGACATGAAGACGCCTGCTCTTTGTTGTTAAGGTAGTCTCGGTGTCTTCTACACTGTGGTGACCACATGCCTTAATCGTATTTTGTGCTTAAATGATTAATATATCTGAATCATCAAACTGTATCCCCTGTGGTTATCATTTTGTCATCAAAGCCCAGGAGAATGACTGGGACATCACCATATCCAACATGCATCCATATTTTTCATAGTTACTCCACACTGAATCCCAAGCTATGACTTACCATCTTGTACAGATTTAGGCTAAATAAATATGTATTGAATTGAATTGGACTCTAATAGCCAGGGTTTAAATGTATTAATTTTGAAAACATGCTTTACAAAACTTCCTTGATGCCCATCCCAGTTTGAGTTTTAAGCAAAATGTAGCTGTGTCAGTTTGTTTCAGGCAAACTTCTGATTTTTCTCTTTAAAGGGAGAAATTTTACTGATAGAATAAGGCACTTTGAAGGCTACCAAGTTGATTGACTCCCTTTTCATTTCTTTAGCCATCTGCCTGTTTGTAAATGAGTAGGAATTTGGTAGAACGACCAATGAATATTCAGAATATTTACACAATAGCCCTATGTAAATTCTATCTTTCACTTTGAACAAGAAGCACTGCAGACTAGAAGTAAAATATTGTCTGCTTGGTTTGTAGTGTGCTGTTCCTGGCATCTGCGACTTTTGTTACTGACCTCGGGCTCAGATTTTCTTCTTTCTTTTTCAGTAGCTCGACTTTTAACCCATCAACTTTTTATAGCAAACCCCAGGATGTCTGTGTAGTCTGACAGATGTATTCAATATTTGAGTCAAATGTTGAATATGTACAACTTTGGCTGTGTGTGATGCTTTATTAATGTGGGCGGCTAATCTTCTAAAGCTAATGGGAGTAAAATTATAATCAAAGGCCTCTTTAACTCAAAAAAGCATGCTCTAAATTATTCCTTTTTTTCTCGAACTGTTGCTTTTCTTTGACTAGGGTCCTTGAGATATTGAAAGGCCTTTTTAAAAAAAGCTCAAAATAGCAGAAAGCATAGTCTTTATTTTCTTACTTAAGAGAATAGTTTTTGACATTCAATTCTTAATGCTTATCTTTGCCTGAAATTTATTTCTGTGCCTCACTGGGGTTTTGGCAGGAAAGCTTAGATATGCATTTAAGGGAATTAAAATAGATGATTCATTAACCCAGCCAGTATGCTGGGTGCCCCAAACTGGTACTATATCAGTCAACACAATTTCTACTCTCTACATACATGGTTATTGTATTTTAGGCATCCCGACGGAACAGGTTGGGAAAAAAAAACCAACTGAGAAGTTGAGAACAATGTGGGAAAACACTAGGTGACCAGAGGAAAGAGCTAAGCAGAAATGTACTTACATGTAAAAAGTTACGACTCTGCTTGATTACATGGGGTGCAATGGAGTATGAACAGGACTGGAAATTATCCTCCCTGAGAAAGGTCTGGCCTTTATATCCACATGTAAGTAAATTGTTGTTGGCTGAAAGAGAGGGAAGAGGTCATAACCTTGAAGACATCTTGGGGGGAAGTTCCCCTTGGATCTCCCATGACAGTGCTCTTAGGGTGGAGTTGTAAGCTGATTATCAATTTATAACATCCAGAAGACAAAGTACCTTCCCAACTAAGAGGAACCTGAGCAGAGAATCAGCAGCACTTCCTACAAAGACAAGTTCAGCCAAGAGGAGATGGTGGTTTACATCAAAGAGACATCTGCATTCATAGTAAGATACAGTCTGGACATGGTTTGAAGATTTGGTGCTCAACTGATGTAAAGCTGAAAGAAAATCAACAATGGCAAGTCAAATCCTAGTCTAAGAAACTGTATTTCTAGTCTAGGACAGCAAAGCTTCTACTTAAGCGAGGCAGAGATTGGGGTGAGGTGTGGGATCAAATCTCCATACCAAAATCTGCATATGTGATGAGACATGACCATAGAAAGATTTAGTCAAATTGGGTAAGCCAAGATCTGGTCTGTAATTCTAATTGCTTTTGTTGATGGTTTTAAAGCTGAGCATGTAGTACAGATAAGTAGGAGAAGCCAATGCAATGCTTTGATATGGATGATGTAAAAAGGAAACTGAAAGATACTGAAAAAGAGCAGCTGGCGTGATAGAAAGACAACCTAAAGTGAGAGTAGTTAGAGTGTCCGTAGTCAGAGTTTAAAAAAAGGGGAGGGGGATGGGGTGAGTTTGGCATGGTGACACATGCCTTTAAGACTAGAATTGAGTTACGCCCTTTTAAGTAGACAGGAATCCTAGTGGACGGAGAAGAACACTCACCAACCTACCCATAAGAACTTTGACCCAAATTTTACCCTGTATACAAGTTATGTAGGGAAAATGATGGATCAGAGTTTGAGAGAATGCCTGGCCCAACCTGAGATCCACCCCACAGCAGAGAGCCAACCCTTGACACTGTTAACAGTATTCTGCTATGCTTGCAGACAGGAGCCTAGCATAGCTGTCCCCCGAGAGGCTCCGCCAAGCAGTGCATGTAAACAGATGCTGAGACTCACAGCCAAACACTGGGCAAAGCATAAGGGGTCTTGTGGAAAAGTGGGGGGAAGACAGAAGGACCTGGAGGTGACAGGAGCTCCACAAGAAGACCAACAGAGCCAACTAACTAGGGCCCAGAGGAGCTTTTGGAGACTGAAGCACCAAGCAAGGATCATGCAGAGAATGGACCAAGGTCCCCTACATAGATGTAGCTGGTGGGCAGCTCAGCCTTCATGTGGGCCTCCTAGTAAGGGAAGCAGGGGCTGTCTCTGACCTGGACTCTGTTGCTTGCTCTTTGATCACTTCTCCCTAACAGGGCTGCCTCACCAAGCCACAGGGGAAGGGGACTTGCTCAGACTTGATGCGACTTGATGAACTGGGGTGGGTTGAGGAAGGCTTCCCCTGTTTGAGGAAGAGGGGGTAGGTGGTGGGTAGGGGACGAAGGAGGGAGGGTGAGACCTGAAGGAGAGGAGGGAAGGGGCTATGAAAGGGATGTAAAATGAAGGAAGAAAGGAAAGAAGGAAGGAAGGAAGAAAGGAAGAAAGAAGGAAGGAAGGACGGAAGGAAGGAAGGAAGGAAGGAAGGAAGGAAGGAAGGAAGGAAAGAAAGATTAGCATTGGGGATGTAGAGGCAGGCTGATCTCTTTGAGTTCATGGCCAGTCTACTCTATATAAGGAATTCTAAGACAGCTAGGGCTGCATAGTGAGATCCTGCCTTCAAAAGAAGATGAGGAGAAAGAAGAGGAAGTAAGGGAAGAAGAGGAGGAGGAACAGGGAGAAGGGGCAGAGGGAGAGAGGAAGGGAAGGGAAGGATGGAGAAGGGAGAGAGACAAGGAGTGATTCTTTCTGAGTGGTGCTGACTGATTGGTGAAGAATGAATGGATTTGGCATGGAGAAGAATTGTGTATGACCACAGACCCATGGCAGTGCAAAGCATAGGTGGGATAGATTCGTGGAAGAATGGCGAGAGACAGGAAGGAAAGAGTATGAATTTTGGTGCCATTTTTTAGCATTTTTTCTCAAGTACTTATGCAGAGAAATTACATTGGTGGTTACTGACACTAAGTGGGCTATAATATAGAAGGTTATTGTTTAGATGTAAACACAAAAGTGACAATAATACAGAAGATGGTCCAGTAGTCACAAAGGGAGGATGGGGGAGATACATAAAGAGTTTTGTAAATGTGATAGAGGAATCCCGGGGAAATCATTGTCTATTTCACTGTGTGATTTCAAAGAAATAAGGACCGGATTACCAAGTGAAGGTGAGGATAGGGAGGATGCTGTTAGAACTCTGGAGGGAGATGTGAATACATCATCTCCAAAGAGTATTAGTCAACTTGAAAACATGTCATGCTTCTGGACATCTGTAGGAGCTGAACAGTTCTGATAAGAAGACCTCAAGTGCTTAGAAAGTTTAGATTGAGATAAGACTGCGTTAAAACTTACAAAGTAAAGGAGAATCCAGATGCTTAACTTGCTATATACATGACATTAAGTACAAGTAATTGTTGAAACAAAACTAAAATGTTTAACATGTATTATACTGGCTTAAGAAGAGATAAACCAAGAAGAGCTAATAATTTCATTATATGGTCAAATACCATGTTCAAGTTTTTATTAATATCCTGCAATATCATGGGAATGTTAGAATATGAACATTTTCATTGCAAGATGTAATGATTTCCCCTTATTGAGACAGAGTCTATTGTATCTCAGGCTGGCCTTGAACTTGCTCTTTAGCTGAAGATGACCATGGATTTCTGATCCTTATGCCTCCACCTCCTGGGTGGCTGGGATTACAAGTATCCACTGCCACACCACATTTACGCTAAGATGAAACCTAGGGCTTTGTTCATGTCAGTCAAGCACTTTATCAACTGAATCATACCACCAGCCCTTCAACGTATAAGCAAAGTGCTTTGCCACTGAGGAATGTCCATAACCCACTTAGATCTTCTTTCAATTACTAAAAATTAGAAATATACTATTATAGATACACACTTCATATTATTTGAAATGCTGCAGGGCTTTACTTACTGGAAAAATCCAAGTGCTGCTAGGAAGACAGTACAGTAAAAGGAGTAGATGCTAATGCAATGGAAGGGAGGCTGTATTTTCTGCTGTAATCTATATTTACATAAGAGAAAGGGACAGGGAAGCCTTTTCTACTTTCACAGCTCACAGAGCATAGTTTGACAGAAAGGTGATTCTGTGAGATGTAAATTCTCTCAGGATAACACCTTCCTTGTGTCTCCCTACCTTATGGAGCCTCGTGTCCCTGCCATCTTCCCAAGCAATGCACCCTCACTTAGTCCTCTCAAGCAATGCTCCCTCACTCAGTGAGTCCAGGGACCATGACCTCCAGAAACACCTGGAGCTTCACTGATACTAGGTCCACCGGCAATGCCTGAATTTTCTGCATTCTTCTTGAAGTGTGGTCAGCTCCTTAATGTTTGTCTTGAAAAACAAAAACAAAAATAAAACCCACATTTCTTTTAATGGCAGTTATAGATATATTAGAGTATAAATCTAAATCAGCAAAAGGAAAATGAAGTGTAAATAATTTCAGGGATTCTACATATTGCCAGTGGATGTGTATCAATGTTGTTTTCTGCTTGAAGATTATGTGTTTATAGATTATTTTATATTTAGAATATTTTAGCTATCAATTAACTTCTGAGACTGCTCAACAATATAGTCCCTAAACTTTGTGGTTTGTGTGCTGTTGTTTTTGAGACAGGGTTTCTCTGTGTGGCTCTAGCTGGTCTGGAACTTGCTGTATAGATCAGGCTGGCCTTGAGCTCAGATATGCACCTGCCTCTGCCTCCTGAGCGCTGGGATTAAAGGCCTATACCACCACCGCCAACAGTCCCTAAACTCTAAAGGCTTGGTTTTCGGGTCTATCTCAAGTTCTCTGTCCCGTATCTTCTATCTCACTTCTTTTGGGATGACATCATGAAATCCTGTGGCATAGAGGGTCTTATGGAAAAGTGGAGGAGAAGATAGAAGGATGTGGCAGTGACAAGAGCTCCAAAAGAAGAGTCCCCTTTAAGTATTGATACCCTCACATCTTTTATTATAGAATCAAAGTTTGTCCAAGTTACAGATTTTTATTTACATCTTAAGTATCAACTCTAATTACTAATTTTTCTACCCATAACTCTGTGTGTGTGTGTGTGTGTGTGTGTGTGTGTGTGTGTGTGTGTGTGTTCTAAGTAACAAATCTGTCTGTTCTGTGTCAGGCACTGTCTTAGATGCTCTGCGATATTAGCTCCCAAACAACCTTATAAGGTAAGCATGTATTACATAAAGAACCCGATGGAGAAGGATGAAATGCTTGTCCATAATCAAGGACAGCCTTTTGTTGAACTTCATGCAAGCTAGCCTGGCAGCTCAGCAGGCACAGGCTGCTGGAGCAATTAGAATATGGACATTTATGTGAGCCAGAGGGTGCCTCTTGACATCTAGTGGGAGAAGAGAAGATGTCAGAGAAGAGAACACAGAAACAATCAAGATGGTGATGAATGAGGTGAGGAGTGGTGATGGATCGCCTGTCACGGGATCAGTGTCCTGCAAAAATCTATGAACCAAATTCTAGGGCAACAAAGGGCAGCATTTTGTTCAGACTTTATGCAATCAATTTAGTCCTCTAAAAGAGGGCATAGAAATTATAAAGTACAATTCCATGGTTAGAAGTAGTGGTTAAATATAGACTTATAACATGTTGACATTGTGGTTTCTGAAATGGTATGGTAAAGATAAAGAAAGTGACAGATTTTGGTATTAAGCTACAGGTTTTGGTGTAAAAGTCCAGAAATAGTATTTGTTAGGTCAAATGCAATAAATACAATTATTTCACAGTCTTTAAAAATAATAGCCACTGCTGCTGCCAGACTCCACCAGGAGAGACAGCCTAATGCTGTGAGGCCATTGGATTCTAGTCCATGTAGTTGTCAACAAGTAAGACACAACTTGTAAATCACAAGTCCTCCAGGTCTGTGAAATTTCTGTTTATGTGTATGGAGTATGTAGAGATAACCCAGGAAAGGTGGTAGATAAGATGCTATTTGGAAGGCGCTGTTGGTCCACATCTGGCTAAACTACTTAAGCTTTGCTATTTCTGAATGTTTATGATCCCCTAAAATCTCTGTGTTAGGACCTACTCACCACTACGATGACACTAAAGGATGGGATTTGGGGGGAAGTGGTTAGGTGAAATTCTTATGAATGGAACTAGCGACTTTGTAAAAAACGTTCTCAGACACTCCCCTTGCTCCCTCTACCATGTAAGGGTGTATGAAGAATACATAACAGCTATGTGCCAGAATTAAAGGGATTCAGGACTAGTAGGAGAAAGGTAAAGAAAGTGTAGCCCTTGAACAAAGGATAGCATTTACAGACAATATGTTAAGGCTGCCTGACTTCATAATGAGTTACTGACCTGGCATGTCTCTAGAATCTAAAGATACAGCAAGGGAAGTAAAGAGCTAGTAGGACTTACAGGACAAAAGAAATTCAACTCCTTTTTAAAAAAAACACAATATATTTTCATCATGTTTTTCCCTCCCCCAAACTCTTCCCAGATCCTATGAACAGACACACATACACACACACACACACACACACACACACACACACACACACACACACACA
>OU015758.1:9477649-9564274 GCA_907169655.1 Acomys percivali | reverse complement strand
ACACACACAGAGAGAGAGAGAGAGAGAGAGAGAGAGAGAGAGAGAGAGAAGAGAAAGCAAATAGACCAAAAGTAATGAAAAGCTGATGGTGTTATGTAGGAGTGGGAAGGAAGGGCAATAGGTTGGAGAGTGTTTCTTTCTCTTACTAAATTCTTCTAGAAGCGCAGAAATAAATATTTTACATACGATATAGAATTCTAGATCACAGCAATTTTCTCTAGATAAAATTTTACGTGCATGCAGCTTGTTGGATTGGTCTCTGTGACACATGTCTGCTACTGAAAATAGATTGTATTATGTGTCATTTGTCAGTCTGCAACTACAGTTCCATGCTGTCTTCCCATAGATCTGTGTTGTGCAGCAAGCCTGTGGACCATTCCAGGTAAAAGGCCCATGTTAGAAATAATCCCAGCACTCAGGGAGGCAGAGGCAGGTGAATCTCTGTAAGTTCGAGGCCAGCCTGGTCTACAAAGTGAGTCCAGGACAGCGAAACCCTGTCTCAAAAAACAAAAACAAAAGCAAAAAGAAAGAAAGAAAAATAGAAGGAAAGAAAGAAAGAAAGAAAGAAAGAAAGAAAGAAAGAAAGAAGTTCAAGAACCGTGGCGCATGGCATTCTGTTATAGACTTGTCTCTTACCAATAAATCTATTTTTCCCTACAGAGTGGGTCCACTGTGTGCCACCAGCATAGCATTGCCAGTATACTACTCAACAGCTCACTCCATCCTCCCAGAATTAAACGTATCACTTCTAGATCTCAAGTAGCTAATGAGTCTCAAACTGGAAATGCGAAGATAAAAGATCTGGGAGTTTTTTAATATAGGTCTCTTGATAAATGTCTAGTCTGATTCAGTGTATGTGGTGCAGTCCCAAGATTCTCACTAAAAATTAAATGCAATACTTTTTTTTTTTTTAAAGATTTCTTTATTTATTATGTATACAATATCCTGCCTGCAAGCCAGAAGAGGACACCAGATCTCATTGTAGATGGTTGTGAGCCACCATGTGGTTGCTGGGAATTGAACTCATGACCTTTGGAAGAACAGTCGGTGCTCTTAACCTCTGAGCCATCTCTCCGGCCCCTAAATGCAATACTTTTGTCATAAGGTTGTAACGTGAGTTACATGAGATAACACTTCTCTGCTTAGGTCTTCAAATTACAAGCTTCAAAGTCATTACCCGTATCATTTGTTGTGTCTAATCACTTTTTTACACATTTATAATTAAACTTTATGAATCACCCTGACATCACTGAGGGACTCTGCTGAGGATAGCGCAGAACATCACATTACGGTAATTCGTACTCCACGGGGCAATATTGCTCTGTTCCTAACCAGGCTTGCAAAGGAGCTGGGTCAACCAGAGGCTGTTTATTTTAAGGTGGCTATTATACTAGCAATTGTACAGCAGAAGAAAGATAGCCCATTCTATCAGTACACTGAGAACTTTCTTCAAAATATCTCCATACTGTATAGAAATCTAGTATTAGCTAAATATAGATCTGATTTCCAATTAATAAATTGCCTTTTTCTTAGATAGTAGCTTTAAAGAAACTGTTATGAGACTATGCTAAGTATTATATATCATCTTCATCATCTAGTTATCAACTATCTGACATCTCTCAGATGTCTACTGTGCATTAATATAATTATATTTATTGTATGTTTTCTTATATGTAAATGTATATATAAGAAATATATACATTTCTATACACATATCTATCTTTATCCATCTTAAATATGGATTGAGAAAATCAGATTACTATATTATATTATTATTTCTAATCCATGTCGACATTCTATATTATTTTAAGAGCTGGATTTTCAAAATAAAATGATAATAGACAGTAACCAACCTAATGAAAATTTTATTTCCATTTAAAGTAAAGTATTTTGGGACAGTAAGGGGTAAAATTTTAGGATCAATCATTTATTTTCTTTAAATATGCCTCCTATACCACCAGACCCTGATTTGATAATTATGTTCTTTGGTTTGTCCTCTGAATGATGCTTTAACCTCTAGCTCATAAGCAGTCTGTATCCAGAGAGATGCTATTTGTATTTTGTGAATTCTGGAGAACTAAAAAAAATTGAGGCTGCCTTTGTTCTGCATTTGGCTAGTCAGAACTAGATATAGATAGACTCTTAGCCATTGCCATATTTAAAAATAAAAGTGAAAAATTACAAATTAGAGATTTTTCATTAAAATATGTTATATTTTCAAAGCACCGATGTGGATGTTTTCTAAGATTCATAACCTCTTTTCTACACCATCATTTATAGTCAGGAAATGAAGTGACCATCATTTCAGAAATCAATTTGTGGTTGTCATTTGCAAGTAATATCAGTTAGGATCTAGTAACAATTATTTACTAAGTCAATGACATAGGATTTGTTAAGTTTGTAGGTGAGAGACATGTGCAATTCTCCCTTCATCCCTAACTTGGCTGCACTTGCCTGAGCCAGAATACCAACAGCACTTCACATGAGCTTCAGGTGGTTATTCATAATCTTTTTTTTTTTAATACAACAATTGCATTTACTGGACTATGGACGCCTTTAGCCTTTTGGCTTTTTTCCCCAAGCACCTAATGGAAGTGCCTCACATGGGGGAGATGTTCTTGTTTGATAATGTATGTTGAAATGATTTTGCAAAATAACTGGCTGAGAAGGAAAAATTGAAGTCCTGAAGAGAGAGAAAAGTCAATTGTCACAAAAGGTCTCTGGATATAAAGAACTGAATTGGACTTGGAACAGATTTTGAGATGAATTTTCTTCTTATGGGAAAAAAAATGTCCTTTCTGTTGTCCTGGGAGAAAGGAAAACCCCAGGAGTCAACAGGCATATGTGACATTGTAGAACTGGCACAGAGGGAGTGAATGCAGTAGGATTACAAGATATAGTCATCACTGAGATCTCCAGTGGACACTAGGAGTGGTGCTGCCTTACGTCCTTAACAGAAGCAGTGCACTGAGATACTGAGGATGACAAGGGAAGAGTGTGGGCTGTGTAAAGGTACATCTGGAAAACTCTTGGAAATAAAGTGTATCTTAAGTTCATCTTTTTGGTCTTCATTGCATCCATCTCAGTCTTGTGTATTAGTGGTACCAAGTAAGTACACGATACTTACTGTGCTTAGGAAGATAAGGTATCCAGATTCTTAAGGAGGGAGATGCCAAGCAGAGGGGATAGTGCAGATTTTATCCTTATGCTCAGGGATGAATCTTAGTCTAAGGAGTTGATATACGGTGGCATTATTTTGGTAGGAATAAACAAAACTCAAGATTCTCACTTACTTTATGTAGTATACGTTAAAGAGGTTTATATGCACATCATTAAGCCATCAATATACTAAGTCAACCAAGCAACATTGACACCATCTTCAAATGAAGTTGATCTGTGCCTTACCTTTCATTATCAACTGTCCACTTCTCATCCTTTAACTATGTTGCAAATGACTTAGGACCAATATAAGTAGGAGTTTATGGGCCTGATTGTCTGGAGGTATTGGATGGCTATATAGTGTAGTATGGTAGAAGCAAACTTACTCTCCTTGTTTCTCAGCATGAAGAATCCCAGAGTTGTTCAACTCTGTGTTTTATTATAAATCTTGCACATTTTAGACTGTAGCCAAGTACTAAGAGTCCCCAGTGAACAGGACATTGTGAGGTAGCCATCAAAGCCTTCTTCAGAGTGGACTCTTAAGTAAGGAACCTGTCCAGATGGTCTTATAGGAAGGCCAGAGTAATATTTTAAACTCCCCTCTTGGCTATGGGTTTGATATTAAAGCTTGTTCATAATATATCTTTAAAAACAATATGATCAGATGCATACACTTTGGAACCTCAATGAAAGGACTCGGTCACACTGTACATAAAAGCCCTGATAGAAACCAAGGTAAGCAAACAATTCAACCTTAAACCAAAGTGAATCATACTGTTTATCATACATATTTTATAAATATTTCTAAATCCAATCCCACAGAGTTCAAAAGAGTACTAATTACTCCTACTCTATAGA
Source organism: Acomys percivali (assembly GCA_907169655.1). Taxonomy (NCBI): domain Eukaryota; kingdom Metazoa; phylum Chordata; class Mammalia; order Rodentia; family Muridae; genus Acomys; species Acomys percivali. The sequence continues at coordinate 9,560,257 of OU015758.1, read as the reverse complement.
GATGCCAAATGCAGAAAGAGCAATGCCTAATATTGGTTATAACATCTGAAATTAAGCAACTGAGCATGCATTTTTGTTAGTGAATAATGGATGTTTCAGAATAGAACAACAAACTCTTTGGATTATTAAGAATCTTGTTCTTTGGCACTAGTCAGTGTTGGTATCAAATGTATAGAAATGTGTTCACTGCCCTCTCCTTCTATCATCCACAGTTTTTTGAGGCAGCTGGCTTGATTAATATTTAAACAGGTTCATTTGGATATTCTTCATAAAACATGAGAGGGTTGGCTGTGATTTTCGGGATCTCTCCCAAATAAGGTTTTGGACAACCATCCGATTAATTTAGATATAGATCTGGATCAAATATTTTGTGAGCAAGTTAAATTAAATAACACTAATATTTGAATAATGTTATAAGCCTAGATCTTCAATAAAGGCAATTTTATTAACAGAGTAAAGTTTTCAATAAAACAATTTATCATTTCTCTATCAGATGAAAAAGAAACTAATGATTTGTTAATTTACAATTTTTATTCTATTACATAAATTTAGCACCTTTTTATGTAGTTTGCCTCAAGGTTTATTTTTCATTATTACATGTCTTCACAGAAAACTAATTATGTTTCTATGTAAGGCATAAAGAAAATGGTAACGTGTATACCTGTATTACTAATCTTGTCCTAATTAGTTAAATGTAAAAGCTAATACCTTGAACATTCCTCTGAAGAGAATATTGGAGTAAAAAACACACACACAGCCATAACTAATAAATAATTGTCTTTAGAGTAGTCTGTAATCCTCCAGAAATGCTTTCAAATAATAGTATTTCTAGGAAGGTATTTAGTAAATGGACGCTTTGTTTTGTTTCCTGTGTTGATGCCCAGTCTAATTTTCTGGGGATTGTATGTTCAGTGCTTATAATATCACTGACATTATTTCTGACATATAAAAATAAACATGTGTCTTTTTTCAGGTGTGTTTTTTCCTTTCAAACCACAGCTTTGGAATATATTACCCTCATTGTCCTTTCCTAGAAAGGCAGCTAATCAACTATTAAAAAAAAAACAAAAACATGTTTTTCAAATATAAAATTCACATTAGAGTATGCATCTAATACTAGATGTAAGATGTTTCAATTTTTTACTATTAATATTTTGCATTTTCGTTTAATTCAACAAGAATGATATGAGGCTTTACGCTAGAATACTCCTGCTTTCTGGAAATTAGATTAAGGCTTACTCTTAAATAATGTTTATTGGGCCCGTCGCTGTTGTGTCGGGTGTAATTTCTTCCTACTTCTGCTCTCTACAAATAAACTCCTGGAAATCTCCCAGGTCTCAGTAAGTGTTCCAAGTTGTATGAATTTCAGCAGGAGGTGGTTTGGCTCAGGTTTGGGCCTTGGCTGTAAGTTCTTTATTTCTGATTAATGAGCTCTGCCCACCGCTATGTGCCAGTCATACAATGTTCAAACCCTAATGCAGGAATCACTCACCTCCTCCTAGAAAAAGGCTGTCCCTTAATGTTCTTTGTCCATTCTCCCCCGTGGTTTTTTTTTTTTTTTTTTTAATCTACCTCCAGTGTAAACTGCTATCTGTGGACAGACTCAGAAGAAGTTTGGTACCCCTATTCAGTTCGTGTCTATCTGGAGAACAATGAAAGAACCTACCTTTGTTAGCTGTGTCATCTGAATCTCCAGTATGAAATAGAACTCCCTGAGGCTGCCTTGGCCTGGGGTGCTCTGTGCTTTTGTGCAGTGAGTCAGCAGATGCTTTATTCTGTCTTCTGGATCTAGAAGGGGTTATAGAGGACCTGTAGCTGACAGCTGTCTGCCCACTGTAAGTGGGTCTTATGGCGCAGGACGCTCCGGGCATGTTCTATTGAACAAAGCATTGTCTTTCCTGGCGGGGCGGGATGATACTCATTCCCTCTCTCCCTCCCTCCCTCCCTCTTTCCCTCTCTCTCTCTCTCTCTCTCTCTCTCTCTCTCTCTCTCTCTCTCTCTGTGTGTTTGTGTGTGATATTTCTTATTTAGTGAAATTTTTAAAAGGAAAAAAAAACGTGTTGGTTTAGGAGCCAAAGGTGGTGTTAAATAGGGCTGATTATTTTCCTGATAGGACTATAGAGCGCTGGTGGTCACCTGGCTGCTCACAAAGTTCTTCATGGGCTTCATTCTCTTTGCTTGTGCCCAAGAACGTGAACTTTTAAAATACGCTGAATGTGCCCTGAGAGTTTTATCTCTTCGTGGGCTTAGTGGGCTTTGGAGCAAGTTTCCTACTTGCTTTGTGTTTCTTGGGCCGTCACCTTCATCTTCTCTTTTGTCATAGTTCTCCATCTTCATTCCACCGTTTTCTCTGAATACTGTGAATACCCAGAATACATCTATTTCTGTAGCTGTTTCAATCCTGTATCTTAAGGTTCCTTTAGAAGGGGGGTGGAGATGCGAAAGTGTAATCCCATGTATTTATCTGAGCTCCAAGAGTAGGGGCAGCCTTGACGTGGTTTGTTCCTCCCCTCCCCCACTCCCACTGCTTCTTTGGGTCTCTGGTGGGATCCTTGAAAACATTTCTTCACCATGATTCAAAAGCCCCGGTTTATGTTCAGACATCCACCGATCTAGTTTGCTTGCAAATTAAAAACCACCTGGACATCAGAGCCTGGTTAGGTGGTTTACAGTGTATTGCGATTCTAAAAATTAATTTTTGTCTCCCTGATATCTTATACAGGTCAGGGGTCTGAAGTAAATGGGAAATCCATCAGAGTTTCAGTGAGCCCTCCCCGTTTGCTGGCACTGATGTGAGTGTGTTTTAAAGGGTTATTTACTTACATAGTTTGGCAAGACCCAGATAGAAAGCAGCTTTCAGTGCTGGTGGCAGTAGAGAGAACACTAATAAGTGTTAGTCATCTGCAGTAAATTAAAAATATAATAATAAAGGAAAATTAAACTGCTGTGTGTTTGGGTGCTTTCTCTATTACCATAAATCTACACTCCCCTCTCTTCCCTAAAAGAGAGTGGGTGTGGCAGAAAGCATTTGTGAATTTCCATTAGCATTTTTTGGAGACAATTGCTCTACTAAATGATTCAGGATTTAGCTCCAGGCTTCCAAAGCTCAGATCAGACATTTCATTCTAAGGCACCTGTCTATACAGTAGCATAATACATTAGGATGAAAATACCTGTTAGTCCAAATTAATGTTTTATCTCTTCCCCTCCCATCTTCACTATCCTTATCTTGAGTACCTCCTTCTTTCTCCTCAGACTCTTTCTTCCTGAGGAAGTGCTGCTGGTAGCCCCAAAGTTTTGTGCCTACTGGGAGAGAAAAAAAAAAAAAAAAAAACCATTATTATACACCTTCCCTTTGGAGATAGTTAAAAAAAAAATACTTGAGAATTTTAATCTAGAGCACAATGCTTGTGGTTCTCGGCATGTAAAGGCATTAATGCATTACGCTGTGCTCTGAGACTCAGACTTCAAAGCAAGTAAGTCCCTATTATAGAACTGTTTGTGATGTAACTTTGACTGTCAACCTGGGTACATTAAGAAATGAGTAGGCCATTATTGAAGTCCATCTTCAGGTGTGTCTGCAAGGCTCTTTCCAGGGAGGATTAGCTGAGCACTGGATAGCTGACTTGATTTGGGGCTGTCAACATCTTATGGGTTGTGTTCCCAGACAGAATACATACAGAAGCCAAATGAAGAGCTGTTTCCTTATGCCGACAGACCTGCACAAGCAATCTCATCTGGTCCATGCTTTGGTCACCACAAACTAGAGCTGTTCCCTAAGCTATAGATGACTTCTCAATCATAAGAGATGAGACCCTCAAATCCTGACCCCAAATAGACACCCCCTTTCCATAAGTTACCTCTCAGGATTTTGATCACAGCAAAAAGAAATGGAACCAATACACTGTCAACTTTCTAACTTTCATTGTATAAGTTCATAGATGCAACCATACAACCAGACATTGAGTCATATCTCCAGGGTTTTGATTTTTAATCTTTTTTTCTCTCCATTTCTCTAGAAAAAAAATGCCTTCCTCTTTCTCCGTTCAGTTTTGATACATACCGAGTGTGAATGCACTTTAAGTTACCAAGAAACTACCTAGTGAAGCATCCGTAGTTGTATCCACTTGCTGGACCACACAAATAGCCATTTGAGTTTAGGCCATAGTATTATCAACCCCACAGTGCAAAAGCCTTTTTACTACTAACACTACTGCGGCCAATGATGCTAATTTTCTAGGAACAAGATCATTTTGGCAACCTGTACATGTTCAGTCTGTGCCAAACTCCAAATCACAGAAAGCTGTTAATTCCAAATCACCTTTTTTTTTTTTTTTTTTTTTTTTTTAACAAAATACATTTTGATGTCCTCTCACAAATTGGCATGGGCGTTTCAGGCAAGTGGGAGGCCAGCATGATTTGCATCTCTGAGGTCTTAGCTTTGGCGAGGGAGTAGCTCAGGCAATGATGTGCAGGGAGGAATGTTTCCAGAGAGCTGATGCAGGTTGAAGGTAAGTGCCTAAACCAATACTAGGAGCCCCTGTCAGATGCTCTCAGTGAAAGCAGGGATTTAGTTGCAATCTGGTCCATAGTTCAGAGGACAGAATGTAGAGTTAAAGAAGCCAGAGCAAAGAATATTAGTTGTCGGAGGCAGGAATGGATCTTGCATGTCTTGCCATTCATTTCAACATTCTTCAAAGCATGCCAACTCAGTGATGCATGGCGGGGAGAACTAAGCTCCGGAGCAAATATCCTAAAGCACCGTGGGTTTGTGACCAAATCTCCACACACAGCTGATAACGATAGATGATACAACCTAATGGTTTCAGACTAAACACGTGTGCTCTCTCGTGCTCCCTCCATTCCCCCTCCCTGTGTGCCCCTCCCCTCTGTCTCCCCGTCTCTCTCCCGTTTCCCCCAGTCCCTTCTCTTTTCTTTGTATGGTCTTACACTCAACCATTCTTCCCTCTAGTTAATGGTCTGTGCTAGAGAGCTTTTTTTTTTATATCAGTCATGAAGATTGGCCTTTTTAATTTGCATCGGGTCCATCTTGTGCACTGCGGCTAAAAGATTCCTTATTAGAGAGCGTGTGACTTTCCCCCCACTTGTTTGGTGTGCCAAACATTGTCGCACTGGGTAACTGGTATTGTCTTAGGTGTGTGCAGGACATCTTTAAGGTAATTCCAAAGTTAAGATTGCAACTGACATTTACATTGTTATTTTAAGAGTCTTTCCTAGTGTGTAGTAGAAAGCGTAATTGTAAGTTTGTAACTTTGTAAAGGCTGCACCGTTGTGCTATAAATATTCAGTAAGAAACTGAGAAAGTTGGTTAAATGTCCTCTCAAGGCCCTCTTTTACATGGTGCCATCCACGGAATGGTAGATCAGGGGAGTTTCCACCCATATCTCCTGAGAACAGTAATTTGGAAGTCATCCATTGATGTGTACTTTGGGAAGACCCACATAGGAGACCCTTCCACTGAGGTCTTCTGTGGTGCATTGCCTTTTTTAGTGTATACAAATATTTTTCTGGTGGTTAATTTTAAATTTAATTTTATTCTGTATTGTTTGTTAACTGACAGTTTTATTCATGTGTGTGTGTGTGTGTGTGTGTGTGTGTGTGTGTGTGTGTGTGCATAGTGTATTCTGTTTACTGTCCCCTTCACCCATTCCTTTCTCCCTCACCCTCCTCCTAATCCCCCATTGCTACAACTCCCTTTCTCACATTTGTGTCTTATTGTTCTATTCTGTGACTCATTGACTTTAACCAGAGCCATCTGTGTGACCATGGATGAGGAACTAGCCACTGGAGCACGGTGTCTTCATCACTGAGTACACCACTAAAGAAAATGTCTGCCTCCCCTACAGAATCCATCAGTGACATATAGTTCAGCATGAAGGGGTAGAGCCAAGTGGACTCCTCCACAGTCTATGACTTAGCCCCTGAAAAGTCCAGCCTCTGTCGGCCCATTGTAGGCAGCCACTACTGTGATCATAACCATAGTAGCTGAGTCATCCACAAAAGATGCCAGTTCGTAGTTCCTCTTGTTTTCTGGCTCTGACATCTTTTTTACTCCCTTTTGGCCTCGTTTCATGAGACTTTAGAGGAGGAGGGATGAGCATCCTATTTAGGGCCCAGCCCTAAGCCTTCACTTATCCCATTACATTATACACAATTATAAAGATCTATGCATTCCAGCGCTCATTGAGAATAGAAGTTTCTCTAAATAAGACCAAGTAGCATTTATGTATGAGTGCAAACAGAAATACATAGAAGACAGCAGAGGCTATGTAAATTCTGCTAAACAATAGCACTATTTTTTGCCTAGGGCCTAACACCTCCTCAGCGATGGCTTTTTAACTGGTTTTACAGTCCCAGGCATGGATTTTCTTTTGAAGATCAGTCTTCAAAACCAATCAAAGAGCAGTTTCTTGCACCTAAAACTGTTGTGCCACTATTGCACCAAGGAGAATGTCTTGCCTGGCAGGCTGATATTAGAGTTCATAGGGTTCTCAACTAGATATTTTCTGGGGAAGAGTATGGGTGCCTTACACACATACATACACACTCACACACACATTCACACATACACTCATACACACACACAAATTCACACATACAAACTCACACACAGACAAACACACACATTCACACATGCATACACACACACACACACACACACACACACACACACACACACACGGTGATAGGGAGCGGCCTGCATTGTGTGTTGAGGCACAAAGAAAGCTGGCAAGAATGAAGGAAGTTTTAAGCTCTGTTTCACTTTGATTACTCTGTATCGTGCACCCATGGTGTGTAGTATTTTCAGCAAGGGTTATCTCTACTAGTTCTTAAGAGCGATATTGGGGAATGTTAAAAGCTTACACTCTGAGGGGAGCCTCTGAGGCCTCCACCAATAAAGCATAAGGAATTGTCCTACATCTGGCTCCACAGTTTTTGCACATCATCTTCTGCCTTTCAGGTTCAGCATTACTTAGTTTCATAGGCTCTTACCCTTCCAACTCTAATATTTTTAGTGGGCTCACAAAGCACTAGGTACCTATGTGGCTTTGTAATGTACATATCACGTAGGTTAAGGCTCCCCCTGTACTCACTTACATCCACCGTTTCACCATTTCCCTACCCCATCCCTGCCTACCCTCTGTGTTCTGCTACCCAGTCTCCATTGAGATCTGTCACCTCATTGACCATTTTCCAGTCCCGTGGCTTCTACAAGTATTCTGAACTAAACGCGCAGACCCAAAGACTAGAATCTAGGCTCTATATATATAAGAGAGAGAGAGCATGCAGCATTTGTCCTTCTGGGCCTGGAATACTGCACTCAGTATAATTTTCTCAGTTCCATCCATTTACTTGCAAATTTCATGATTTCATTTCTCTTTACTAACATTGCAATGTATGTTTGTACCAATTTGCCTTATCCATTCATCCATTAATGTACATTTAGGCTGAATTAATTTCATAGCTATTACGAACAGAGCTGCAATGATCATGGTTGAGCAACTGAATCTTTTTATATTTTGTTTTTATTACTGTATGTAGCTAGCGTTTCTCCGATAAAAACAAGTAATAACAAAATATTTAGTTAATGGTGTTTTTTTTTTTCTTGTTAATTTTTTGGTCAATAGTTTTCTTTATTCTCTTTCGATAGTTCATTTATTTATTTATTTTATGTCTTTGAATTAAAATGTAACTACTTTACTTTTCCCCTTCCCCCTCCTTCCTCCAGCCCCTAAGTCCCCTCCCTTTCTAATTCTTTTCATATTTCCATCTCACTCACAAATGGAATGCCTTTTTCTTTGATTATTGCTGTTACATATATATATATGCATGTGTATGCATAAATACATAAGTACAGTCTGCTGAGTTCTGTTTTGTTCTTTGTATGAATATGGTTCCAGAGCTGCCCACTTTGTATTGGATGGGAGGCTCATCATGGGGAGAGGCTAATTTCCAGAAGTCTCTAGTTTTCTCCCCCTGCTCCCCTCCCCCGACTTTCATGCTAGCAGATTTACTGACCTTGTCATTGTTCAGGTCTTGTTTATATGGCTATTTGGGGGGAGGGGGGAGTTTTTGTGGTTTTATTTAAACACAAATAAAACACACACTCAAGCCGTCTACTCCTTTTCCTCACTGCGTAGCCTGGCGTTGGGATTGGTGACTCGGATGGCCAGCTGTGCTGCTCTTTCTACAATGGCTTTTTGGTTCCTGGAGGAAACATTTTGAGAAATCTCAGCACAGTAAAATTTGTTGCACACCAACAGCACTTCCAGCTCCTTGACATTGTGGACCAGTAACTTCAGGAAACCGTTGGGCAACATGTGCTTGGTCTTCTTGTTGCTCCCATAACCAATGTTGGGCATCAGGATCTGGCCCTTGAATCTTCTCTGCACCCTGTTGTCCATACCTCTGGGTTTCACCAGAGGCCGGAGGGCAGCCATGATGCCACAAAAGAGATGGCAGCCACCTCGTAGGTAGCGCCGAGGAAGAAGCTATGTAGCTATTTTTATAAGAGATTGTTTTAGACCAGATATCCTGGTGTTCTGGCTCTTACAATTTTTCTGCTCCTTTTTCTTGTAGTGTTCTTTGATCAATAGATGTAGGAACTTGGTGTAGATGTATTCACTGTGGGTTACCCCCAACCCACTGTGCCCAGGTGTGGTTTTCTGTGATGCTTTCCATATGCTGTAAATTGAAGCTTCTCTGATGAGGGGGTGATGGGTACACTTATCTGTGAGTATAAGGATAAAAATGTAGAAATCATGCTGGTCTAGCAAAGTGGTGGTAGCAGATTTCGTTTCAAGATCCAAGATCTCACTAGTCCCAAGAAGTTGGCTTTCTTTTCCTGTTAAATAAAACTTAAGTCCAAATAGACAGCTGCTTGTTACTACCAACATATGCCTTTATGGATGTCTTGTCATGCCGGTCATTGTTGAGGCTTTTAAGTGTCACTCTAAGTTGGACCATTAACTGCTTTCTCCCTTGTTAGCTTGCATAGCACCTTCTGGTACCATGAAAGCTGGACCACAGAAAAGAGGCTTTCAGGTTAGATCTCATTTGTATCATCTTAGCTTTGTGTCCAAAGTGTGTGGTGTCCATAGCAACAAGGACCTTATCCTAACCCATGAAAGATAACCAAGGTCAACAGCAATAGTTGACATTGCTTTGGAAATTATTCAAGAGATTTCCTGTGCCTGGTACTGTTTGTTGTTGTTGTTTTGTTTTGTTTTTACTCCATACTTCTTGTAGGGAAACACTTGTCAGCCACATGGCACAATCTTTCCTAAGTGTGTGTGTGCACATACCAGCATACATATGTGTTTATATGTACTGCTCACAACGCCAGGAAAACACAATGCAACAAGGGCCCTTACGGTTTTATCTTTACTCTCTTAAGCTTTCTACAATACTTGTGAGGCAATCAGTAATTGCTCTTTTTTTTTAATTCTTTCCCTCCATATTTGTTTGCCCTCTTTCCTCATTTAAAGTGTGCTATATTTACATGCTGTTATCCCACATCTGTTTTATAACTAAATACAGTCACTGATTATAATTTACTATTACCAGAGTTTCAATCGTGGTTTAAGAGTTTTCAGAAGAATAGGGTTCAATAAACATGTGCACATTAATACTCTCTGTCCATAACTTTTATAATTAAAAATAGCTTGAATCATATTTTTATGTCTTGAACACTTTTTGGAGATTGTTCTATTATTGTATTGTCTTGAGATTATTTAATATAAAGTCTGCTTTAAAGTGCATTTTATTTTCCTTAATAATTACCAGATAGTTTTCCTCATATATCCAAAGCATTCTTTAGTTACTGTGCCATTTGACACTTTTAGCAGGCTATTGGAGTGTTGGGAATTCTAGAAAAAATTTCTTAGTATGTGATATACCATTTTCTTTGTAAACTTGGTTTTTCCCTTTTTTTAGCTGAAAATATTTTTGCACATATTATGTTCTGATCACAGTGACGGTACACTATTTCAGTATTTTTTCTTTTGTAGTGATTTTAATTTTGTATGTTTCTGTTTACTGTATTTATCACTCTGTACCATTATTTTAAAATTATATTTTTACTCCAGCCTCTTGCTCTTTTATCCTTTCCATTTTGTTAGGATGGCGGTTCCTTCTTTCTCAATTTTTTCCCCATGACTGTTGGTTTCATTTCATGTGTTTCTATTATTTGGGTACCACTTCATCTCCTTTGTCTGACACACTAGTCACCACTCTGTATTTTCACTGCAGTGTTCCCTTAAAGCTGAAATTGCTTCAATAATTTTTTTCAAAAATTTTGTATCAAATTCAAGTGATATTTTTCCCTCTTTGGTGCTAAAACATTTTTTTTTTCAGGTTTGCTTTCTCCCTCTGCAGAGAGACTTCACGCCATTCTTTTCCTCCCTCTTCCCACTGGTGTCCTGCACTGAGGTCATGATTTTATATTTTAGAACAAGCCATATTAGGGTGGGCTGGTAATTCCTGAACTGTGAGTTTGAGAGGGACATAGCAAGAAGTGCATGAACTAACATTCCTGATTGCTCAGGTTCCCCTTCCAATGATCTGTCAACCTTCGTGTCACCTGATGTCCTGTGGGCCTCAGCACCCAGACTTTTGGCAATGATCCCATTTGGTTCCTTTGTCTACTGTGAATGCTCAAGTCCCATAGGTAGCCACTGTGTAAGGCTGTTTAGCTTAGTTGCAATCTTTTGGCCACACCCATGTTTAGAAATAATTTGTTCTTCGGTTTTAAATAGATTTGTCCAGTTTTTGTTATGTGTTATATCTTATAATACATTAAATAGATTTTTTAAGGTTTTATTATATATTTTCACGTGTATATAATGTATTTTATTATAATCAACCTTCATTACTTTCTCTTCCATATCTCCTCTTCTTTCAGTACTTCTCTTCCCAACTAGTCTATTCTCTACCTTCATGCCTTAAAAATTATATATATACATATGTATATATAATGTATATGTGTGTATACATATGTATATATATAACATACATGAAAAAAACACATTACATTAGGCTTTCTGACTTTGTCTTATTTTGCTTAACAAAATGATCTCTAGTTCCATGTATTTTCCTGAAATGAAATGTTTCATTCTTTATCACTGAGTAAAAGTCTTTTGTGTCTATACCACACTGTTTTGCGTATCCATCTGTTGAGAGGCACCGAGGCTGACGCCATAATGTGGCTCTTGTGAACAGTGCCCTTTGTAAACATGGCGTGCATGCTTACCCAGACTCTATAAAGCATATACCCGGGACTGGTACTGTTGAATCACTGGTGAGAGACAGATAAAATGTGATGAGAAATGAGAAATGTAATCTAAATACAGGTGACTCTGTTTATTTTTAAGGAGAATTAAAATTTATAAGGTCTTTTTTAATGATTTGAAATGAAATACTGAAAAATAAAGAAGAAAACACCGTTTCTCACTTCTAATTTCATTTCTGAACCTCTCTTGTCAAAATGGGTATTAATAGTGTAGTAGATTTTCTGTGATTTACTTGTTCATGAGAGTCTTATTATCTCCTCATAAAAGTAAACTTTTTCAGTGTTTGAAGAACTGACCTATTAGTGACATACTATTATAGCTACATTCCAGGAAAGCAAGGAAAATAGGAGCCCCAGGTAAACAAACAAACAAACAAACAAACAAACATCAAACCCGATCTCTACTCGTAGTTCAGCTTTTATTAATTAGTAAGCCCCGACTTGCTTCTCATGTTCTTTTATGTTTACACAACATAGCTTGTGAGTTAACAGTTTTCACTGAGTTTTCCCAAGGTGCAGAGAGATCATAAGTGAAACTCTAACTGTGTCTGCTGGAAAATTATAACAAAAGACTTAATGGCCTAGAAACCATGCAATAATAAACACGATAAAGGTCCAGGGTTCCATTGTCCCTCCAGGAGACATCACAACTGTCTTAGTCATCGGTTTTGGGGGCTTCACAATGGCCATCATGTTAATAGTTTCATTAAAACTGAATATCAGCATTCCAGTGACTTCTAAAAATAGATTGTCTTCTAGATGGTGCTGTTTACCCACCCGACAGAGGGCACCCAAATGGATACATAGTGTGATAAACAGCACAATTCTTTCTTCCTGTGAACCGACCTTCTTTCTTCCTGTAAAGTCTTATTGACTGTTAATATACAGAAAGCCTGAGTCATGGAACAATGATATCTATCACATTTGGAGCTGTTTCGCCTTTGAGATGTTTAAAGAAAGTAAACATCTCGCTCAGAGAGGTTACGTCCGCAGAGATCTAGATGCAATAATAATCTTTTAGAAGTTCCACCACGTGATTCTTTCTGTCTCCCTGATTCATGCCAAATGTTTGCCGAGGTGGCCGACTCCCTTTTGTGAAGGATGGTGTCTGTGGAGGTGAAAATGGGTGATGAGCGGACACACACAAACACGGATGTAAGGTGTGATAATGCAAGTGTATTAACTTACTCGGACTGCCCAAACAATGTCACAGCTGGGTGGCTTAAGTGCAGAAATGTTCCGAGGACTACACGTCTGTGATTAAGTTGTTAGCTTTCATGGTTCCTGCTGTTAGCTGCTGTGAAGAGAGCTGATCCAGGCTTCTCTCCTTGCCTGTAAAGGATGGCTACTCTGTGTTTCTTTGTATCATTTCCCTTCTATCTGTATCTATATAGAAACCCCACACCTCAGTCAAATGAGATGAGAGCCCAGCTTTATAGCTGCACTTTCAAGTGATCACCCTTACAAAGACTCTACCTCCAAAGAAGTTCCTAACAGACCATGGATTCTCACTCCAGATTTTGAATTTGCGAAAGATACAATTCAGTCTGTCCTAGTAACCATTTAACTATAAGCATTAGTCATGCTTGAAGCCTTCACAACGTTAAAGAATGTTATTATAATGTGTGCTATTTAAGATAGTCTAAAAAAAAAGTCTCTATTTTTCTTAACATTTAAATTACCTTCAGCCTTGTGTTTAATGTTTGATAAAGTGGTGGCTGAATGCCTGCCTGCCCTTTGTCACTCACTCTTTACTGCTGACAGGTTATTTCACAGCTATTTGGTACGTGTATACTCTTTGTGGCTTGTGTTAGATGAAAACCATTACGTAGTTAGTATGGACAGTGAAAAGATTTAAATGAATATTCCATTGGCTCCAGGGTTAATGTCCTATGTATGGTCAATGGTATTTTATTTTATTTTATTATAATTTACTCAGATTACTTTACTTAGCTTGTTATCTCCTCAATTGTATCTTCCCTTTCCCTCCACCTGCCCTCTCCCACCCTATTCCCCTCCCCTAGACCTCTGGCAGAAGGGGATCTCCTCCCCCACCATGTGACCACAGCCTATTAGGTCCCATTCAGATAGCCTGCTTCCCCTTCCTCTGTGTGCTGCCAGGCCTCCCCACCAGGGGGGAAGTGATCAAATCAGGGCCATCAGAGTTCATGGCAGAGGCAGTCCTCACTCTCCCCACAGCCGTGGAGAGTGAGCTGTCCACTGGCTAGATCTGAACTGGGGATCTTGGTTTACTGCATGCATTGCCCTTGGTTGGCACAACAGTTTGTGCAGGACCCTCTGGGTCCAGATCCACCGCCCTTGGTGGTCTCCTTGTGGGGATCCTGAACCCTCTGGGCTCTTCCATCTCCCCATTCATTTTCTGATTATCTGTTCAGTAAAAGTACTGATTTCTTTATCACAAAACTTAAGGAGGAATATGGAAACAAATTTTAATTACCCAAAATTTCACTACTTAGCTGTAATCCTTACATGTAAAAATATTGTGATAATTCAACTTACATTTGCACAGCTGTAGAATGACACAGAGAATTCCACACACTACAGATTCTTTACACAAATCACTTTTCAGATCAGCTGTCTGATTGCAAATCTTTTATCTTACTGAGGAACTCTTGTTTAATTATCTCTTAATTCTTCTGGATAGAATATTGCACAAGCCTGGCCTATAGAGTGGCATTACAGCTGAAATTCAGTTTCCTCACTGGCTTTTGTAGAGTTATAAAAGATGAATGTTCCAAGGCAGAATACAGGACAGGCAATATCTTCATTTAATTCTGTGGTTAATTTCTCATGCTGAGACTTTTACCCAGGCATGAGTAAGAAACTTGTCCAGTCCCTCATAGAAATATAGATATGTATATGTATGTAATATGTATGTAAATATATAAGTTTATTTATATAAATGTATATATGCACACATATATAAATGAACTGATATATGTAAACATGTACACATATATACATTTATCAGTTCATATATATATATATATATATAAGCTGTTTTTAAAGTTATGAATCCTATTGAAAATTGTACAGAAGAATTCAGAGATAGCTTCTCTGCCTTCTTTGGCCCTGCTTTGATCACTTTCCTGAAAATAAAAGGAAGAGCCCAGAAAAACATGTTGTCCATGACTGTCATATCTAAGTGATACAGACTGGAGGAACCCGCTGAGTCCTTTTAAAGATGGCCAGCGGACCTGTATTACCCTGCATTATCCAAGCTTAGAAAATAAGGCAGGATTCATGATGGAGACAGCCTTTGGTTGGACAGCCAAGTTATTAAGGCAAATTCCACACCCACCTCCTCATCTCTTTTCTTTCAGTTTTTAATGTCCTTCTGGAGGTTTTAAGTGACACATAAAAGTTGTGCTGGCTGAGTATAAGTACACACGTATGGTCCCATGTGCTCCTTAAGCTGCGAAAAAAGGATAAATTAAGCATCCAAATTCAAGGATAGCCTGGACAGTATAATAAGAACCTCTGTTAGCAGTTTCCCAAAGGAGAAGATGACAGAGACAATTGGCTACCTGAGCAGTCACTCAAAACTCTTCTGTAATGTTGGAGCATCATCTTCAGCCTTCTGGCTCAATATATCTGACAGACATATTTGTGAGGCAGGATATATTGAGGACTTGCTTACCCTTTCTTGGCGGACTTTGGCTGTCAACTCTGCCTGTTTCCAGTCTTGCCCCATTTTAGGCAGAATTCTGTCTTTGGTAGAAATGAGGACATTTTGCCCATTAGGCTTGTTTGCCACATTTGAAGCCATCTGCATAAGGAGGTTCTTTGATGCTCATCATCCTCTTTGAGGTAGGCTGGGTGTTGCTAGAAGTTAACCTGTCTCATTGTCAATGAATCCTTAAAATAATAAAAACATTTTAAAATGTCATATTCTGTATGTCTCTAAGATTTTTGAAGACCTTATCTATTTTACCTTATCTTTATATAGAATCATATCTATCTGTTATATCTAAGATGTATATTCTTGTGATAGAAATAGACTAATAATTGGTATGACCAAGATTTGCTCAAGTCTCTGATGCAGTTTAAGACCAGATAGTTCAGTTTTACAATCAGGCTTAAGATGTTTTTAGGTCTAGATAGATGTTTTATGTTGATAATGATGAAATATGATGGATATTGATTTATATTCAGAATTTTAGATGCACCAAGATAGGAAAGATGTTCTCTTCAAGGCTGCCAAATACAAATAGGCAAAACACTAAGAATGTAACATTTATATAATTCCTGATTGTTTCATAGTTCTTCTTGCTGTAGGTAGTTTATTGTATAAATGTGTAATAATATAAATGTATATGTAAAAATAAAAAATATTTAATAATTAAAAATGTTTTCAAAAATGTTTTTAAAAAAAGACTCCATGTTAAAAAATTATCCTTGGGGTGGAGAGATGGCTCAGAGGTTAAGAGGACTGGCTGCTCTTTCAAAGGTCCTGAGTTCAATTCCCAGCAACCACGTGGCAGCTCACAACCATCTACAATGAGATCTGGTGCCCTCTTCTGGAGTGCAGTAGTATATGCAGGCAAATCACCATATATGTAATAAATAAATAAATCATTTTAAAAGTCATTATAAAAATGAACCTTAGTATGAAGTATACCATAATAATTTAATACATATATAAGTCAACTATATCTATCTCTACAAAAAACTAAAACTTCTTTATGATGAAAACATTCATAATTTTTGTTTTTAGCCTTTTAAAAATATAATCCTGTTGTTTTCATCTGTGTCTATCCTACTATGCAGTAGAGTAGCAGAATTCATCTCTTCTATTACCTCGTTCGTACCTGTGAGTCAACCTTTCTCCATCCTCCCCTTCTGTCTTCTCCAGCCTCTTGTAATCCTAATTTTACTCTCAACTTCTTTTTTAGGAAACACATATGAGAGAGATTGCT
The DNA here is from genome assembly GCA_907169655.1 of Acomys percivali. Classification (NCBI taxonomy): domain Eukaryota; kingdom Metazoa; phylum Chordata; class Mammalia; order Rodentia; family Muridae; genus Acomys; species Acomys percivali. The sequence continues at coordinate 9,544,006 of OU015758.1, read as the reverse complement.
TGGTATTTTTATTTCTATGCCTGGATTACTCAGTCTAAAACTCTGCAATTCTAGACTCTTGTAAATGACAAAACTGTTATCCTTTTCTGCCTGATGTGCATTCTTGTGTGGACACAGCTTATTTCCATTTTTTTTTTTTTTTTTTTTTTTTTTTAGGTATTGTGACTCATCCTACAACAAACATGCATATGCAAATGTCTCTTTAACACAATGACTTCATTTCCTTAGGGAGTATACTCAACAGTAGAATTTCTAGGCGTTGGGGAAATGGCCATGCTGTTTGCCGTAGTGGCTTTCTCTCTCTCTCTCTGTGTGTGTGTGTGTGTGTGTGTGTGTGTGTTTTTAACCAACAATGAGAAGGGTTTTGTTTTCTCTGAGATCCCTGTCAACACTTTGTAGTTTTTGTCTTTTACTCTTAGCCATTCTAACTAAAGGGAAGTAGCATCTTGCTATGGTTTTAATCTATATCCCCCTGGTGATTACTGGTGGTGAATATCTCTTCCCTGAACCTCTTATCCTCTTTTATATCTTCTTTTGAAAATGTCGATTTATTTTTGACACTTAAATTGGATATTTGAAGTCCTGTTATACACTCTGTGAGCACAGCATTACTAATGCCTTCCCAGATGTAGAGTTTGGTATTGCTTTCAAGTCTTCTGCAGATTGTCATTCATTCTTCTCCGTTCATTGTTTCCTTTGCCGGTCAAAAGCTGTTTTAATTTGAGGAAATCTCAGTTGTCTGTCTTTAATTTTGTTTCCTCTTCAATTCATTGCTTTGTGTGATTTACACATTTAACTCCACTGCCTCATCTCCAACACATGTTCCAAATATCAAATATTTAATCACTTGCAATTTGTTGCTTGTAGGCTTGACTCTGAATGTTCTGGTGAAGTTAAGTCTGGAGTCCATTTACTGACATGCTTAAATCAGTCATGCAATCTTCTGTGGTGAATCCTACAAGAGATCACGGGGGAGCACTCTGGTAGTGTTTCCTATAAGAACATTGCTATTAAAAATTACCCTAATGGCTAGAGATGTAGAGGAATTTTAATCGAGCAACATGGCTGCTCTGATCACATCCAAAGACATTCTGGTTCTGTGTGCTCTGGCTGGAATGCAGACACGCCCTTAGTACTCAATTTCAATCCCAAATAATGACATCTTGTTGAGGGACAGACAAAATGACAATCAGAGAAAGATTTGACAGAGTAGGATACCCCAAACTCTCACAGAACAGGAAAGAGGGCAATTTAAGAGAGCACAGGGAGAGACAGTTGTGAGCCAGGGTTCAGTTCAGTCAGGTCAGGGAGTTCAGGTCAGTTGACCGCAGGCAAAGCAGTGAGTTTGGTTGAGTGGAGTTGAGTTCAGTTTGTAGAATTCAGAGGCAGTTTTTCCAAGCAGAAGAATTCAATGAGAAGCTGAAAGAAGCCAGATTGAATCAGTCATCTTGGAGAGAAGTTTGAGCCAGAACAACTGAGTTGAACCAGCCAGCTAGAGTTCAGAAAAATCTAGAAAGGGTGAGCTTATACATTAGTAAGCATCAGAGATGATAATTACATCAGGTGAACAAAAGTTACTTTTACACGGAGAAATGGCTCAACAATTAAAAGCAATTGCCACTTTTACAGAGGACACAGGTCTAATTCCCAGAACCCACATCATAGGTTACAACCATCTGTAATGCCAGTTCCAGAGGATTTGGCACCCTATTCCAGTCTCTTTGGACCATAGGCACACATATGGTACACATACATACACACAGGCAAAGCACTCATACACATAAGATGAAAACAAATCTTGGGTTGGAAAGATGGCTCAGCAATTAAAAATAGTTGCTGCTCTTACAGAAGACCCATGTTTGATTTATAGCACCTATTTGACAACTCACAATCACCTGCTTCACATATGTGGTATGCATGAATTCATTCAAGTGCACACATACCCATTAAAAGCAAAACAAAACAAAAACAAAATCAGAGTTTAGAATGACCCAAGCTCTTAATTCCAGCACTCAGGAGACAGAGACAAGCAAATCTCTGTGATTTCTAGGTCAGCCTGGTCTATAAATTGAGTTCCAGGACAGCCAGAGCTACACAGTCTTGAAAAACAAAAACAAAACAAAAGAATGGCCCGCAGTCAATCTTCCTTTAGAGTACTGTGACTTACCCTGAAGTCTTGCTCAGATTGCAAAGTCTGGCTTTAGTTCCAGGGGTGAGTGACATGGACTTCAGAATTCTCTTTTGACCCTCACTGAGCTAGAGATAAAGATGATCGTTAAGAGAAAGAGCAGGTAGAACCCCAGCTTCTTCTTTCTGAAGAAGCTTTCTGAAAGGTTTTTTGAAGTGTAAAGTTCCAGAGTGCGTTCCTACCACCCTCTAGGCTCTTTGGATTGGCTATCTGCATGCAGGTCATGAAAAGAGTAACCTCAAACTTTGTACCTTGCAGCCTTGTGCCATTACAGTTCCCTATCACAGGCTCATGCCATTGTAATGAACCATCTGTTTCCAAAGGACTTCCTATTCAAGGCTAAAACTTTGAGTCAGTACTATAGAACAGAAAGGAAGTGCATAAAATATACTCATAACCTTTATTCTTACTTTTTTTTTTTTGACAAATCTCTGCATGGATTCAGAAGTGAGTATGGACGTTTACATTTCCACTATTGACAGTGAGGGTTCCTTTTTTTCCCAACAGCAGGTAAAACTATAGACACTACACAAAAACACGGATACTGAAGACTGTACTCCTGAATAACCTGTGGGTCATTGAAGAAATCAAAAAAAGAAGTCTGGAACTTTCTAGAATCAAATGAAAGTGAAAGAACTGATTACCAGAACCTTTGGGATACAACTAATATAATTCAAAGAGGAATATTTATAGATATGGGAATTTACATTACAAATCAGAAAGATCTCAAAAACAAACAAACAAACAAACAAACAAAAGCACTAATGCTGTTACCTGGAAAACCTAGAAAAACAATTGAAACCACAAAATAGTAGAGAGCAATAAATACCAGGGAATAAGTGAGTGAAGTGGAGACTAAAAGAACAGTAGGAAAAATGCCGAGATTCTTGATCCTGTCATCCAGTGGAAAGACTGGAATACTGGTTCATAAATGTGTGGGACTATGTGTGTTAAAAGCCATGTATACTGAAGAGTGCTCTTATTTCTAAAGTAAGAAATTGCTCAGTATTCAAAGCAATAGTTCATTGCTTGCTTTTACATCAGAAAGCCTAAACAAAGCTCCTGAGCGCCCTGCTGTATTGAAAGTGCATCTTAATAGTTCTCTCTTGGTGCCCTCTATTAATAGTTTCACTGACTGTATTTAAGGCTTTGTTACCACAAATAAATATTTATTATCCTTAATGTTTAACTAAAGTGCATTAGCATATTTTTGACTAGCAGTAAAAATGTGGCATTTCTGGATTATAGAATATTTTCACTGAGCAAAGTGTTTCTCACATCCTTTAATCATGAAGCAATCAGAAGGCAATTAACCCATTATTAGAGCATGTGTGGATGGCTGTAACATCCATTCGATTAATATTGGCAGCCTGATCTATACCTTTGGTTTTAGCATTTTGTGACATAGTTAACAATAGCTGCATTCTTACACATGCCTCCTTTAAAACAAAAGTGTAGGGACTCAGTGGTTAAGACACTCGTCGCTCATACAGAGGAGCCAGGATCAGTTCCCAGCATCCTCCTGGTGGTTCTCAACCATCCACAACTCCAGTTCCAGGAGATCCAGTGCCCTCTTCTGAACTTGATGGGCCCCAGGTACTCATGAAGTACACATATATATGTACATATGCTCATAAAAAAGAAAATAAATATATTTATAAAAATAGTATTTCATAGTGGATATATATCATGTTTTCATTATCCATTCACCAAGTGTAGGACAGTCATGTTGCTTCCCAGCTATTGTTGAAGACTACTCAAGAAACCAGAACCAATCAAATTGAAGAGTTGTAGAGCCTAGTCTAAATGGATACATCTACAAAGCACTACCATACCTAAAGCTCAGGGAACACTGTAGAGAAGGGAAAGGAAACAGTGTAAGAGCCAGAGGATCAGGAAGATTTTTGTAAGACTGTCTCCCAGCAATAGCAGAAGCTATGTCCATAAAGTCTCTCCAACATGCTTATCTAAGTGTGAGCAGAAAAAAATGACCCCAGTAAACATGCTAAACTTTATGTAGAAAATCCCAGGAGGCCTCACACAAAGAACTATTAGGCAACCGAAGAAAGCTGGAAACAAGAAAGGTGGCCTTCCTCCAGAAAGAGCCCACCAACTAGTTGTCCAATGCCAAATAGCCAGCCCTAAAAATATAAATAAAAGTAGCATTGTATAGACTGAACAATTTTTAATTAGGGACATATATATATATATATATACACACACATATATGTATATATACATATATATGTATATATACATATATATTATACATATATATATACACATTCAATAATAATTATTTTTTTAAAAACAAAGCCAACTATGTGGGCAGGGCAGAAGACATCCAGAGGCCAAGATTACCACCAAGATGAGCAAATAAGTGGTAGAGAGATGGAAGAGAAAGAGAAGCAGAAGGATATGTACACAGTGAAGAAAGATGGAACTGGAGACTCATGGATAGTGAAGAACAGCCTGATGGGAATATCCTGTGATACTACTAAGTCCACGATGAGGTTCTGGTCCATGCTGCCCCTGAGGCCGTGTCTGGGTCCATAGCCCTGCAAGCAGCAGGTCTATATCAATGTATGTGGTCCACATTACCACCAAAGGCCATGCAGACATTCCTGGTCTGGGTGGCCACCGTGTTGAAATCCCAGGGCTGTGCAGAGCTGGCCCACCCCTCACTTGGGCATCCAGGAAGAGCTGGCCCTGAGGACATGAGAACAGCTAACCCCACCCTGTGCTAGATGCAGCACTCAGGAGAGAGCCACCTTACCCCTTGTACCTTGCTTGTGCAGTACAATAGAGCTGGCCCTGGTGACAGGGGGACTAGTGAGCTCACCTGAGGGTGTAAGCATGGGCTCTGGCCCTCACCAACTGCAGCACTTGTGAGAATGGGCCCTGCACCTCACTTGGACACTGCAGAAGGGATGGCTCTTTTGGCACAAGCTGACCAACTCAGCTCCCACCCAGAACCAAATCCAGGCTTTCAGTTGACCGACCCCAAAAACTACCCCATCTATGAAGGAGTGCATGAAGGGGGAGGGGGCTGGTTCTACAGAACTGAAGCTGTAATATCTCCAAGACACAGGGCAGCAAGATATCCTAGAGGAATCCCAAGGAAGCTCCAGTATTGATAGTATGGCAGAAGCCCAGAGGCCTGGAACCAGACCAATGATTCACTGCAGTGAAAGATCACAAGTAAAGATGTTTAGACAAAGGGGTATACTGTGGGGCACACCAAGACCCACCACGTCTTTCATGACAAGATGTTTTTTTTTTTTCTTTTGTGAAGGGAGGTTGCAAGCTTTCTTTTCCTAAACTCCCCTTTCCTCTCATTTCTTCCATGCCCACTGATGCATTCACCTAGAAGCAATAATTTTGGGTTCCTACCATGAAAAGCCTAGACAAAGTCATTCCCTTCATTTACCTATTTAAGCAGACACAAGGAAACCCCTAGTGTTTGGTCTCTCCCACTTCACTGTTACTGAGTGATGCAACCTGGGTTGTTACCTAGGTGATAGGATTAACAGTTACTTAACAGGACTGATCTTGCCTGACTGACTTTAATAGAGTTCAGTGTTTTGGGTTATCAACCAAAAATGATGCCCTTCTCCTAACAATCACTATGAAGTTTCTTTGTTTTCGTTTTCTTGCATGTATTTCAGAGAAAGCACTGAATCACTTAAAATTATATCTATGTCCAGTGAGTTGGGAGTGTGTTTCTATTTAAGTATGTGAAAAGGATCAATCATTTTTACCAAATTTGTAAATAGGCTCCTTCCACAAATATACACTCGAGCACATGCATGTATGTGCACAAATGTATATAAATGTTAAGGAATACATCACTGGTGTATTTCTGTAAATGGAGTAAAATATTTCAAGTATTTATATAATAGCATTATTAAATAATTAAACTACAATTAAAAAAAGAGGACACATTGCATCAATACAACTGAAGATTTGTTTCTGATGTCCCAAACACATTTGTATATTTACATTTATAGCTACACTTTTCTTCCTGTGAGATTGCTTAGAGTTGCCATTTTTGCCCTTGTTAACTCGTGGTTAAAATGCACGCCTGTTCTTGCATCTTTGCAAGGTAATGTGGTGTGAAACAGTGCTCAATTAAAAGGAATCAGGCTTAAGGCTTATCTACCTCTTTTGTAGGACATAGGCTGAGCAACTCTGGCCTAGAATCAATATGGAATGTCAATATGCCAAAAGGTTAAAAGTCAAATGGGGCCAAGAGTTGTTGTCTCATTGACAAATGGTAAAATCTACCCATTGGCTCCACTCAGGCCAGACTATGCCCTTAGACTTACTGAAGATAATTGACAAGACACAATCTTGTTTTGGGGACATTTTGCTTTATTTTTTATTGTTTCATATCTATTTATTCTTGCTTCCTGACCTCTACAGATTCTAACTCAAATATAAATAGAGTTCTAAATCTGATACTAGGAAATGCACAGGAGAAAGAATGAATAACCTTTGTGTTTCTGGATCTAGGGTCCCTTTTTCAATACAGTTATTTTCAAATTTCATCTATTTTCCTCCAAATTTTACTGTTTATTTTTTTATATTTGAATAGAGTTACAATGTGTATGTGTATGATTTTTACTTTCCACTCTTCAGTTGTTGGATATCGTGTATGAGTCTATTTTCTAGACGTTGTGAATAACAGTGTTATGAACATGGATGTATGTGCAGGCATCTCTGTCATAAGGTACAGGAGTAGGACAGCTGGACCATATGGCAGTTCTAGTTTTATTTTTCTGAGAAACTGCCACACTTATTTCCATAGTGGTGGTACCAGTGCATACCTTCCTCATCAGTAAGTAAAGACTCCCCTTTCTACATAAGCTTATCAGAGTCTTCTCTTAACTTGATTTTCTTATTCATGATAGCTATTCTGACTGAGATGAGGTGTAATGTCAAAGTACTTTTAATTTGTACTTCGCTAATGATGTCAAGAACTTTTGGAAGTTAACTACTTTTTTTTTTGTAAAGTCTCTACTTAGTTTTAACCTCCCTCCTTTCTAGACTGCATTATTATTATTGTTATTATTATTATTATTATTATTATTATTATTATTATTATTATTATTATAAACCCACTATCTTATTTTTATTTTTTCTATTTTTGAAAATGGTTTATTTTCTCATATTATAATATATCCTGACTATAGTTTCCCTACCCTCTCTACCTCCCAGTACCCTCCCACCTCTCTTCCTGTCCAGATCCACTCCCTTTCTGTTTTTCATTAGGAAAAAAAGACAGGTTTCTATGAGATAATAACCAAACATGACAAGACAAAATATAAAACAAAGCAATAACTTTCATATCAAAGTTGGACATGGAAACCCAAGTGGAGAAAAAGTCCTAAGAACAGGCACAAGAGGCAGAGACCCATTCATTCCCACAGTTAGCAGTCCCATAAAAAAAGGTGGGGAACCCTGGCGGCACTCAAAGAAAGAATAGGCAGACCATCAAGATGAGACTTGATAGCCAGCAACCATAAAGTGGGGGAGGAGATCCCTCTCAGGCATGGACCTAAGGGAAGGTAACAGGGTGGGGGTGGGAGGGTAGGAAGAATGGGAGGAAACGAGTGATGGGAGAACAATTGAGTTGTAACCTCAATAAATTAATAAAAAAAAAAAGTAAGCTAGTAGCTATAATATAGTCAGAGGAGCTTATGAAGACCCATGTAGGGCCTGTGCTTTCTGCTTTATTAGTGAGCTCATATACTCCTTGCTTAGTTAATTCAGGGGGCCTTGCCCTCCTGGTGTCCTCCATCCCTTCTGGCTCTTACAGTCTTTCTGTCTCCTTTCCCATGGGATTCCCTGAGCTCTGAGGAGAGGGATTTGATGGAGACCTCCAATTTAGATTCTCTCTCTGCATAACATCTGGCTGTGGCACTCTGCATCTGTTCCCATCTGCTACAGGAGGGAGCTTCTCTGATGATGACTAGATATAACACTGATCTATGAGTATAGCAGAATATTATTAGGAATAATTTCATCAATTTTTTTTGACCAGTCGTGTTTGGTTATACCCTAGGTCTCTGGGCTATATGCTCTCCGGTTCTTGATTACCAAAGCAGTGTCAAATATGAGTTCCTTCTTGTGGAGTGAGCCTTAGGCCAAACTAGACATTGGATAGCTGCTCCGCAAAGTTCCATGCCACCATTGCTATAGTATGTTTTGCAGCCAGGACAGATTATATGTAGGCCAAAGGTTTTGTGATTGGGTTGATGTCCATGGTGGCTGTTTGTTAGACAGTTTGGTGGTTGGTTGGTTGGTTGGTTGGTTGGTTGGTTGGTTTTGGGTGCAGAGCAGTGCACCAAAGAGACTAACACTTAGAGGTCAGGGCTTCGTATAGGCACTAGCTTGACATCCCCACATTGTGTGGATGTTGTCCTGCTGTCAGTTTGCAGTGAGCAACCTTTGGCCCTAGCAGCAGCCTGGGTTGTTTGAAGATTTCCATGAGTCCCCCTTGCCCAACAACTCAATTGTATGCAACCTAGTCCTGCTACTAGAATCCTTGGCTGACTATAAAAGATGGCCAGTTGAGACTCTGCATCACCCATTGCTAGAGGTCCTCATTAGGATCACCTTTATTTTCCAGAAAGTTTTTACTGCATTAGGTTTCCACACCACCCTTGAGTGCCCCTGAATTCTACCATCTCTCCCTTCACTCACTCCCTCTGCCCCATCTCCCCATCATCCCACTCCACACCTGCCTCCAGGTCTCCTCCAAGATCTATTCTACTTCCTCCACCCAGGAAGATTCATGCACCGCCCCCCAACCCTTCCTCTTTAACTAAACTCCCTGAGTCTGCAGATTGGAGCTTAGTTATAATTTGCTTAACAACTGTATCCACTAATAGATGAATACATGCCATATTTATCTTCTGGAGCTGATTTTTTTTTCAAGTTCCATGGGTGTATTGAGGTGGTGAAGGGGTTCCTGTAAGGGGTTAGATAAAGGCTTTTGGCTTTTGTGGTTAGAGTCAGGGGGTCCCCTGAGATCTGAGATCAACCTTACTGATGAAAATTAAAGAGACTATGTTCAACTTAAAACACATAAAATAGAGACGAGAAGGGGGATGGAATTTAATTTTTAAGTAGGAAGTAATAAAGCAAGAAAATGATATGTAGATGACAGATGATGGCTAGATAGAGATAGATAGATAGATAGATAGATAGATAGATAGATAGATAGATAGATAGATGAGACAGAGAGAGAGAGAGAGAATGCACAGTAAGATAAGATCCTCAGGCTGTGTGGGAGAACCTGGGCAGGGGGCAGGGGACCTTTTGCATCATCTTCTAATATTCACATCTTTTATGGTGCTACATTTGCCCTGGACAGGGTTTTCTCATGAGTCAGTAATAGGAAGGTTCTAGATAATAAAAGGTCTCTGTATTTATTCATTCATATTATTGGCTTAACTAGCCTGTTGTTATGGACCTTTCTGATTTCCTTCAAAGGGCATTTGTGCAAAGATAGCTCTGAGTTGGTATGTTTGCAGTGGAAAAAGTGGCCCTGGGCTTCTGACTCCTTCATGCTGATGTCACCGTCTTTCCATGTGATGGTGTGTCTCAAGCTGAGTGGACAGAAAATCTCAGTCAGTTTCCTAGTATGGAGAGAAAGCACCAACCAGGGGCCTCCTCCTCTACTCCTTTAGGACTGCCCAGAACATTAACAACTATCTCACCGATTAAAGAGTCTGCATAATATAGCTAAGGGTCAGGAGTGTGTGGGGAGAACCTAGGCAGCAGTCTGGGCAGATGATGACCATGGATCTGTAGGTGACTCAGAATAGAGTGAACAGGCAAAATCCTCAACCACCCCTGCTTTTGCTGGGGAGAGAACAAGCTGATAGACGTGCAAGAGTCTTATCTGAGCTAAGTGGTGCAAGAGTAGGTCATAAAGACTGCAGAGATGCCTCTCCTTTGTCCAGAACATCAGCATGAATCTATGACGACGGAGAGCCAGGTAAGGAACCTTTACAGATAGAACAATTCCAATGGAGACACAGAGTAAGTTTTGTGTAAATACAGGCATTTGGGCACATTCTTGCCATCCAAGCTCCTTAGAAACTGAGAGGGGAGGAGCCCCTGAGCACAGGGGTCTGATCAGTACCCCATCTAAGAAAAATCAATCTACGTGTCCCTTTGACAAATGAATAGATAAGACAGGGTAGGTGATACCTATAATAGAATAGCATGCAGCTTCAAAATGTTTCTTCCATATTGAAAATGTGGACGCGGGTTGAGGATGCTATGATGAGTGAGACTGATGGACCACAGGAGGACAAATAGGCTCAATCACACATCCATGACATATCCAGTTCACAGTATGGAAGGCAAGAATGATGCTTGAGGGAGAAAGTGGGAGTTAGTAGTCATGAGCATGGCGTGTCCCAAGCCTGGGGAGTCCGCTCTCACAGGCTACTGTATGGCAGCGCACCTATCATCTGCAGTCATTTCTTGCTACTTGAGAAACTTGCTAGGAGTCTAGATTTCAATTTTACTGTGCTCGACACAATTAGGAAAAAGACGACAGTAGAATTCTAATGTACTCTTCTTAAAGCACCATTTAATCTCCCAATTTGGGGCAATTTCTTAAATGTATTCATATGCATGGGTAGCAACAGCTCACCTATGATTTTTGAGGCCAGTTTATAATTTGCAAATATATTACAGAGAAACTCCAGTATATCTTTGTCCCAGATGCTTGATAAAATAGGCTGATCATACCCTGGGTCTCCTTCAGTTCTGCTCTATACTTACAAAGGCATGGAGGCCAATCTAAACTTCTCTCCTGTTTTCCTAGTCAGTCAACTTACCTGGAGTATTGTATGCCATCTCTTGGGGGAGTGGACAGGTACTGGGATTAGCCATTGAAGCCACAAAGCAGCTCAGCTTCTCCCTCAGATTTAGGAGAATTGAAGACTGAAAATATGGACAATATAGATAGGCAGTAAGAACCTCAGGGGACTCAGGGAGGGAAGAGAAGAAACGTCATCCTTTCATGGGTTCACTTTCGAGATTTCTTTTCCCTCCTTTACTGTATTATTTTATTGCCCATGATCATGGAGGAAAAAGAAGAGTTTCTCTGCATCATTGTAGATGGTGATAGATGGATGATGACAGGACTGTGAGGAAGTAACAGGTCGCACTGAGCATGCAGCTCCCACTGGGCTATGGAAAGAGTGTACGAGTGGATAAAAGCACAGTTTCCCTTTCCACTGCGTCTTGGGAGGAATCAGTGCATAGCAAAATAGATGGAAGCAAACATGATTAGTTAAAAAGAATGAATTAAATAAAAATAGATTAAGGCAGGATATGGTTACAAGTGAGATGACTCACTTAATAAAACCATGAAGGAGTAAAAACCTGCTCCATCTTAGATTTTCTTGATCATTTTTTCCTGAGATGATTTTTCCCCTATAGTCAGAAGTTTAAGGCTACAGAATGAAATAGCTAACAAATATATGATTGCTTGAATTATAGATCCCAAACTTAATACTTCACTTCATTTTACCAGACTAACATTCTACATTCTTGCAATTAGTTGAATTGATTGTATAAATTATCCTCTACTAACAGGAGATGGCTCAGAAACACTCCAGGTACTAACTGACATTATCAAGCAAGCATATAGTTTGTGATGAAAATAATTGTCAAAATTACCAGTAACAATGTTAACGACATATAGTTTATCCACCCAAATTGATAACATAAATATAATATAAAATGTGTTCATGTGTACTGAAATTTTAATAAGTATAAAAGAAGAGGATACCATGCAAACACACACACACATTTGCAATAGCCTTTAGGTCAAAGAATATGGATTAAGTATAAATTCTATCTCACATCTACAATTTTCCAGTTTCTTTAAAGGAGAAAGAACATGAAGATTCTTAGGAGAAAGAAACATTTCAAGACCTGATTTTCTGAACTCTCATGTGTTGAGTAAAATATAAAAGCAGAACACACAAATGCTAGTGTGTATTTCAGATCTCTTAGGAATGATTTCCTGTTGGGTTTGTTTTTCTATTCTGCATTGAGCAGAAGCTTTGCCTAGAGGGTAAGAATTACCCGCAATTTCTGTTCTTTTCACAGTCAAGGCCATGTAAGATGATGGATAAGGTGTATATAGCCGCAGTCTCACCAACTGCCCTTGAAAACGCAAGCAAATGGTTGACATCACATTTCATTACCTGGCCCTGATGAGGCTTGGCATTTATAACGGGAACAGAAATGTCAGTATAATTGAAGAGCTTTGAAACACCCCTGTAAGGCACGGTGACGAATTAACCATTGATTTAATCTCAAAAGAAGATGATGGAGAAATAATACGGGAGGGCCTTGGTTTCACATGAAGCTCTTTCAAAAAAAGGCTGTCTCCTCACGGCTTTGAAATGGCACTCGCATGGTTTTGTGTATGGCTTGATGCTGGTAGTTACTGCCAAATGAATACACTCAAAGGTCTTCATTGGATCCCATTACGTTCTGTAAGTGGGAGAGAAGAGAATGAGAAGATTGCAAAGAGGAGGCGACTCATTCCTGTCACTGCCTGTACTCCCCCTAATTGAGAACTCCATAGACACATGATTGTCTGAGCTTTGCTCTGCTGTGAGGATGCACAGTGGCATAAACCCTAAAGCTAGGCAGCTTGGTTTTCTTCCTGCCTGCGCGACCAACTATTTTATTTGTCTTTTTCTTATTTTTCTCACTCACCAAATAAAGACAATGAAACCTTTTTCATAGTTTTTTTTTCAAGTATGAAACAAATCAATATTGCTCTCTTGAACATTTTTTCTCTAGAAAATAGCTCCCCATGAATGTTAATTGCTGTGAATGCAAAATTTTCATATGAAGACTATGAATATGAAATTGCTTTATACTTATATGAATGCTGGACTTTAGAAGAAAATACAAAGAACAAAATTACCTTTCTTATATTATCCCATTTATTCTGAGCAGTCACTTTTCTCAACACTTTATATTCATTGTGCCACTTAATCTTTTAATCAATCTCGTAAGTTAGATACAATTTTCGTGTGAATTCTCACAAGAGAGAGAAACTACTTTGAGTCTGTTTGTCCTCTGATACCTATATCCTTGAGATGTGGCATAAAATCACTCTATACATCAAGTGTACTTCTTCCAAATGCCTTTCTGTACATGAAATAAAAATGCTGTATAAAATTATATTATGCCACGGCCCAAGGGAACAATGTTACTGACCTCTATTTCACTATACCACAAAGCAAACAAAGTATTGATCTGTGATGTTCGTCTGTCAGAATTCACACCCCTGGAAAGCAGCGTCTTGTATAATGTTGGTCCTAGGCATGCCTTTTCCTTTTGAATCCTGTTCATATCCTTTTGTGTTTATGTCACATGGGGCCTTACCACGCTTGCCTTTTCAGCAACCAATTGTTTTATTGAATAGTTCCGCAACAGGCACTACATGAGGTATGGCGTCTCAGTGGTAAATAGTGTAACACCATCCCTGCCTTAATGGAACTTTAAGTCTTTGGGACAAAGAAACGTGTTTTAATAATGACATATGAAGGCTTAGGGTTTAGCTCAGTGGTAGAGCATTTGCCTAGTGAACACAAGGGCCTGGGCTTAGTCCTGAAAAGGCTGTCATATATGCGCATGTAGCAATCACTTTCAAACAGTCTTAGGCTTTATTAAGAGTCTCACAAAGCAATTGCTGTATAATGTAACTGCAGCACAAGTTACAGACAATTCTACGAACTGTGAATCCAGAGAGGATGGAAAGTTGTAATTCCTGGGACTAAAGACTAAGATGAGGGAAGGGAGGGCATGAGGAAGGGAGACAAGACAGAACGGGAAAACTCCAAGAGGCTCAAAGAGAGGAAATCACATCCCGATATACACATCCTAGTATCCTCAACATTTTCATCATCTTAACTTTGAAAACAGCTTTCTCAGGTACAACACTTGTTGGCAAATAAAGTTTAGTCAGTTCATCTTCAAATTATTTTATCCAGTATAAAATCAATTGTAATTTTAGATATAATAAAATTGTATAACCAAGTTTCTAGAAAAAAAATTCCTTCATCCCTCTACTCTTCTCTCTTCTATTTTCCTCCTTCCTTCTATCACTCCAGGCATACTCATCCATCATACTACAAGATATCAGGAATTATGTTAATGTTTGTTTCTGATGATGACAGTATATTCATGGTTGTGTATCTTGGGTTTTTTCTCCCTATGTAAATTAGTCATGGTAAGTATTAGGTTTTTAGAAAAGTGGATTTTCTTAAGAAAGAGACCAAAGGGCTGGAGAAATGTCTAAATAGTTAGCAGTACTTGGGTGAGTCCTCAGTAGATAATTAAAACATGTTAATGATGGTGTGCTTGAACCAGTTCAGAGGGTCAGGTGCTAATTGCTTGGGAATTTTTAAAGCTAGTCATCGAAAAGAGCTGTCATTTTAAAATTAAAATATAAATCTTAAAGTAATTAAAAGTAAATGAAGGGAAGTAATATTCACCCCCTCCCTAAAACAAAAACAAAAACAAAAAACCACTCCCCCTGCAAAAAAACAAACCAAACAAACAAAACTCAGCACTTCCTGCAGAGGACCCAGGTTCAGCTCTTAGCACCCACATGGCAGATAATAACCATCTGTAACTCCAGTCAGTATATAAGACAACCTCTTCTGGCATACATGGGGACTGCACACATGCAGGTCAGTTACATGCAGGTGCAACACCCGCAGGCACAATGTAAAAATCAACTTTTCACAACAGGAGAGATTAAGACTGAAACTAATGCCTGGAAACAGTCGTTAGAGAAGATGCATTTAAAGAGCTCTTGAAGAATTAAAATGCTACCGATAAAATGCTTAACACAGAACCTAATACTCTGACTGGATTTTGAGGTTTCCCAGATGGAACAATTTGACGCTTTGGCAAGATACGCAGAAAGAACAAACCTGCCCCCATGGAGTAATAGAAGCTACAACTAGGGACACAGTTTACAGAAGCCGTCATATGCTGGTTGTTAGCTCATGAGGATGAAGGCAGGTGACCATGTGACACCTGTGGTGGCTTCCTCTTGTATTTGCATGTTTCCCATGAAGCAGCTGGGATGAGCCCTTCCATCTCCACCACTCCTCTGCCTGCTGTGGATCTTTGCCGTCTGTTCCCTTGGGTCTGTCAACAGGAGTCTTCACACTGCATTTCTTTGCTCATTTATCCTTTTCATTTATGCTGGCTTTCCCTGTTTCCAGGGGTATTAGTTGGAGTGTAAGACTAATGACCTTTAATATATTTTACCTCTACGGCCACGTTTTGTTCCTCTCTTTAAACCGTTCTATCATTTAGAACCCTCCATGATGAATGTACTAACACTTCCATTGAATGTTTTGTTTTGAAATGCCCGTGTATGGTCATTGGCTTCTCTCTGTTCTAAGACTGGTGCGTTGTTGTGACATCTTGTTTCTGTTTTATTAAACAATATTTTAACTCCCTCATAAAATAGTCATTAGAAGAATATATAATCATATTCTTCTTTTTTTTTTTCACCTTCACATTTTCTGTGCTTCATCTGGGGTTGTTTTATGTTGTTCAGGCTCTTGGGGATGCCTGTTCTTAGGCATGCTAGTCTTTCCTCTCCTCTTCCAGACACTCTGTGCTCCTTTGGTACATATGTTGAAATCTCTCTCTTTTTTTTCTCTGAGGACTCTGTCCAAGTTTCTTCCTACTATCCTAGCTTTGCCCTCACACCCCTGAGATTTGACGGTGCGTGAGATGGGTGAGGAATAAGTACAGGAGCAGTCTGGCTGGGAGAGTAGAAGCCACTCCAGGTGTTTCCTATGGGTCAGGACCACGTGACACAGGTCATGAGAAGTCTAGCAATGTCAAGACCTTCCCTGGAGTTAGATGATCAGGAAAGCTGCAGTTCAACTAACTCGAAGGTACTTTTGGATTTTTTTCCTTAACTTTACTAGTCTCTTGCTTATACGTTATGGTTTCCAATTTTGTGTTTTTATGGTTTTTTTGTGTGTGTGTCTACATGTATATGTGTTTCTCATGGTTTTCCTTTGTTTTGTTTTGTTTGTTCTCTTAAGAGATAGAATTGGCATGGAGTTGGAAGGGTAGAGAGGTGGGGAGAATTGGAAGAGAGGAGGAAGGGGAAACTGATTAGAATAAATTGTATAAAAATTATTTTCAATAAAAAATGAAATGAAAAGAAAGAGCAAAGATCACAAACAGCCACCACCACATAGTTCTTAGGTGCTCGAAAACCAAAATGACACATTTTTTTAGTAAAAAACTGAGTTTCTATATTTTTGGCCCATATCATGTATACATAATTATAGTGTCATGGAGAATAATCTTTTGTTGTTGGTTGTTTATTTTTTGAGACAGGGTCTTGCTATATAGCTTAGGGTGGGATATATATGTATATATACATATATATGTTTATGTATACACACATTATATGTATGTGTATATGTGTATCTATATCTATCATGATCCTTGGTGTCAGCTTCCCAAATATTGGGATTATACATCTGGCCAAGAAATGACATTTACATTGACTATATATATATATATATATATATATATATATATATATATATATATACCAATGACAGAGAGGTAGTGCTTCCCATTTCGTTGAACTCTGGAGTTTCCTGCAGAAACCGGAACTAAGCCTATAAAGCAAATGCGTTTTCAGCATAAGGGTTTGACTACGTGTAACTATCCAGACTTCTAGAACAGTAAGCAACTTTGATTTGTTTGTTTGTTTACTTTATAAAACTGGGCCAGAAAGTTCTCATGTTGTGTTATCATATTTTATCTGTTTTATAGTTGATAACTTTCCAATTTTTTTTTTTTAAATTTGGAATGTTATGAAAGAGCAGGAGACTGGCAGTGTCAGCTGTCTTTTTACTGTATTCTTTAACAGTAAACTTGCACATTATTATGGGGTGTTGTAACTCTTACAATCTCCCCTTTAGCAGCCCCCACTTAGCTTTACTCCATAAAAGAGCTCCTTACAGAAATACTTGGAGCAGCTTTTAGCTTTATTTCATCTCTTCTTCCCCAGGAGACAAGTTAAGAACATAGATCACAAGTTCTGGGGATATTACTTTCATTTATATCTTTATAAATTCAGATAGACAATTTTATAACAGCAGTGCTAAAAATCCAAAACAAAAGGAGTCGCATGAATAAGGCATAAATAACCCTTATGGGGGTGCTATTATTTAACTCTGAAAGCATTATTTGGTTTGCAAGACTGCTTTCTTTTTTTTTTTTTCCCTTTTATTTTTTTTATTATTATTTTTTTTTTAAGACTGCTTTCAAAGTAACAGTTTATCACAATACAAAACAGCCGATTGAACACAAAGTACCAAGAAGTCCAGGTTTAGTGTGCTATCCATTTCGGTCCTTCTTGGGGTTTTGATGACTGCACAGGAAGGTGGGCAGGGGTGGGGCACACTACTCTAGGCGCTATTCCAAATTCTCGGATCCTTTGTTACAGATTCAGAGTTCAACAAAAGCTCACCTTTACAAATAGAAAGTCAGGTTTCAGGCACCGAAAAAAAAAATGGCTCTGCAGATAAGATTGCTTGCCCCTTCTTCAGAGGACCCTGGTTTGGTTCCTGGCACCCACACTGAGCAACTCACAAACCACCTGTAACTCCAGCTCTGTAGGATCTGCCGCCCTCTGCTGGCCTCTGGGAGCACCTACACATGTGTCTGTACTTGCGCAGACACACAGAAACATTAAAAATAAAAATAAATCTTTACTTTTATGAGGCTCTGTCACTTGCACAAAACAAATTGCATTGTGACAATTTTCATATGTGTATATGATGTACTTTGATCGTATTTATTCCTCATTAGCCTCTTTTCTATCCCTATAGCGCTCTCTCTCTCTCTCTCTCTCTTGGTCCCTTTTCTCTCAGAGGCCTCTCTTTTACTTTCGTGCCACTGTTTTTAAAATTGAGTCTCCTCACATGAGCGAAAACACCTTAGCTGCCTTTCTGAAGCTGGCACATTTCACCAAGCGTGATAACCTCCAGTTCAATCTCCTCCTGAAAAGCGACACAATTTCATTCTTCTTCATGGTTGGATGACGTTCCATTGAATTTTGCCTTTTAAAATATTCCCTTTAAATATTCATTTCTGATACTTTCCCTTTCCAAAGGGCTTGATGAAATTCGGGATCACTTATCTTGTATTTCCTAAACAAAGAGGAGCCCGAGCAACAGTAACAGGAAAAGAATGATGCGATGGTAGATTTCAGAGAGTCTGGTTAAGTCTCTTCCCGAAGAGTGAGCCAAGCTTCCGCCAACAATAGCTGACAGCAGAGGTAGGAATCCTGTATTGTATTTACATAAATTAATCATTTAGCTCACTATCTATGGAGATCTGAGCCCCGTGGAACTCCCAGTAGCAGGAAGCCAACCTAGACATACAAAATCATAGTGAGGTGATTATCCCACCGCATGAGGGCTGTGGCTCAGCAGGGCTGGTGGCAGGAGGGGAGAGTGGGGGATGGGAGGTGGGAAGGGTGGGGGGATGGGGGATGGGGGGGTGGGGGGTGGGGGGGGCGGGGGGGGGGGGGTGGGGGGATAAGGGGGAAAACAGGAGAGGAGGCCGTCAGGAAGACTGTTGGGAGTGAGTGGGGCTGTTAAGGCAGAAGGTTGATCTTTGCAGATGCTACTGTTGCCATGGCTGAACACAGTGGTTCTGAACCTGGCCAGTTTTGCGACACCTTAATACAGCTCCTCCTGTTGTGGTGAGCCACCCTACCCCCACCCCCCAACACCATAAAGTTATTTTTATTGCTACTGCATAACTGTAATTTTGCTGTTACGAATCATAATGTAAATATCTGTGTTTTCTGGTGGTCTTAGGCAACCTCTGTGAAAGGGACATTCAACCCCCCGTCCCCCCCCCCCCCCCCCCGCCCCCCCCCCGACCCCTCCCCCCCCACCCCGACCCCCGCCTGAAAGGGGTCATGACCCACAGGTTGAGAACCACTGCTTTAGTCTTCCGGGTTCACATTCTCTCCAGCGTTTCTATGTGGGAGGCATGCACGACTTTGGGTGAAGACAGACACATTCCAAGTGTTTGGACTTGGTAACTCTTCACATTTAGCCTTTGGGTAGTTGCTGCATGGTTACTTGTCTTTGTATTTTGCAATCTTTTCCCCTGCTCATCTTGGCTCAGCGGCTTTGTCTCTCCTAGTCTAAATGTCTTTAAGTTTACAGTTTCTTCTGTGCAGAGACTTGGGTTCATCACAGGCATTGAATCACATGCCTAAGTTACAGAATAACTCCACACTTCCCTCCGCCTTAATATAAGACTCAAATACCAACTCTAAAACTTTTTTATATATATATAAGAACATTTTTCACTAGCTGAGGTTGTTAAATATTGGAATAGATTTCCTGGTAAGATAGTAAATGTTCCACTGGAAGACATCTTTAATTAGATTACTGCTTATCTTGAAAAATTTTAATGTAGTTGAATATGGAAATAGAAAATCATAACAACATCAACTTAGATGTGTGTCTGTGCACGTGCATGTGTGCACATGGACATGTATGAACATGAAGACACACATATATACACATAGTAGTTTGGATGTGCAAACGTTGTGATTATCAAAGAAACTGTCATCAGAATGCTATACATGATAAACAGTGAAGTGGACACTTTATGTAAAATATGAGAGAAACTCAGGACCAGAAAACCAAGGTTGGTTGCCTAAGATGTATAAAAGAGCCCAGAACTTGGGCTCCTCTCCTTCTTTGTTCAAATATAGAATGATATTTTCAGTAACATAGAGTTTAGGATCAAACAGAAAGTACATGAACAATTAGACCTCGCCTGTGGTCCCTGCCTCCCACCAGAACCAGCCTATGCAGCCTCCAGTGCTGGTTCCTTTGCAAGGGAGGTCCACTGAGCACAAGCTCACTGATGACCACGCTTGGAGGTGCTTTGGGTGGATTGCTTGTAACTTTGTTTCCGTTTTCTTCTCTGATGAGACTCTCCGGTTTACACCACAGCCTACTGGCCACTTTAAAGATGCTATCAATACCAACCAGTCACTTTAAAGTTGCTGTCAATACAGACCAGTTTTGTCTGAGTCTGAGCTGAGACAGATAATGCTGAAATGGGCTTCTTCAAGGGAGACCTAATGTCTTCAGTACAATGAAGAAAGCAGGTGATCTTTTTCATGTGTAAATTGGAATTTTTATGAGCTTTTTTTTTTTTAAAAAAAAGTGTGATTGTTACTGGGTCTTCTGCTTAGATGAGCCAAAAGGCAGTGTTCGGGTACTAACAGTTGTGATGTTACAGTCTCGTGAGGAAAACAGAGACACACCGAACTTCGTGTCGTGTCTGTTCACTGTTGCACAGTTATCTCCTTTTATTTCTCCTCCTTGCCCTGGTCTCTCCTCTCACCTTCGACCCTGTGAGGTTGTTGCTGTTGTTATGTGTTTCTTAAGCTTTTCTTTCTTTGACTATTTCTGTTCCTAAGTGGTTTTTAACATCTTCGTATTACCACCTATCTCTGGTTCCTTCATCCTATGGTGTAGAGGCAGATTATAACCGAGATGTTAACAGCACAGGTTCTTACACTCCAGACACCTGGCTTTGAACCCTGACTCAGCCTCTTACTAATTGGGGTACCTTTGGGCAAGTTCCTAAACTTTATATTCTCTTAAGACTTTCTGTCTGAGTAAAAAATATTTTCAGTGGACTATTTGCCACAGCAATAAAGTGAGATAATACATAAAAATGCTTAGATAAGGGAACAATTTCCCTAAAACACACACACACACACACACACACACACACACACACACACACACACACTTGCACATTAATGATCATGCTAGGGCATACATTTCACATTGAAGCCTTCATCTCTCCTCTATAATGTTAAGTGCATAACTTAAATCATTTAATGATAATAAAGAGAAGAGTTGGTTGTTTGAAATAAATTTTCATAAATATTTATTTAGCTTTAAAAAAAAAAGCCTATGACACAGAGAGTGCCTAACCCTTAGAGAAAATTAGCCAGCCCAGCTCTTCCCTCTTATTTCTATGAGCACAAGCAAGCATCTGGGTAAGCTTGTCATTTTTTCTGGAAGTCTGGAAATTTAATGAGGCAGAAGTGAGAAGAAACGTGCCTGTGTGCCAACAGAGACTTCATTTGTCAACAAGCAAGATGTGTGTGTGTGTGTGTGTGTGTGTGTGTGTGTGTGTGTCTGTGTGTGTGGTCACATTATTATTTTTCTTTGCATAACTAATTTATCTTAACAAATAGTCACAATTTACCATTTATGATGCAGTATACCACAATCAAGATAAGTAAAAAGACATGTAGTCTGGTCCCAGCCCTCAAGAAGCTGCCAGTCACCTGCTCAGCTGTGTGCAGTGAGGAGCAGGTGGCCATGCTTGCTGATGCCATTGATCTTCGTGACGTACCAGCCGCTGGACCTTCTTCCACTGGTTGTTAATGATCTCACAGCTGTTATTGTCTTTTATTATCTGTTCCGTTGTTTCTTACTGTCTGTGAAAAGTGCAGCTGTCTGGACACTTTATGATCAGAAATAAACTTTGGAATTTCCTGGGTGATTTTAGACAGTCACACTGATTCCATCTCCTAATTTTTTTTCTCTCTGTCAGTTTGTTTCCTATAGGCAGAAATTGCTAGGTAAGAGAGCACATGCTTGTTTCTAGACAGCATATAAGATGAAGGCGTATAGGCATGCTTAGCTTTTAATTAAACTACTTGCAAAGTAACCATTAAATCAATGTGTCACGTTAGGATGTCAAGGGTCTCCTGTTGCCTGAAAGATTTGATTTATATATAACTTGTCCTTGTGAGGTGTGACAGGAGTAAACACTTGTTTTTTGTTTGTTTGTTTGGTTGGTTGGTTGCTTGGTTGTTTTTCACCAAAAGAAATGGAGAGTCTGGACAATAGTGTAATAAAACTGATGCACAGCCTTAATTATACTATAAACTCACAGACATCAAGCAACCCATAGGAATATAGACAATGATTTTACTCACAACCCACCAAGGTGTGGATCCCAACAACACTGTGAGTGGCAGGTGCTCCTGTAAGAGCTAGCAACACTGTAGATGAATTATGAGATAGTGAGGCTCTTGTACATTTGCATCTCACTCAGCTGAAATAATTTAAATATTGCCTTGATAGGGAGCAGAGCTTTTTTTTTCCTTAGCAGAGTTATAAAAGAATACCATTTTATCTAATTATTAGAATCTTAAGAAGGCAGTGCCTCCCTCCCCTTTTAAAATAGTGCTGGCTGCATATATTTTTTAGTAAGTAGAACAAGTGTATAAATTTGGTGTAACAAAATAGTTAATATATACCAATTTGCTAATGTAATGAATGGCTAAATACAATTTGGGTAGTAAAAAAAATCATTATATGGTGACATTAACATTTCCTGATTACTTGTTTATGTGTATGTACACACATATATACGTGTGTGTACATACATACACACACACATACACACACACATATATACACACACACACACACACACACACACACATATATATACACACACACACATATATGTCTACTATCAATTATGTGTGTGGATCATAGTTGGTCATTGTGTTTTAAAATGCCCATGCCAAGAATGCATATTCTTAGAGATAGAGAGCTAATTCCCTAGACTAGCTCTGCGTGATAGTGGACCATGAAAAAGCAGAAAGTAACTCATATGCCGGAGTGAAATGAGCAAAATACAGACCATAGGGTTTCCTAACTCTTAGCAAATATTATTCTACACCCAAAGTTGACTTCTCACCTCAACAGTGGATCCATTATAAAGGATAATAGTGGAAAAATAAGGGAGAAAATTGTAGTGCCTCAGTCCAGCCATAGGAAGGCCATTTGTAGCTTATGTCAGGCTCGTAATATGCCAGCCTCTGTGCCTTTCTATATAGTGACACACCATATAAAAAAGAGATATTGCTTTTCCCGTTTTCCTTTCTTTTGCTATAGAAATGCTGAAAGCATTTTAGCTACTTATTTTCCTTTTGTTTTTCATTATTTATTTACTTTACATCCTGACTGCAACTTCCCCTCCCTCCTCTCCTCCCAGTCCCTCTCTCTCACCTCACCTCCCCGTATGCCTCCTTCCCTTTCTCCTCAGAGAAGAGGAGAGACCGCCTGTGGATATCAACCCACCTTGGCATATCTAGTTGTAGTAGGACTGGGAACATCATCTTGTGTTGAGGCTAGAAAAGACCCTCCAGTTAGGGGAAAGGCTTCCAAAGGCAGGCGACAGAATCAGAGGCAGCCCCTGCTCCTGCTGTTAGAGGTCCCACATGAAGACTAAGCCACACATGCATCTGTTATATATGTGTAGGGTGACTAGGTCCATCCCATGCATGTTCTCTGGTTGGTGGTTCAGTCTCTGTGAATACCTATGGGCCCACGTTAGTTGATTCTGTAGGCTTTTCTTGTGGTGTTCTTGACCTCGCTGGCTCTTTCAATCCTTCCTCCACCTCTTCCGTAAGATTGCCCAAGCTCCGCCTAATGTTTGGCAGTGGGTCTCTGCATCTGTTTTCATCAACTGCTGGGTGAAGTCACTCAGGTGACAGTTATGTTAGCCTCCTCCTGTCTGTGAGTATAGCACAATAGTATTAATAAGTGTCAGGGGTGGGATCTCTTATGGCATGGGACTCAAGTTGGGTCAGACATTTGGCCATTCCCTCACTTTCTGCTCCCTCTTTATCCCTGCACTTATTATAAGCAGGAAAAATTGGGGGTGGGAGGTTTTGTGGTTGGGTTGGTATCCCCATCCATCCATTGGAAGTCTTGCCTGGTTATAGGAGGTGGCTGTTTCATGTTCCATATCCTGTATTGCTAAGTTTTAGCCAGGGTCACCTTCATAGATTCCTGGGAGTTTCCACTGCCCTAGGTCTCTAGCTTGACCTAGAGATGCCCCAACTGATTGCAGTTTTCTCTTCCTCCATCCTCAGCACACTTGGTGCCTCCTGTTCCCCTTCCCACCCCCTCTCCCTCCCAGTTCCCTCCCTCCAGCCTCCTCAGATATATATTTTATTTCCCTTTTTCAGTGTGATTCAAGTACCCTCCTTGGTTGTTATTTTGATTCTTTGGGACTGTAGATTGTAGTGTGAGTATCCTGTACTTCATGACTAATATCCACTTATAAGTGAGTACATACCATGTTTGTCTTTCTGAGTCTGGGTTACCTCACTCAGGATGATCTTTTCTTTTCTTTTATTTATTTATTTATTTATTTATTTTAATTTATTTTTAATTAATTTATTCTTGTTACATCTCTATGGTTATCCCATCCCTTGTATCCTCCCATTCTCCCCTCCCTCCCATTTTCCCCTTATTCCCCTCCCCTATGACTGTTCCTCAGAGGGATTACCTCCCTCTGTATATGCTCATTGGGTATCAAGTCTCTTCTTAGTGACCTGCTGTCCTTCCTCTGAGTGCCACTAGGTCTCCCCCGCCAGGGGACATAGTCAAATGTGAGGCACCAGAGTACTTGAGAAAGTCAAATCCCTCTCTCCACTCAAGTGTGGAGACTGTCCTGTCCATGGGCTAGATCAGGGTAGGGGTTTAAATTTTACCGCCTGTATTGTCCTTGGCTAGGGCCTTAGTTTGAGCGGGACCCCTTGGCCCAAACCTGCCTATCATAATGTTCTACTTGTAGGTAGGATGATCTTTTCTAGTTCTATCCTTTTGCCTGCAAATTTCATGTCCTTGTTTTTAATAGCTGAGTAGTATTCCATCTTGTAAATGTACCAGACTTTCATTATCCATTCTTCAGTTGAGGGACATCCAGGTTATTTTCTGTTTCTGGCTATTACAAATAAAGCAGCTATGAACATAGTTGAGCAAATATCCTTGTTACCTTGTTACAAAAGATGGTAGAGAATCTTTCCGGTATATGCCTGGGAGTGGTATAGCTGGATATTGAAGTAAAACTATTCCTAAGTTTCTGAGAATCCAACAAATTGATTTCCAAAGTGGTTGTACAAGTTTGTACTCCCAGCAGCAATGGAGGAGTGTTCCCTTTCTTCCACATCCTCTCCAGCATGTGCTGTCACTTGGATTTTTGATCTTAGCCACTCTTTAGTGTGTAAGATGGAATCGCAGAGTTGTTTGATTTGCATTTCCCTGATGACTAAGGACAATGAGCATTTTTTTAAGTGCTTCTGAGCCATTAGACATTCTTCTGTGGAGAGTTCTCTGTTTGGCTCTGTATCCCATTTTTTAATTACTCAATTTGGTTTGTTGTTGTCTTATTTCTGGTTTTCATTATGTATTTGGGGTAACAGCCCTCTGTTGGATGTAGGGTTGATGGATATATTTTCCCAGTCTATATAGGCTGCTTCTTTTGTAGTGAGTTAAGTCATTCTTTTAGAAAATATCAAAAGGAAATTTTGCTTGGAAGCTACTAAAGCCTTGGCTTGTGGCCAATGGAGCCTACAGACAGATAAATCCATCCAGCATGCTTTGTGCTTGTAAATGTTAAAGTATTTCTCCTCAGAAAACAAAATTGAGAAGACTGAAAAGGGGACATTTCCAGTTTGATAAATAGGGTGGATGGGGAATTTCAAAGCCTATTTCTAAACAAATGATAAAAATACATCACATTATAATCAGATTTGATTTTGATACAAATTGTTTTAAAGAATGTTAAGTGGGGAAGCTTGGACAGTCATTGTGCTGTCACAGGCTGTTTATTTGTCTTTGTCTAAAGAGAATGAGATGAACCTAAGTACATTAGCACGAGTTCCTAACAGTGGCTGTTACAATTTAGCCATCAAGGTGAAGGCTTTTTACCTTTTCTTTTTCTTTAAACTTTTTTTTCCACATGATATATATTGCTCATATTTTGTCCTCCCCAACTCCTCCCATCTCTTCCCTACATGCCTAAGCACACAACATTATGTTTTTTTTCTAACTCTCTCAAAAAGAAGGAAAGAAAAAAGTGAACAAACAGTAATTCTTGTAAGCCAAGAAGAAGGAAAATGAGAAGAGGAAGAAGAAGGAGACAAAGGAGAAAAGAAGGAAAAGAAAGAGTAGGAAGGGGAAGAGGAAGAGGAGGAGAAGGAAGAGGAGGAAGGGGAAGAGGAAAACGGAGGAGGAGGAAGAAAAGAAGGAGAGGGAGGAAGAGGCGGAGGGAGAGAAGGAGGAGGAGGGGGAGGAAGATGAGGAGGAAGAAAAAGAAGAGGAGAAGAAGGAGGAGGAAGAGGAAAACGGAGGAGGAAGAAGAGGAGAAAGAGGAAGAAGAAGAGGAGGAGGAGGACCAAATGAAACAAACAAACCAACAAAACCATCTTCCCCCCACTAATTATACCTGAGCATGGATCCTGTCCTGGACTATGGCTGACAAACCCAGAGACATTTCATTGGACAAACTGAGTTTTTCTCTCCCAGAGGTATCAATTACTAATAACTACTAGGTTAGGAGTGAGACTTTGTTTCTATTTCCCCTTCTCAGTGCTGGGATTTTTGTTTTCTCGAACCTGTACCGTTTTTTGTGTATGCTAAGGACTTACCTTCTGATAAGACTAAAAACCACCTTAAAGTCAAGAAGTTATGAATTGATATTTGATGTAGATTAAAGTATGAGAGCACATGAATCGAAGACCGCAAACATATCTCTGTGTTTATATCTAGACAAGTGGGGAGATATAGGTCAAACGATAAAAAACAAAAATAGCAGTCAAATAGGATCTAGGCATCAAATGTAGAATGCACAGCATACAAACTCTACTCAACAATGCTGTATTGTATTCAGGGATTTTCCTCATCTGGTAAACCTTAGTTTAACTTGCCACAAGGAGAAAATGGTTATGTGCAATGTGACATATTTTCAGTTATACCACTGGAGTCTCAATCTCATTAATATAGTGGATTTATGTAGAAATAAGACTTATAACACCATGCTGTGTACCTGAAATGCACACAATGATATTTATTTTTATATAAATAGGAACATATTTAAGTAACTAAACAGAAATGGAAATGTATACAGAGCATGAATTTGCAGCTTAAAAACCATGGCCGATCAAACTGTGGGAGACCTTCTCTGATGGTTCTGCAGGGATATCTTCTTAGAACCTAAGCCTACATTTTGTTACTCCAAACCAAAGTCTTACCTCTCAATACACAAACCCCTAAATCTAATGAGGAGATAGAAACACGATCCATGTATTTGATATATCACTTTGATATATTTCAAAATTCAAACTCCAATTTTTTAAACATAAAATATCATTTTCTATTGACCCCAAAGCATGTGTAAGACTAATAAATATATAGTCATCTTAACATCTTTCAGTATATTTTAAAATCACTTTTAAAGTTAAAAAAGTCATAATAAAGTTGAGGGCCTGTGTTCTATATTTAAGACCAAGTTCTGATTTCTTCAATGATTAATTAATATAAATTAATCAGAGTCCTGTGCTTTTATGACATAATTAATTAAATGTTTTTAGAATAATTTGTCTTTCCTGGCCTTAAGAACCTCTATTAAGGCAGTGAGCAGCGCCTTCTTGCTTGCCTTGAATTTTCACTGATATGACTCAGTGATTGGCACATAAATATTTATAGGATCGGAGACTGAGTAAGGCAGTGGAGCATGTGATTCCAAACTAAAATGGGTAATTTATAAATATCAGTGAGAGTTAATTATAAGTAAATGAAATAATCCTTAACTGACGCTGAAACCGATAAGAACACGCATGAACTTTAAAGAGATTGCCCAGTCCTAATGCCAACAGAATAAGATAAGGATGATCATCCATTCGCTTCACTGAGATGCTGTGGAAATGGTTCGGGAAAAACCTTCAAGTGGCTTTGTAGGTCTACGCTTTGTGTATCTCCTAAAGGTGAAATTATAGACATTAATCTCCTTAACACATTCTCTTTTTTTTCTTTGTATAAAATCTTTGCTGAGTGCCCAAACTTTAAGATTTTAAATAGTAGCTTATTATCTTTCTGCTTGAACCCACCAAGTAGTGTTATTCATTTACATTTTGCCTTGGCTTCATTCTGTAACAGAAAGCCATATGACCATCCTGTTTGAATTAGTAAGCATGGAGTTAATTGATGCAAGTGTAGATCTTCTGATCTCTGAGAACATGCCATAGTGGGGACCATTCTTGCCACCAGACATGATGGTACCATCTACTACAGGAATAAATACCTATAAATAGTATTCATTGAGATTTGTATCTTTTTCTTGTGTCTCTACTGCCCCTGCCAAGAGCATGAATGAGACCCGAAGACCATTTATAAACAAGCACGAGTTGACCCGAGTCAACTGTAGAACTTAAAGTGTCCAAGGCAGGCTTCATTTCATGGGTTTAACTCTCTCCCAGAAACAGATGAACCAGGCCTGAGTGACCGTGTAAGTATGCCAGGAACAGAGGTCTTCGGTTGGGCCCTTGGGAGGACTGTGCTCACATTTTGGTAGAATTTACATTTTGAATTAACTCTCAGGGTATAAAGGAAATTGAGATGTTGTCATTCTCTCTTAAATACACTCATAGAGACTTTGAGTAAATTATTAGATGAATAATCAGTGTAAACTTAACCATCTCATTAGCCATCCTGGCTCAGTTCATGTGGTTCAATCTGATAATGGAAGGGCTCACAAAATAAACTTTTTTTTAAATCTAAGAACTACCACACATCAGGGGACTACACCTTGCAAAAAAAAAAAAAAAAAAAAAAAAAAAAAAAAAAAAAAAAAAAAAAGAAAAGAAAAAAAGAAAAGAAAAAAAAAGAAAAACAAAAACAAACAACAAAACAACAACAACAACAACAACAATAACAAAAAACCCTTGATCATTAGAGTAGCTTGAGCACTGGTTTCCTTACTCTGACGTGTGCTGTGGGTGGACAAATGCATGTGCCTCAGCTGGTGTGTATTATAGGCGTGTACAAGTGTGTGTGCCTCAGCTGTTGCGTATTATAGGTGTGTGTAAGTGTGTGTGCCTCAGCTTTAGGACCCTTCCTACTTGATCTTGTCCTCACAAGCTAGTGGAGATGTTTTAGATTATTTGTATTAGGTTATCTTGCAACTGATTTTGTATATTTTCTCCAGGAACCTAAGTATAAAAGCGTTCCTGTTGCATGCATACGTTTACTTGTGTTGTTTTAGATAACAAGGAAGGACTATAACTACAATGATCACGTGAACTTGTTATTTTGAAGGTGGTCAGCCATTGTTTTATATTCAGTGTCTAGCTCCTGTGTGCTTAAACAAAACCGTGAAAAGCACATTTAACTTATCTTGTTGTATACATCGTAGATTCATAGTTTGAATCTCCTGGGAACATTTCAGTGGTAGAAGGGTCAGTGTTAGGGATGTTAGCTGGCCAAAGGTTTTCTTGTGCTAAGCCCTGAACTTGATATCAGATTCTTAAGAGGGTCCTACATGGTGTCTCTCAGACTGATTGCAGTAGTGCTATTTGAGTCAAGTGCATGAGCCCTTGGCCTCCTCCCAAGAGCTCATTTAATCATGAGATATAATAATGGAAACCTCTCATTTTGGAAACCAGGGTGGCTTCACCTTGACCTCCATCACCGAGGATAAGTTGAATGCAATGTTTTCAAAATGTTGTTTCGACTGGTTTTATGTTCCTTCCATACCTGTGGATTACATCATGAATTATATCAGATTTTAAGTCAGATGAGCTAAAACCTGATGGCCGGAACAGGGAGTTGATGACCACAGGGCTTGGCTCTTGGTTTTCAGGTGCCTTTCAATGTGATATTAACACTGGCAAGTTAAAAATCAAAAGAGTCAACAACCCCGCCCCTCAGGAGATGAAAGTAGGGAATCCCAAAATGAAAGTAAGGAGTAAGTTCCATAATGTATGTGAAATACTTAAGGGAGTGCCTGCCTCAGTAAGATAATTCCAAGGCTGATCAGTTTATGAGACGATGGACAGCATTGCCTTGATAATTACTTTCCTAGGAAAAGTGAGCAACTCTTTTGATCCAGCCAAAGAATAATTTTCAGCTAAGACACCAAAAGGAATGTGTCCAGTGTCCAGTCAAATGGGTTGTTTCCCTGAGGATATATTTTTACACATAAATATTATTCATATTTATGGGCACATTGTGTAAAGAGAGACATTTAATAAAGATCAACAGAACAGTGCAATGCATAACATAGTCATGATAGATAGTATTGTAAGATTTTTAATTGAATGATTAATATTGAATAATTTAATTGAATGATGGTCTCCAAAAAAAATGCCCATGTCATGCTTCCTAGAACATGAATATGTAAGCTTATATGGGCACTATAATTTGGATGAGCATCTCTCACTGTCTGAATAGTTAAGGTTTGATGCCCAAAATGGTACTGCTGGATGATGGTGAGAGCAGGAGCCTGGTGAGAGACTTGTCAGACGTTGGGGATACGCCCCAGAAGGGGGAGTAAAATTCTAGTTTGTTTTTGTTTGTTTCTTTGTTTTGTTTTTTGTCTCTCATGCTCTAGCCATAAGAGAAGTTGTTTGTGCTTCTTCTACCATCCTATCCTGGCTGATTGAAAATCCAAATATAACAGGACAATAGATTATTGAGAGAAATCTCCAAAACTGCTCCTCTAGGGGACCCCTGTTCAGTTCCGGGAACCATGTCAGGAAGCTAACAACTGTTTCCTCCAGCTATAGAGGACTCGGCTCCCTCACTGTGGGGATTCTGTGGTTAGCTACATTCACCTACATAAGCACATACCTTAAAATTTGTATTAAAAAATAATTTGAAACAAGAAAAGGGTTCTGAGATTCCTTTAAAACTTTGTGGTCCTTCTCTTCTGTAATACATGAAAAGGACTCTGCTCACAGCAAGATTTTTTTTTTATAGCTCATCCAAGAACCATACCTTAAAAAATGCTTTTATTGGAAGAAAAAAAAAAACACAACTACAAGCAAATTCCATTTCTGTCCCCATATGCCTGTGGCCAAGTTCTTCTCTGTGCTGTGCCTTTGCCAAACTGAACTAGAATGCATGATGAAAAGGACAGCCAAATATTAGGTGGAGCCTGGGGAAGCCCAAGGAAGAGAGAATGGAAGAATTGTGGGAGTCTGGGCTTACCAGAAGAACACGACCCAGAGATTCAACTAAGCAGGGCTCATAGAGGCTCACAGAGAGTAACGCGGCAACCATGGAGCTGGCATGGGTCTGCATTAGGTCATTTAAATATATTTTTGGGTGTTTAGCTTGGGGCTTTTGTGGCACTCCTAACAGTAGGAGTACGGCTATCGCGGACTCTTTTGTTTGGGCTTTGTACCCTTTTCCTCCTACTGTGCTGCCTCATCTAGCTTTGATATTAAGCTCTATGCCTGGTCTTTCTTTGTTTTTTAATTTTTAAAAAGTTTTTACATATACATTTATATTATTACACATATATAAAATAAGCTACATACAGCAAGAAGAACCACAAAACAATCAGGAATTATATAAATGTTACATTCATAGTGTTTTGGCTATTTGTATTTGGCAACCTGGAAGAAAATATCTTTCCTATCTTGGAGCATCTAAAATTCTGAATGTAAACCAATATCTATCATATCTCATCTCTATCAACTTAAAACATCTATCTAGACCTAATAACATCTTAACCCCTAAACAACTAAGCTTAATTGTAAAACTAAACTGTCTGGTCTTCAACCCTATCAGAGACTTGAGAAGCAATAAAACTTAATTACCTGAGTAGACAGGGAGTGCAGGTTAGCAGCTTCCAAAGTGGAAAAAAATGACAGAGACAGTTTGTTGCCTGAAAAATCACCCAAAACTCTCAATAACGTTGGAGCATCATCTTCAGCCTTCTAGCCCAATATATCTGACAGACATTTTTGTGAGGCAGGAACTACTGAGGACTTGCTCACCCTGTCTTGCAAGAGTTTCTGTGCCTGGTCTTATTGTATCTTGTTATGCTGTGTTTGGTGATATCCCTGGAAGGCTTGCTCTTTTCTGAAAAGAAACAGAATAGTGGATCTGAGGAAAGGGGAGGGGAGGGGAGGGGAGGAACTTGAAGGAGTGGAAGGAAGGGAGCCTGCGATCAGGTGGTATTGTAAGAGAGAAGAATTAAAAAAAAAAAAAATTTTTAAGGAAAGGAAAAAAGAAACCTTGATGAAAGTTCTGTTAATTCTTTGACTTGTCCATATGGTGTCACAAAACTTCTCTCTCCAGAATGTCTCCAGCAGTCCTTAACATGCTAATGCACAGAAGAGCTGAGTTACCACAGTGTCACCAAGAGTGAGGAGTACACGAAATTAATTAACTCATACTGCCGTTAACAGTGGAGGTTAATGGCTATGTCTGACATTTGGCACTAAAATCACAGAGGTAACTAGTGTCATTCAGGCAGCGCTTTTTTGATATGATAAAGATGCACACGTTAAGAGTCACTTCTCCAGGATGTCTGCTTTGACTTCCTCAAGTGAGGAGGTGGTGGGATAAACACACATCTTCCTTCTTGGGGAACTATCAACAGTGGCTTTTGGAGAGAAGGTTGAACTTTCTTCTCCATGAAATTCCCTTTCAGTACTCTTCAAACTAAAAGAAATCATCTGTGAGGTAGTCATAAGAAATGAATTGCTCAAGAAATTTACATGTTGTTTCTCATCCGACAACTAAAAGTTGACAAGATCTGCCTATTAAATTGATGCTTTAATTATTAAAAGGAACCGAACTGATAGACAGAGAGTAGAGATACAGATATAGATTTACTGGAGTGGTTTGCAGAAGGCATAGAGGGAACTGATGCTGCCTTTGCCTTAGACCCCTCTATAACAGGACTACCTGCAGAGTGGTCCACCCATTCTCAGAGAAGGCCATATCCTCACTGCCAATCTTCTAGAAATGTCCTCACAGACCCACCCAGAGGCATGCCTCTTAGTTGATTCCAGAGCCCGTTTAGTTGGCCATCAGGATTAAATATCACCATCTGGAAATTGATTTTAGTCCTGAGTGGCTCTTCAGGAGAGCCAGTTGCTAATGCAACGGCATTTTGATGTATTGCAGTGATATTTGATATATAATGCGCTGGTATTTGATATATTGTGTGGTCAGCCATACGTTACCACACAATAAGACTACATTGTTTTGTCTTTTTATACATTTCTTACTTTAAGTTAAATTAGATTTTTATATAGGGTTTTAAATTAGTTTTGTGTATGATATCCATCTTACTGTCATATTTTTATCAAGTGCTATCAGCTTTTACCTGCTCCTATTTATATTTGTTTATAACTGATAACCAGACACCCAATTATATTTAAAACATAACCAGTAGTGATTAAATTGAGCTTAGCGTATTTATTTTATATATTTATCATTTGCTTTTAGCTAAGACTTTTCAAACTCCTTTCTTTTAGCTTTCTGAAGTATAGATTATGTAATTTTTTTGGTTTTTGTTTTAATCTACACCCACAATCCTGCAATAGCACATTGGCATTTTCACCACAATTTAATTGCAGCTTAGGTCAATGCAGTGTTTCCACCATCTCTGTCTCGCCCTCCATCTGGTAGCCACCATTTTGTTCACAATTTTGACAAGATCAATGGCTTTAGATTTAAACTATAAGTTAAGTTTATGAAGCTCTTGCCTTTCTCAGCTAGCTTTCACTTAACATAATGATCTCCAGTTCTGTCCATGTTGTCACAAGTAACAGGATTTTGGTTTTTATTTAATGACTAAATAGTATCCTGTTGAAAATGTACACCAAGATTATTTTTGTATCAGATTCATCAGTTCATGGACAATTAAGTCATCTCATTTCCTGGCTTCTATAGAAGGTGCTATACATATCTATAAATATGTGTGTATTTATATACGACAAAGATTTTCTTTTAAAGAACTGTGGTTCTTCAACATGTGTGATAGGTTGTGTTGCACTGAGTAATTCTCAGGAGTTCTGACTAGAAACAGAGTTTCCCAAGAGCATCCAACATCTCTGCTTTGCAACATTATCTCTTCATCTAAAAGGACGCTGGCCAAGTGACAGGAGGGAAGAGAGCATGTGCTTTTAGCCACCACTTTGCAGAAAGGACAATGACAATTGTTTTACATATGTCATCTCGTTGAATTCTCACAACTCTCCTACCTGGTAAAATTGTGTCATATTTGTAAGCTATCAGCTCAGGCTGACTGAGTAACATTCCTGGAAGAAACGAGATTTAGATACAGGATCTCTACCACCCTGATATGCTTGACATGACGTTAAACAGTATGTCCCACAAATGAGTGGAGTTGGTCTGAACTTTTACCTTGATTAGTTCTAGAATGGCTCAGAAAGACAGTGTGTTGAGATCACCAGAGACGTTAAACGAATAGTGCTTTAAACCTAGAGAGGAGAGCACAAGGGAAGAGAAATTGTTAGCCATTTCATCAAAGTAAAAAGCATGAATTATTCAGTATGACTCTAGATATTGATCAAGTTAAATGAACAAATGCCAACTTACCAGACTGTGAAGATAATGAGATTCATATGTTCTTCAATAAGTCATTAATTATATTTCTTACAATCTTCATTCTTCTTAGGCATAGCCTAATCTATACTAAGGTTTTGTTGCATTTTCATGAGTAATTCCTTTATTTCAAAACTCTATTAAAATTATCGTTTACAGCACTGCACTAACTGTTCAATAATAAAGTGGTTTCTTACAGCCCATCAGGATAATAGGTAGAGAGTAATAGTAAGTTCTTGATATGCTCATAATTTTCATCAAACTCACTAGTAGTATACTTTAAAATATTTCTTGTCACCAGCCTTGACCATTTTCTCAATAGACTGAAATTTTATCATGTTAAACTATAATTGATATGGTATGATGTCATATATCTTTCCCTCATATTATTTGCTTAATACCAATAAGTACTTCAGTGGTTGACTGCTCACAAATGTCTCACGGTCTCTAAATGTGTGATCGCAGTAAAACATTCACTGATTTAGCAGTTACTAAGTAAAAATTGATTTAAATGCTACATGTAAATACTTTATTTTCTAGACGAAGCACTGCTTTATGGGAATCCACTTTGCTTTTTATTCAGACTCAGGTCTCAGGGAGGATGTATGAATGAGTTATGGCTGGATGTCACATGCTGTTGATGTGAATTCTGCAGCAGCAAGCAGGCTTTTACTGAGGATCTAGCCTCTTTATTTTTTTATTTTTTGGCCCAGTATTTTCCTGGCTCTTGTTTTGATTTATTCTACAATGGTAGGATATGCTGGGAACTGACGTGATGATGAAAACAAAAGAAGGCAAATAGCCTCTGTTTTATTTTCTTTAAAATCTACTTGCCACATGAAAGACCTTAAATTTTTTTAATTATTAATGCTTATTAAATCAAAAGGCTCCTTCTGATATCCAAATGATAAAGCAGATCCCCTTCAAAGATGGCTGGTCAGCTGTCTTTAACCCTCCACCTAGATAAATTTCATAGAGATGCTGGAACTGCCAAAGAGGATGCCTGCCAGAAAATGAAGGAAGCGTCCTCTTCAGAAGTAAGATAAGGGCTCTGAGCTGTGCGCTGCATTTACGTGTTCTCTGTAGTCTTATAACCATTCTCCCCCAAAGTATTGGAATGAAACGTTATGAGGAGTGGCATATGGAGTGTTGTATGGGTTTTTAAAATCATGTGGCTGTTTAACATTTGATTTATAAGTATTTACAAAGATGACGGTATAATTTTAATTCCAGCATAAGAATGAAATCTGATGTATGGTTCTTTAGTCTACCAGCCTTAGATATTAACCCACACTTTCAGCAAGGTGCAAGTTGTGGTTATTGGGGGGGGGGGGAACTGTTTATCTGGGATTTGTGGGCATAGAAATTGATTAAATCAATTGCTCCAGACTCTTTTTCCAAGAACTTCTGGCACCAGTGAGTGATGGTTAGAGGGATTCTGGAGACTGGGAGGTATGAGATTATTGGGAATATACCTAGACTGAGTTGGGATTTGAGGTTTTTCTAAATTGGAAACAGTAGTGCAGATATGAGACAACTGTGCCACTAAAGACTGTTGAGATTTATATGTCACCACAGCCACATATATAACTTATCTCTCTACCACTTCATTCCCTTCCAAAGAAAACCCACACATCTTCATCCTGGCAACAGCCAGCAACTGTGATGGAAGGCTTTTTTGTTCATTTGTTTGTTTTTGTGTTTAGATGCATGGTCTTGCCATGTATCCTACGGTGTTTTCCAACTTTCGATCCTTCTGCCTCTGCCTTGGCTGTGTACATGCCTCATCATGCCAGACTCTGTAAGAATTATTGAGCAGTTAACAATAATCCTGGCAATAAAGGAATTTTCAGTTGAACACAGGAAGTCCTTAAAGCCAATCATGAAACGGTTGGTTACTGCCATGATATTTGTACCCCTATTGTACCAATGACTATGTCTTGGCAGAACAGACATTACTATAGCTTGGAGAGTTCACAGATGAGTAGGACTTATCGTTTAATTTGTCTGCTTGTGGTAAGCATAGTACTTTCTAGCACTATACAAGCTGGTCATTGAGGATGAAGACTGCAGGTGAGTACCAGCTTGATTCCTCTGTCTTCTATGACACAATTGTGAGGTATCTTCAGCAGCAGGGTCTTCCTCTCAAGTTCTGGAGGGTAACCAATAACATTGGCAAGAGCCTGTGCTCTGTTACTTCTCTCTTGCTATGATAAGATGCCATGACCAATGAAACATATAGAAGAAAGAGTTAGCTTGGGGGCTTATGGTTTCAGAGAATTAAATGCTTGACACTATTGCAGGTACTAAGGATATGGCTGTGACTGGAACCAACTAAGCCATTCATGAAGCATACAGGCTAGTGGGAGGAAGATGGTAGACAAGTAATAAGTGAGTGATACCTCAGAAAATAAGTGTAACAAGGGAAGAAAACCCTGAGGTAATGCTCTGAGAGGGATGGGAAATAAGGTGGTGGATCAGAGAAGCCTCCTTAGAAAGCAGCACAGTAGTTGAGATGAGCCCATGATAAAGAGGGTATAGGTGTGTAAAGAGCTGAGCAATGAGTCATTTGAACAGAAAAACATTGCATATGTAAAAGCATTTCGGACTGAGGAACGTGGTAGGGGGAAGAGAAGAAGGCCGAGGGAGCATAGGACAGAATGAAATTGAAGCCGTTGGTAGGGGCCTGGCCAGACAATGTAAGGAATGGATTTTACATTATAGTCTACAGCAAATCTTTAAAGGTTTTAAGCAAGAAGATTAAATGACCCAATTTAGGTTTTTAAGTGATTTCCTCTTCCTGTTGTGTAGGAGGTAGATTGCGTGGAGACAAGAATAAAACTTGGAAAAGAGCAGAAGGCGTCTTGTAGCCGTTGAGAGGATGAGCCAAGTTGGACCCATGATGGTGTTCACTGAGGTTTTCACTTTCCTGTGTCGCTGACTGCATTAATAGTAGACCAGCAGTACATTATGATCATTTCACTAACCATGTACTTCTGTGCCCTGGATAGATTTTATTCTTGAAGGTCAAATTATCAAACTGGTCAAAAGGAAGTGTCCATTTGACACCGCAGTCCTGGAAAGCAGAAAAGTTGGATGTTTAGGACTATAATTAGTAACGTAGTAAGTTTTCGGCTAGCCTGGTCTACATGGGACCTTCTCTCAAAACATAAAATGTTTTAAAAGATGATGATGTACCTCAGAGGGATTACCTCCCTCTGTATATGCTCATAGGGTATCAAGTCTCTTCTCGGTGACCTGCTGTCATTCCTCTGAGTGCCACTAGGGAGAATGGGAGGATACAAGGAATGGGATAACCATAGAGATGTAACAAGAATAAATTAATTAAAAAAAAAAAACTAACAAACAGTATTTTAAATTTGTTTTCTATCTACTACAATGATAGCTCATGATGTTCCACATTCTCAGTCAAGATATTCATAATGCATGCTTTTTGTACCCTGGAATCTCTTCATCTGAATGTGTATTTATACATAAGATTTTAATTGTTGATATTTTGAGCTTATATATAATTGTATATTGGGATTATACATAATTTTATTTACTACACATCTTGCTTACTGTTACTATATCCAAACCTTTCAAACGACCCCCACCCTATGCTTTCTTTAAAATTCAGTCTCTGTTTTATTAAATGTTGTTATATGTACAAAAAAAAAAAAAGATGATGATGTATGTGGTGAATAGCATTCCAGGAGAAGGCCCAAGTCACAGCTGTTAAGGTGTCACCATGGTGTCAGGCATCTCCTTCCTGCTAACTCCCTGGTATACTCATCTACTTTTTAACACTTAACCCGAAGGTTCTCGGAAATACCAGTTAGATTTTTGTTGTTGCTGATGCTGCTGTTATTTAACTAATCACACAGAAATATTCAGGAAGGACATTTTCTATTCTTTTTATTAACACACAGTAATTATACAAATAGGGGTTTCGTGATGAGATTTCCATAGTGCATAAACTGTGCTTGATTGGTTCACTCGCCCCGTTCATCTCCGTGCCCCCGACTCCTCCTTTCCTTTTCCTATTCCCTTCCACAGCCCCAGGGTTCCCCATCTCAGTTTCATGCCCGTCCTTTTCCTCTTTATCTTTTCAATATAGAAAATGCACATTTTTGTTCTGTGGGTAGCATGGTAACTTTTGTCGCCTGTTAGTATACCTCATATTCACATTTGATAGCTCAATTTAGCACTTGAATTTCCATTTCCTTTTATGATTTTTGCCACCTTGTATAAAAACTATCACCACAAGCAGTAATAGGATCATTTTGTGGGGGAATCTCCTAAGTGAACAACTCCAGTCTGTTACAACTTTAAACAAATAAATTAACTCATAATAACTAGGACTTGTCTCTCACTTTATAATAATGTCTGTGACTGATATGAAAATAATCTATTTTATGGTTGGAATAGAAAACAATGACTATAAGTTCATTTAAAAACCTCGAATCTATACATAATGTAGTATCATTTAAATTTTTCATATCTAATATTATCTAAAATAAGGAGTATTAAAAATACTATGTGACTTTCTTACTTTTTATATCTTCTTATTAGTTTTATTTTTATGATATAATTATAGCACTTATCCATCCCTTTCTTCCTTCCAAAGCTTCGCTTATATTCCTTCCCATTCTCCTTCAAATTCACAATATCTTTTTTCACATTAATTGTTATTACATGGATATATATATATATATATATATATATATATATATATATATATTCCTAAATATAAACTGCTCAATTCATGTGATGTTACTTGTATGAATATTTTGGGGTCTTAGCTCACCACTTGGCACAACCAACCAACTGAATTGGTGTGTTCAGACATTTGCATTTCATTGTAAATGCTAAAAACAAAA
The DNA here is from genome assembly GCA_907169655.1 of Acomys percivali. Taxonomy (NCBI): domain Eukaryota; kingdom Metazoa; phylum Chordata; class Mammalia; order Rodentia; family Muridae; genus Acomys; species Acomys percivali. Next base: position 9,504,374 of record OU015758.1, on the reverse strand, counting down.
ATTTTTTTTTTCAATCTCTTTGGAGCAGACCCTTAGGAGATGTAAACTCCTTCGGAATAAGTTGGTGCCGCTTTTTTCAGTTAAATTCCCATGATCTCAGGTAGTGCTTGGTCTCAGCAGAAGCTTAGCCAGATTGATGAATGAGTGTACAAAAACCACTCCTCGCTGTTATAGTGAGGACATTGCGTTTTCGAAGCATACTGATGCTCCTAAGGGTTTGCTTAGCATAGACTTGAACTCTTCTTGTTTTCTTGTTGATATTATGATAGCTGAAGTGCTAATAGTTGTCATTTCTCCCAATGCTAAGTACATGAGAAAACAGCACAACAACAACAACAAAAAATCTAGCCAGGTGGTTTTATAAATGTAGCTAACTGATTTTTTAAAGTGTCTCTTTTTATCCTAATATCATGTAAAATCAGATTGTCTTATTTTTTATCACTATGCAAAAATATTTGTTTCGTCTCAGCTGCTTCTTCCTGGATTGGAATCCGCAGGGTGGAGCCGCCACTGCCTGGCACAGCGGTATCCTTCTCTCGGGAGTACGTTTTCTTTTCATGGGGCTTCTGAAGCTAACCTTGGCGATGCTTCAAGAGCATGTTTTAAAGTCATTTTGAGTATACTTTTGAAGCATTGCTTATAGGAAAAACTTCACTCTCACCTTTCTCTTTAAATTGTTTTCAAAAAAATTTAAATCCATTTCAGTGAGATGGATTGTGCGGCTATCAGACAGACTTTTTTTCTTTCAACAGACGTCAAGTGAGGCTCGCCTTCTTTCACAGAGATTACAAAGTTACATGTTAAGTGGTCATCAGAACGCGCTTGGCACGTTTGTTACCAAACTTCACTGTTCATTTCATTTGGGGACTGAACCGTGATAGACAGAATCCATCTGATCTGTTGCATGTTTCAAGGTTATTGGGGAGCTTTATTTTTAAATCCTTCTACCTATAAGCTTTTGCCCTAAGCATGCAAATTTTGTACCCTGACATCAGTACTTCTAATTGAAATTATAATTTTAATTATGTTCACTTAGAAGCACTAAACAGCTAGTGATACCTAGTTCTCTGATGTCAGACTCTCTAGAAGTCTATCTTCACCCTGGCTTTAACAGCTAATAAAGGTTCCCAGACCTGGCCGCACACTCCTTTAATCCCAGCATTTGGGAGGCAGAGGCAGGTGGATCACTGTGAGTTTGAGGCCAGCCTGGTCTACAAAGTGAGTCCAGGACAATCAGGGCTACACAGAGAACTGTGTCTCAAAAAACCAAAACCAAACAAACAAGCAAAACAACAACAAAACCAGATAATACGGTTAAGCATGCTTTCAAGTAGGTGGTAGGAAATTAAACACATTTGTGAGAGGCAATAGTTATCTATTGGGAGTGTATTTAGTAAACAGTGAGATAAAAATTCCAGCTTTTAAGAAAGCCAATTAGTTTGTGGGGAAATAGATTGGTTTATAAAAATGTAGTCTTAGTTTCAAAAGACCATTTCCTAGAAGACCCAGTCCTATATCTGGAACTGTTGATGGTATTCGTGGTCCAGGCAGTGCATATGTTAGCTTTCATTTGATGGTAGTCATGGTGACACTTGGTTCCCACCAATCTTAAGGTACCATATGTCCTCATCTTTAGCACATGTGGATAACTTCTGCTAATATAATTTTTTAAATAGTAATTGATGCCCTAGAATAGCTTGATTTTGCTTCTAAGGGCATTCTAGCTAATCCACAGAACACTCACACACCTCTTGTTAACCCTAAAGGTGAAGATGTGTTTTGTACACTGAGCATCTTTATCATCCACACATTGTGAGAAACATGGAAACTCAATTTGAGAGTGAGTGGAAAAATAAGACTCAGAGGAGGAGAGGGAGAATTCTGCAACGTAAGAAGATGAGGCGAATGCATGATGATGAGGGCATAACAGGTAGGAAAATCCAAGTCCAAGTTGATAGTCAGTGGGAAAATGTAGAAGGATGAAAACAGAACTAGCCATTTGGAGCTGATGTCTCAGAAGTTATGAGCTTGTAGACTACTGCTGAAATTTCCAGGAGTTGTATCAGGCAGATATGATCAGGTACCACAGAAAATATAAAACCACTCTTTGAAAAGAAGATTGGCATTGTGGTAAGAAAGAAACAACACAGATACTTGAGAATATGGAGAAATTAAGAAAACTGTTGAAATAGGAAAAGAATTTAAGGAGAGCAAGCCATAGTAATAGCTGTAAACATTTTCAGTACTTATTATTCAGTGTGTGGCATCATAATACTTTAGCTGATATAATCTCTATAAAATGCCCATTGAATGTCCTGCAATTGTCATCTGTATTTGCATATGGAAATCAAGCTGTTGAGAGCTTCTACAGACAGTGCTATCAAGATGTAAAACACAAGCTTCAAGAAGATACACATCTAACCATCCTGTGATGCTCCTTGCCCAGGCTACAGAGAAAGGGTCATTCAGCAGAGCATTGACATGCCAGATCCACTCCCAGGCAGGGCTGGGATTATATATGTGCTGAGGAATCAGCATCTGAAGAAGAAAGGGGAAAGAATGCAGGACAACTCAGTGTGTAACTTAGAAGGAGGATTAAACTGTGATGCTTTCTACTTGGTACAGAAAGAAATGCCTTTCTAGTTAGGGAACCGGGAAAACAAAACAGGAGCATCAAGAGGATAGCGTGAATCTGAGTGATGGCTGCAGTGTGTGCTAGGAATCTGCAAAGATGAAAATAAGTAATTACCAAATAGCAGTTGGTGGCTGACACAGGATGACACTTACAGTAGGGGTCTCCTGCTTCTCAGCTCAGCTTGGCAGCTGGGTCACAGGCTGAGCAGGCAATGCTGGGCTAGAAGATGAGCTGTGATTGCTTAGCCAGGGTGACTGGATGCTCATGGGAGCCTCACTTCTATCTCTGCAATCGAAAGAGGTAAGAGCAGCAGAAAGTTACAGTAAAATTGGTCCGTGTAATTTTTATTGGCTTATGATTAAAGGGAAAGCATTTTAAGATCTTGTCTAAAAGATAGTAAATTTTTTTTTGAGTTTAAGCACACTCCATATCTTCAATTTTCCCCCACTTCTCCCACTGAAATATATTTCATTTTATAGGAATTCAATAAACCCTGTGACTTTATTGTTATCAAAGGGATTATAAGGGACTTCAGAAGTTGGTAGGGATGGCAGAGGTATCTATCAGGAAAAACTTTTTTATGTTGCTTTCAAAGTTAACTCTTTTCAAGGAGAATGAAATTGCTCAAATAGCTTCTGTGCCTTTCTATCCTGATCCTAGACGTCTAAGGTAGATACCTTGGCAGACGTACAGCTGGAAGTTTGCTGATCCTAGGCACTTCAGTGTGAGTCCTTAACAAATACAAATACAATTCCATGAGAAAAGATGAAGCACCATGGTCCTAATTATACATATAAAGTTCCATGGGCAGGCTACGTTGTAGAGGGGGAGTACTCTTCTTGTCCCTGCCTTAGAGAGGAAGAAGAGTGTTTAGACTGTGAGGTAAAAGCATATGGCAGTCTGTCTAGCATTCCTGTTCCTCCATTATAAGAGAGCCATACAACTGAGTGACAACTTGACTTCAGCTCTTCACTCATTTTCCTAATGAGGGTAATATGTTTGTACTCCTTGCGTAAGCAAGTAAACACATGCCCTCATTTATGTTATTTTTCTATAGACGGGTGAATCACATGCTCCCAAGGACAGCATGTTCTAATTCTGAGCAGCACTGCACAGGGCTGCAGGCCTAGTTTTATGGTCTATCTCATGTTATAATGCTGCTTGTACTCCTTTGGTCTGTCTCGTGTTATAATGCTGCCTGTACTCCTATAGTCAGCCGCGTGTTATAATGCTGCCTGTACTCCTATGGTCTGCAGTGTGTTATAATGCTGCCTGCACTCAGAGCCTCAGATACCTGCAGCACGACATTTTCCAGAAGCAGTGACAGGCAGTGTTTAATTGACCCCGTTAGTCTGGGATTCTCAAAGGCTTTCACAGTGGTGCCCATTCACAAACAGTGACTGCTCTCTTGGGGTGTGGCGCTTTGTCCAATTTCTGTCCTGCATGGCATCCAGTGGCTGGGCAACACCTGCAGCAGCCGTCTTTGCATTCCAATGACTCCATCTCTGAATTTACTGTGACTCAGGGCCTCAAGGGGCCCACAGGGTTTTGTGTAGAAGAGACCAAACTTTGTTCCACTTGTAGAATACCTTTGCTTTCGCTTTCTTTCCTGGCTTTTTGTTTTGTTTTGGGTTTTGTTTGTTGGGGTTGGTGGTTTTCTTCTTCCTTCCTTTCTTCCTTCCTTCTTTCCTTCCTTCCTTCCTTCCTTCCTTTCTTTTTTTTAAACGAATTCATAAATGTCCGGCAAAGTTGTAAAACAACCACATAGATATATCTGCTAAAAGTGCACACATGATCACAATGAGCCCAAATAACTGATTTTATTAAAATTGACACTTCGTTAATTGAAGTGCAAAATATTCACAGTTAGCAGCTCACCTTAGCCTTTCCTGAACTAAACCACTAAAAATAACTTAAGTTCATGGCTGGAGTGGGAAAGAACAGACTGAAAAAGAGAGCTTCACTTCTTAGTGATCTGCGCAGTTTTCAAACCTAGTGGCTTTTAAAGGGCAAGGATTCATTTCTTAGTTTCACAATTTGTTGGGCTAGATCAGGGTCTGCCCCCTTTGGACCATCTGCTTCAGGTGGTATCAATTTAGTGGCATTCAGCTGGCTGTTGATTTGAGCTGAAATAGTCAAGAATTCTTTACTTACATGTACTTACATTTTCTTACATGTTCCTCAATGTTCTGCTCTGTGATCATTGTGCTTTCTCCGTGCCAGTCGCTGTTCTCTTGAAAACTACACCCAATAATATGAGGCACATGCATGTATGTGCCATTGTATATAGGGGCAAGTCTACAGTCTTCATGTTGTAGTGGATATGACAGCTTAAGTCTCATGACCATCTGCGGACAGAATTCTATATTCCTCTGGGGAGTTTAGGTTTTGTTTTTGTTTTTTCATAAGGTCTCTATTATTTAATGTAGATCATTCACATGGTGGGATTAAGCCAACTGATGGAATCTTAGCCTCATCTAAAAGATACGCCCACAGCAACATCCAGATTTATTTGACCAAACATATGGATGCTCTGTCATAGATTGATATACAGAATTAACTATGATATGCTTATGTGGATTCTCACATCTCATTGTTTAGTCAAAGCTTCTCTATAGGGTGGCAGCTCATTTACTAGATAGAAGTGACAACCTTGGGCCAGAGGATCCAGGACATCATTACTGCTGCATCTACTGGTCAGACCAAGTCACCAGCACACTTCACAGTAAACAGGTGTAGACTAGAAGCCATCACACTCTTCCTTCCAGTCATGGTGAGTCACGTTCCTCCCCAAAGAGTGTATTCAGGTTGTAGCTACTAAACTCATGGTCAAAGCTTTTGAGACAGTAGGTTTTGATATGGCTTTCCCAAAGGTCTTTAGTGATATTTCCCCCTTCCCACCTCAACCTCCACACATCTCTCTGGCAAGATATACTCATAGGTACAATAGTGACATCAATTTTATAAGGGTGAGGAACAGCTTTCTGATTGGATTTAAGACCCACTCGGTAGGAGATAACACATGCCTGGTTTGGTAAATCTGTCTAGAATCCATGGTTGGGGAGCTCAGAGACTCCTAATATTTTGCTAAATGGTCATGATATCAAACTTCCCTCTTAAATCCCTTCTCTATATTCATAGATTGTTGCCTCTTTCAGACCCCATCAGAAACACACAAATATTTCTACTCCTTGTCAAATCTCTACTAGCTTTTATTTTGTCATTGTGCTATGGGTTGCAATTTATGCAAAACACTCACAAATGGTCAAAGTGCAGTGAATTAAATGTGAAATGTTGAATGCTCAGTCACAAATGGGGGACGTATACCATTCCTCACAAGATTCAAGTATTATAATGCAAGAGGAAGCAAAAAGCTTGTTAGATCTGTTAGGTGGAAAAGAGCCAGTAGGAGGCAGTATCTTCAGGCCATGACAGGGCTGCTGCATTCATGCACGCGTGGTAGCTGTGCTTGGCTGCACAAAACCTGCAGAAGATCAAACCCAATGACTTCTGCTGGGAGGTAAGTCAGTTATCTTTATGTGCGTGTCTCCTGGTAGATCCATTGACCTTACACCAGAGAATGGCCCAACACCCATGACTTTATGGGTAGCACAACTTGGACTCAGTGGGTTATGAAAAAGAATAAAAGATGATACAAAGTTGGAAAGCAATGGGGAGTGAACATATGAAATTCTCAAAGAATTAAAAAGTATATCTTTTTTACAGACAGATTTTTTTCTATTTTAATCTGAGAGTTATGATGTTATTGAGGAACATCTTTAAGATTATTAGAAGTTCTTATCTTCTAGGTGAATGGATCTAAAGATTTACCGAGATTATCCACTGCCATCTTATGGTTTGAGAGTAGCCTCAAAGCCATTTTTACTAGTATTGCCTTTGATTTGGTCAGAGACCATTTCTTACTCTGCAAAGCTTTCTCTATCTGGAAAGGTTGAAAATGAGAATTTTATTTTCTAAGCTATTAAATCCTGAGTTAGACTTCATGGCTTCTTATTTCTGATCAACAAGACTTTTTGAATAAGTCTTTGCCAACTTATTCAAGGTGGTATTGAATACAAAACTTAGCTGGCCACATCTGGATAGTAATGGATCGAGAATGAAGGTACAAAACAAAAACAACAACCAAAAAAGAAAGAATAAGAAGAAAAAAACAACCAAACAAAAGACTTTCACTGAAGTACCTGACACCTCTGAGAGTCTCCATATCTACTGCATAGGTAATCATGGACTGCCTTATAGCATGACATATTCAGCCTGCTCAGACTTTATATGGTGGCCTAGCTAATATATACACTTATCAAGCTTTATGATGTGTTTGCATCATAAATTATAGTGTAAATATGAAACAATTTGCATGAGAATGACTTAAAGAAGAGTAAGAATGCCAACGGGCGTTCTCCATTGAGGATCTCCTATAGCAATCTTTCACAGAGAATGGTGTTCGAGTCAAACTCGTGCGGATTTATTGCCTTGTGCCTTTTATTATTGACGTTATTTAATATAAGTGACTATGAAATGGAGCTTCTGGTTTGCTTCTCATAAAATAGCAACTATAGCTTAGCACTACTGGACCTGAAGTATCCAACATTCTCTGCACCAAAAATGGCTATGATATGTTAATGGTATGCATGACAGATGACCAGTTTTCAGTGAGACATCGAAAGAATCAATGTTGTTCATCATATCAGGGCCAGGTCATAATCAGAGACTAGTGCTTACTGAAGTCAAGATTATTTAAGGTAAAATGGCAAGGCCCTGAGAAAGTGTGGAAGAGATTAACTATTAGCCAGAAAGCTCTTGGACTTGGTACAAGTGGCGATTTGAGATCATGGATCACAGTAGGAGCATGCAGTGATGAGGAAGATAGGAATCACAGGGTAGGTCAAGGTCCTATGTGGTTAAAAAAAAATCAAGAAACTCCTGAATGTTGAAACCAAATATAGAAGCTTGGAGGGTCCTTCATTCAATCAAAATCATGTTCTAGGCAACAAATCCAAGCAATTAAGATCTGTATCTTGTATTATATTTAGAGAAGTGATTTGTGTCCTAGATGGAAGAGAGAAATTTAGTAGCTTACAAAGATTTCCAAGTTATACTCTAAAGGCTGTTACAAACAGTAATGTAAATTGATCTTAATATGTGGGCACATCTTGGGCCGTGAGATGGAAAGGACACCTGGCTAAACTGGGTAGAATGTTACACAGCTCTTGATGTCCACTAAACCTTTTGTTTCTATAGGATGGTAATTATCTTCTCAGTCATTTTCATAGTCTCATCTTCATTTTGTGGGGTATGTACTATCTTGGCTTGGAACCTGGCAGAGAATGTCTGTGGCATCTGTGGTTTCTTATTCTCTTTGGTCAGGTTAGTCATCTTCCTTGAGTGTGCTCCTATGAAGCAGGAAACTGGAACCACTGATGTGCTCGTCTGCAATTCTGTTACACAACTGAGAATTTTCCTGTACCTGTCTTAAAAATCTTATCTTTTCTCACACTGATTATTAATCTAGTCTGAAAGCTAATGCTATCTTCTAAAGCCGCGCTGTACTTTTCATTTTTCATTGAAATATTCTGAATAGAATAAAATAGACTCGCTGAAAGCCATGTTTAGGAAAAGGTATGGTTTCCTGGTTCAAAAAAGAGGAAAGAAAATAAGGAAGGAAATAGGCAGATGCAGACATTCATGCCGTTCTTATTAGGGAAGCTAGTTCCTTTTCTCATGGCACGGGTCCATTAAAAATTCAGTTAGTTTCTTTAAAGACTGCGATTAGAAACTCATCTTGTGTATGGCTAGAAGTATGTTTTTAATATCATTTCTTTAGGTACTTTGTCTCCTACTTTTATGTGTTTTCTGAGAGCTTGTGATGTTAGAAGTTCGTCTGCCCACAAATGTTGCTACACCTTATCAATTTCTATTGGTCTTCCACTATTCTAGTCATGACTTGCTTAGTGAGCCTAGGTATACTTAACTTGCACATCTACAGCATATAAAACGTAAGGTGAGATTGTTATATCTATTGAAGGCATTTTGCCATTACCTGGTTTCTTCTTAGACCCTACGTTTGAGAAGATGGAAAATGTGGATCAGCATAACCATCTCTTTTGATATTGTGATTAGTGTTTTTGGTGATTGGGTCATCAGTTAGGAAACCAGCCTCCACACTCTGTTCTGTTGCTATTTTATGTCCTAGGCCACGAGTCAGAAAATGTGCCCTGTGAAGGGCCTGAGAGTACCTGTCTCCAGATTTGTAGGCCAGGCACCACGGTTAGAAACAGCGAGCTGCTATTAAGCCCACTTCCAGCAAGTTCTGTTGCCCTGTAGCTTCGTATACTAACAACGCCTTCTGATCCAAAGTTTTGCTTCTCTAAGCTTCAGTTGAAAGAATCAACCAGTCTGTAAATATTAAATGAAAATTACTCTACAAATAAGCATGTTGTAAGTTTTAAATAATTTTGATTACCACATTTTGTTATACCTGTTCTAATGGGTTACCTTTGTTGTTAACATCTATTATATCTAATTAAGAAATTACACTTTTATCACAGACTTGTTCACGTAGGAAAAAAAAAAAAACCTGTCTCTTGTGATACTATCTGTAGTTTCAGGCATCAAGCAGTAATCTAATCAAAATGCAGTTCCTCTAGACCAAAAGGGATGGCTATGCCATTGTCTGATTAGTAAAAGAGACATTGCCTTGGCATGATATAGTCTCTTCAGGACAAAATCAAGACAGAGACAGGAGGAAATGTTGTTACTAAAATGTTTAGAGGCCTTGTCCTTTTTCTTGTCTCCCTCCTGAATATATCCACTTTGAAACAGGGCTCTCTGCTCTCAGGTATTACGTGTCTTTATATAGTCCTAGCCTAGGATAGGTGTAGCAAACTGCCCTTTACTGTTTTTTTTTTTTTTCTGTCTCATGACATACATATATTCTAAAGGTGCTTCCCATCCCTTGCTGGCATGCACAGCAACCGAACAAACCCTTTGGACACCTGCGTTGCTCTCTTGTGCTAGGGCTGGCCCGTTAGGACTTGCTAGCTCCCATTGTGCGTCTTGAATCCCCAATGAAAGATGGCATCCTCTTTGAGGTGACTGGTCAAGCTAATGGAGCCTTTCGTGTTTGCAGCCCTGTCTTCCTCAGTGAAGCTAACAGGGGCTGGTCAGGTAGCAGAGTCACAATCTTGTCCTCATTAGCTCTGAGCTTGTGTCCATCCACTCCTGGAAAACAGTGCGGGCTGGATAAATTTCTCCTGGGAAATGACGCAATTTGGCTAGCGGCAGCTGTTCCACTTACAATGACCTCTCTGTCATGCGGCATGTACTTCTTTCTGCTGTAGCTGCAACTGGGGTGCTTCTAGAAAGCTTTAGCTTGAAATTATTGTATACACTATTAATAATCGCATGTCTCAGCAGTGACTATAAAGGATGGACTGACAAAGTGTCACTGCCTAGAAAACGGAATACAACAAAATATTTCAGAATGAAAAAAAAAAACTCAATTTTTTTTTACATTAGTTAGTTAAACTGTGCTTTACAAAAACTCAATCTATATCACAATATTTAAGTAGAATGTACTATTTCAACATATTTTTTACAAACACATGATGCCAAATGAGAAAAGTTGAGGATGCTACCATATGGCAACATTTTTGTCATGTCAAATCTGTTTTTGTGCAAATAAAGTTTTAGAAAAGGAAAATTATGAGTTTTGGGGTTTGCTTACTCCCTGGTAGTTTGGTATTTCCAATTCAAAATAATTTAACCAACATTTAATCGTAATTCATAAATATCTGTCAGCTTAAGACATAGTGGCCGGGGTGCCTGCCTATTAGTTGCAGCAGTGAACAGAGTTCCTGTAACTTATAACAGTGAACACATTTAGAAGGATGAATTTAATGCTCTAAATTGAAGACTATTCCAACGTGCTTCTGTCTTTGAGCTTAAGGGTAAGGATTCAGGGCTGTTAAAATTCATCCACATTGCCCTACTGAAATTCTTGTTGCAGTTAAAGTATAAAGAATAAAATGGCAGGCAAAGGCCCTTGCCATCCAAGCCTGATGACCTGCGTTTGAACCTTCAAACCCACGATGGGAAGAGATGATTCACTCCCGAGTGCTGCCCTCTTACGGCCACACAGGCACCACAACTAAACTCATACATGCACACACAAAAGAAGTGAAATTAAGGTAGCAGAGAAATCCCTGCCTCCGGAACCTGAAATAAATTGAACAGCATAGAAGGCAATTTTAGATACGATTACTAGAAAAGGCTACAGAGACTGAAAACTATGTGTGCCAAGCGATGCAGCATACTTTCCCAACATAACATACATAACTCAACCAAGAGGATGAAAATCTACATGGCAAATAGATGGTACGCACCAGACTGTGTGCCTCACCAGAGGACTGCTCAGCTTTCACAGTGTTTCCAATTGAAATTCCTCACACGGGAAAGAATTATAACCTGGGGGCGATCGGATATTAGCCCACAACAGAAGTGATTGTGTTACCCTAGCGTTAGCACTGAGTTTGCCAGTTCTCAATGAATTTATTTCCACTATAGAAACATGTAGCAAGGCATTGTACTTTCCTTTGTTTTCTGGCTCTGTGGCAAAGCCCTATGTGAACCTCAGTTCGTTGAGACTTCACAGCCGCTGCCTGACAGGAAATTATTACCTGGCTCATGCCTCTGTGGGAACCTGTGACTAATAGCTTGCCTAAGTCTTTGAAGGGATATATAACAGGACACTGGAGACAAGACTTTGCAATAGCAAGTTTTAAAGACAAAGAAAGTAAATGCTCCTGTTATAACCTTACGAACTGGAACATTAAGCTTGTTTCCACCAGTAGTTTTTGAGAGGCTGCTCGTAGGTGTCTGTCTGCAGGGTACTCTAGTCTCTAGACCTCTTGTTTTACTTGTCTGTGGAGGTCACAGTGCACACAGTCTGCCCAGAACCTGGTAGCCAAAATTTGTTATCTCAATTTCTCTCAAGTTCTAAGTCTGACAATGATTCACACGGAAGGTAAAGTTTTTGTTCTCGTTAACTTGATTTAAGGGATTTAAAGAATTAACTCTGGGGGAGAAAATCAGCTTGCCCTAAAACAACATAAGTATCTCTGTGCTAAACAAAAAATATGATTTTATTGTAAGCCATAACAAGGAAGATCGCTGTAGTTCCATTCCTGTGAATAAACAGGGTTTCTGATCAGTTTAGGCTTGTAGTCTCTGAGTTACGGACCCTTCCTTAGTATAAGCAGTAAATGTTTATTATTTTTATAACTTGATAATTTTTTATTCTTGACATTTTCTATGTACATACCTCTGTTATTTTTATCCTGAATACTTGGCACTGTCCCGTGTTCTGTAATGTCCACTTCTACCATTTATTTTCCATTTGACATCTATATTGACACCCTATGAAAACAGGCAGGCTAGTTATCCACTGATATATTCAGTATTTAACACAGGTGTTTAATAAATAAATGTTGAGTAGATAAATAAGTCAGTGCTTTAATCTTAGGTGCAGTCTTTTGTTCAAGAAATCTTTTATTTATATATAAGATATGAAGGAAAATTGCACTATGCCATAGTATTAAGTAATTATTACCAGCCAAAATTAGAATAAAGAAGCACACTAGAAGAAAGAAAACCATAGGCAGTGCAATTTGAAAACTGAATTAATTTCTTTCATTGAATAGTACCTTCCTCTTCTAGCTGTTATTTTTAAGTGTCTGCACGGTACATAAAGCTTCTCATACTTCTATTGTGTCTGTGAAATGGTTCCATTATATGATCTCTTCTAGTTTCATTCATTTTCCTTGATGCACGTTTAAAATGAATCCTTATAAAACACCTTGAGCCTGCAGAAAACCAAGTGGTAACCGTCTGGGATAACTAATATGGAAGCATGTCAGGTTGAATTGGCTGTTGTTCCCTGAAGGAGCAGCATATCAGATATCGCCAACATCTGTTTACATTTCAGCAAGCGATTGAAAAAGTGTTCTCTGTGGAATGTGTGGCTGAGATGAAAGTGGGTACAGCACTTACTGCTCTTGCAAGGGTCCTAGGTTCACTTCCCAGAATCCACATGGTGGCTCCTAGCTACCCAGTGCCGGAGGACTTAATGCTCTTTTCTGGTTTCTACAGATTCCTACATGCTTGTAGTTCTATAAATGTATGCAAGCACATTCAACACACATAAATATACAATAAAGACTTTCTTTTAAAGATGCAGAGAGATGAGTTCATGAATAAATGCATGTTCATGGGTAGTGCATCATAATGAACTAAGACATTTGATGTGCCACCATGTTTGTCAATAAATAAATAAAAGGCATTAGACACATGAGAAGCTAATTTATGTATGATGCAAAGATGGGAGGAACAGCTAATATAACATTATTATAACATTATATAACAAAAGTTTAACATATAGTTATATATAGCATATATAGTTATTATAACATTAATAACAAAATGAATATATAGATGACACTTGACAGCTTGAAGGGGAAACAACAATAGTAGTGCAAAAAAAATTAAAAGTAACAATAAAATTTTTCACCGAGTGTTGTGGTGCACACCTTTAATCCCAGCACTTGGGAGGCAGAGGCAGGCGGATCACTGTGAGTTCAAGGCCATCATGGTCTACAAAGTGAGTCCAGGACAGCCAAGGCTAAACAGAGAGACCCTGTCTCAAAAAGCAAACAAACAACAACAACAACAAAAACACCAAACATCAAGGGGAGAAGAACTGACTCATGTTCAGAGAGGAGACAAGGAGACAAGGCAGTGCTAAGAACCATTTTAACAGTAATTGGTGGTGTGAACGTCTTTAAAAGAAACAGGAAACAGCACTACGACATGAGACCTCAGTACCAAATATCTAGTCATCTTTGGATTTCAGGAAGGGAAGTAATAACACTCAAAATTAATTCATTGATTGAATGATTAAATTTTAAATACATTATAATGATAATACCCAAAGGGTATTAACTGAACTCTGCAATTGTTTTGTTCTTCATGCCTACTACTGTGATTGCAATCTAAGTAGCACAAGTGTTGCTGTTGAAGACAACACACACTTAAGACAAAGGACTCAGATGATTCGGGCTGGATATGACCCGAAATCCTCTTTACTTCAGCCTAGCTCCCATGGTTTCAGAAATACTATACAAGATATCAAGGGAAGGAAACAATCAGACAGTGCCAACCAACTGCAATGCCTACCAGCCATCACAATTACCAGCACGGCAAATTATGCATAAAGGCGAAGGTGCAGTAAGTGGCGCTCATATGTTGGTGGCAATCAACAGCTGTCTTGTTGGAATTTAGGCCCACTTAGCAGAGGGGATGCCATGCCTGGTACTGGAAACTAGCCAGCTCCAGGTACTAATGGTCCTTAGGAAATAATGTGCTACTTCAAGTTTACTAGCTCGGAATAATTTCTTACTACATCTTAAACATTATCCTTACACCCACAGATAAGTGTAGCTACCACCCCTCCTCATCAAGGAAGCCTCTCTCTACAACAAATGAAGATCATCACAGAAAACCACAACTGGACAGAATGCAGAGATCAGTGGAGTGTAGTAGCCCACTCTCTGATGATGGGTTCTACATACTGACTTCTACGTCTATGGCTCAGGAAGTGTCATGGAAGGAGGGGCAGGGGGACTGTAAGCGCCAGAACACTAGGCTAGCCTTTCACAGCAATGGCTGCATAAAGACAGGAACAGGGACGGTATCAGTGTACACGGGGTGACATGCACAGCATAGAATTTCATGGGGTCTTACCCCTAGACAAGGAACTATAGGCAACAGATAACTGATGGAAAAATCACACTCGAATATAAAATAAAATAAATTTTAAAAAAATTTTAAAAGAGTGCATTGAGGTAGGACGGTGTAACCACAAATTACAATCATTACCAAGGTCTGAACTATACCAAATGAAGAACAGCACTGAAGTATCAAGCTTGGGTGGTTTGAGGCGTGCTTCACATGACCCATTTATAGAGTTTTCAATTTTTGAATTACCGGCAGAAGTTTCCAGATTTGTAGATGTTCCGTTATAGTCTTTTGTTGAACTCTTAGTCGTGTATGGACACCAGCCAAGGAGACCTCATGGTTCATTTGTTCCCTTCAGCCAACTTTACTCATTTACTTCATATTCCTTGGACATGCAGGGGTTTTAGTGCTTTGTACATGAGTGAACGGACTGGAGAAAGAGGGCTGGTGAGATTGCTCAGTATTTAAAGAATACCTGTTGCTTTTTCACAGGGACCCAGGTTCAGATTCCATCATCCACATCTACGGGCTCACAACCACCTATAACTTCAGTTCCAAGTGCTCTGGCAATATGATGTCCTCTTCTGCCCTCTGCCAACACATGGGGCACATACATCAATCAAACAGACAGACACACACACACATGCACACATGCATGCATACATGCATGCACACACACACACATAGATGAACCAATTAGTCATAAAAAGAACTTTTAAATGCATGCTTAGCTGGGGCAGAAGTAGGACAAATGTATTCATGAACAAAGCCTTTAGACACCATGTGGCTGGCCCCCGAAATCTAAAGCCAGATGGGTAGGATAGCACAACTGCATTATGTATTAGGGTAAATTCTCATGGTGACTTGGCAAGTTTCCGTGTGGCACTCTGTATCTACTACTGAGGAGGAACTAGTGTAGTGGGCTGTGTTTCAAGAGCTGATGGAATATAAGCTCTGGATCTTTGTCTTTTTGTTTGCTGCTGTACTTAGACCCCGAAGTCAATGCCTGCTGCATTATAGATGCCCATTAAATATAGTCGGGTTTTATGACTGACGATACTCAAATACAGAATGATTTATGCTCTGCTTGACAGCACTGTAGTGAAAATTCATTAGCTGCATAAGTGGAGAGTGATGAGACAAGGTGAATACATTGAAGTCACTACCAACCCTGAAAGGAATTTTTTTCTTTCTTTTTTTTTTTTTTTTGGCAAGTGATATAGAATGAAAATGTATCATATCAAATTGTAAATAAAACACAATGAAAGTTGTGTGTGTGTGTATATGTGTGTGTGTGTGTGTGAGAGAGAGAGAGAGGGAGAGAGAGAGAGAGAGAGAGAGAGAGAGAGAGAGAGAGAGAGAGAGAAGTAAAATACATTGCCAAGTCGTTGTGTTATAACTGTGGACACTGATTCCTGGGTTTTAACACTGAATAGCCAATTGCTTAAGCTACAATTCTTGATTGTTAGTTATACCCTTTATTCATATTGACTTCTGTGGTTTTTAACTTTTCAGCTGTGTTGTGCCAGCTATGAAATAGCTCATTTCTTTCTGCACATGGTGGCACATGCCTGTAATCCCAGCACTGCAGAGAGGCAGAGGCAGGCAGATCTCTGTGAGTTCAAGGTCAGCTTAGTCTACAAAGGGAGTCCAGGACAGCCAAGGCTACACAGAGAAACCCTGTCTCAAAAAACAAACAGACAAATAAAAAAAGAAATAAGCATTTCTTTGCAATAGAGAATATTCTATCCTCTGATATCTGTAATATAGCATAAAATTCTTGTTGCCTTGAGGTTTGGAGTGATTTGTTATTCTATCCTTCAAGGAAACCCATGGTAACAAGTCAAACCATTGGGAACTGACTTCAATTTGTTTCATTGTTAGTGGTAGTAACTCAAAAGCAACGTTTTGAAAAATCATCTCATGAGTAACTTAGAAAATATTATTCAGAGGCCGGAACATGGCAGAGAAATACAGCTAAGTTTTTAGTTTTTAAGTGCTTATAAAAAAAATTATAGGTACTTTTCATTGAAATATTCTAACTCTTTGAACATTCTAAATTTTTCCTTGTAACCTTGAAGCAAAGAAAAGTTGAAAGCCTTGGCTTTGAATGTCATGGATTAATGCATTCAAATCACAGTCCTGGGGGGTGGAGGGGGGTGGGGCGAAGCTAACCATGGAAAACAGTAACATATTGATTTCTTTGACTCCTTCAGATTATTTGACGCAGATACAATAATTGATTGGGTTTGGGTTTTTGGGGTTTTGTTTTGTTTTGTTGTTTTGTTTTTTTTTTTCTTTGTGTGTGTGTGTATGTTTTGTTTTGTTTGTTTTGGGTTTTTGCTAATATACATATGATAACATATTCTTCTGAGTATCCAGTCTCAGGACCCAAATGAACAGAGGTATCTAATTGTGATCAGGGTGGTCACTGCTTCTTGGTGGAGTTAAGCCTGTCTTCAGGTAACAGTTATCAATGGAGAAATTTCTGTCCAGAAAAGGTACCATATAGGCCTAGGTTCCTATCACTTTGATAATGTGTTGAATATGCACAGCTTCCCAGTCTGAGGTATGCTCAGCAATTTATAGGTTTGTTTTAATTAATTTTCAAAGCTCATAGGTCACCATTAACAGAACTATAGCCCTAGTTTTTAGATTTAGTCCTGGGAAAAACAGTATTGAAAACACTTTCAATTAAGTGACTTTTGCTTGCTATAAATACCCCTCCTTGCATAGCACTTTATTTCTCCTTCTTTTATTTAAAAGAGAAAGCATTCATAAAATGTTTTTACATAGAAAAGTATGGGGAATGCAATAATAGACCCTGCAGACTCGTTGTCTAGTTTCAGCAACCCTAATTCTTCAACCTTCTGTGTCCTTCCCTGTCACCCACACTTCCCTCCAGTAGGATTCAAGTATAGCCAATAGAATATTCCTTTATATGAATTTCAGAGTATATATAATAGCATGTTTTAATTACATTTAAATTAAAATACTTAAAAACTTATCTAATTTCTTGATTTCTTAATGTCAATTTTTTCTTCTTTCTAAAATGTGTGCAGATTAAGCCACCTATCTTTTAATTCTCTTTGAGACCATTAAGATCCCATTTATATCCTTTCTCTGTAAAAGTTTTGTTGAAAATGTCTGGGTCATAGAGAAGTTTTCATTAATAAGATTTTTTGATTACCACATGAGTGTCTGGCTGAATTTTTAGCATTGCTCACTTCATTAAAAGTAATAACTTTTACATTTTGAATATCGAATGGCTGAGAAGCACTTAAAGAAATGCTCAATGTCTTTAGTCATCAGAGAAATGCAAATCAAAATGACTGAGATTCCATCTTACACCCATCAGAATAGCTAAGATCAATAACTCAAGTGACACCACATGCTGGTAAGGATGTGGAGAAAGAGGAACACTCCTTCATTGCTGGTGGGAATGCAAACTTGTACAACCACTTTGGAAATCTATCTGGTACTTTCTCAGATAACTGGGAATAGGGCTTTCTCAAGACCCAGCTTTTCTACTCCTTCGAATATACCCAGAAGATGCTCCTCCACACAACAAGGACATATGCCCAAACATGTTCATAGCAGCCTTATTCGTAATAACCAGAACCTGGAAACAGCCTAAGTGTACCTCAGTAGAAGAATGGATAAAGAAACTGTGGAACATTTACACCATAGAATCCTACTCAGCTATTAAGAGCAAGGAAATCCCAAAATGTGTGGACAAATGGATGGAACTAGAAATGATCATACTGAGTGAGTTAACCCAGAAGCAGAAAGACTCACATGGTATATACTCACTTATAATTGGACACTAGTCCAAAAGGCATGTCCCATGGAAGTCTTCACTTACCAGGAGATTGGGATAGATGTGAGGACATCCTATTGGGACACTAGGTGAGAGAAATGTAAGAGAATGGGGAAATAGAAGGATCCAGAGGGTCCTAGAAATGTAGAAGAACAACATCATGACAGGTGAATCTGGGTCCAGGGGGGTTTCCTCAAACTACTGCACCAACCAAGGACAATACAAGCAGTAAACATTGAACCCCTACTCAGATCTACCCAATGGACAGGACATTCTCCACAGTTGTGTGGAGAGCGAGGACTGACTCAGACATGAACTCTGGTGCCCCATATTTGACCACTTCCCCTTGATGAGGAGGACAGTTGGCACTTGGAGAAAGAATAGGCAAGCTACAAAGATGAGACTTGATAGGCTATGACCATATAGTGGGGGGGGAGGCCCCCCTTGGTCATAGACCTAGGGGAGGGGAATAGGGTGAAAGTGGAAGGGAGGGAGGAATGGGAGGATACAAGTGATGGGATAACAATTGAGTTGTAATCTGAATACATTAACTAAATTGTTAAAAAAAACAACAAAAAAGAATGAGAATATCTCATTGTATGTTTGCCTTTATTATGATATCAGTGAAAAATAGACACATACATACACATGCATTTAAGGTACAATTACTCTGTAAGATGACTAGGCTTATAAGATGATCCCAAATTTTTCCTGTTAAAATAGAGTTTGAAATATACTCACCGTATAAGACTAGCCCTTTTCCAACGGACACACTGCTCAGTAGACTAGGGCATGTGTCTATTTGCAGGCAGGGTACAGACAGACAGGCACTTTATTAAATGCTGGAAGACAGCCAGTGCCAACCCCACACTGCCCTTTTAAGCCATGATCCACACTCAATCCAAAGAGCATCCCTCTCAGTTGAATGGGTGGGTTCTGTTGGAGAGCCAATCCATACTCACATTCTCCTTGAAGTATAGAAAGATTTTTGCATCTTGCTTCTCCCTGCTTTGTACTCCCAGCACAGAGGGGGAAGTTGGCCATATGTGCGAGACATACAAAGCAAGGGTAAGCAAGCTTGCAGGTAAGTACCCAGCATATAAAATGACTCCTTATTTTGGCACGGATTTTCTAGGTGTTAAAAAGTCATTTTATATACTGGAAATACAGGTAAATGATTTGATATATGTATACATTATGTAATAGTCATCACAGTAAAATTAACCAACATATGCTCCTCTACCTAAGGACTTTTCAGTGTGTGTTTTTGTGTGTGTGCTTGTATATGCGGGATATGGGGACATTTGACACCATTTTAAGCAAATTTCAAGGAAACAATGTAATATCATTAACTATGTTATATATTATCTGTAGGCTTAGATTTTTTACACCTACTGATTTAGGGTTCTTAAACACCTCAGCCTTGCTTCTAACCCACCAAAAGGAGGAAGAGGAGAAACAATGTTAATAGAAATAAAGAGAGTTTTGAACCTGTTTAGATGTAGTTTCTTGGCCCAATACTACTGTGTGTTGTCAAAATACCTACAGTCCAGTTCAATAGCCAACACCAAACAATCACACAAATCCATAGTGGTGGCACAATCCAGAAGAAACCACAAGGTTCTGTCAAATCGGCTTGAGTCAGTGGAAGTGGCCAGAATCAGCTAGAATACCATGAGAAGGTTCTCTGGCATGTGTCTTTCTGTGAAGTGAAGACCAGCAAAGACCAGGGAAGACCAGGGAAGCATTGCACAGCAGGGTAGCAATACAAAAGCCCTCTCCCACTGTCTGTAACATTCTATTTATAACCTTCCAAACATTGCATGTCTGTTGTCAGCAAAACATCAGGTGCTTTCTCACAAGATTTCTTCCAGCAAAACATCATGTGACACAACTGAGTCTTCAAAGAAACCAGAAGCATTCACTTCAATTATCCCTGGAACTTATGGATCTTAAAACAAAAAGTTAGTGTTCTTGCATGAGACTTACCCAGTTTCCTCCACATTACCCACCTCAGGACCCACCATTATGCTATTTGATTCTATAGCCTTAGGTTCCATATGTAAACACGGTTGTATAGCATTTGGTTATTTCACTTAGCTGTGTGTCCCCCTGGAGCATCAATGGAAGGATTTATTTGCCTTTCTTGGCTGAATAACATAACATTTTCCAGACACATTACATTTTATTCATGCATTTACCTGAGCATGGACCTTTAGATTGTGTCTATATTATTGTCCTTGTGATTAACGCTATAGCGATTTTGAAGGGTGCAATGCTGCCTTCCTTGGAGTTCATACAAGGGTATGAAGGGTTTTTCTTTTCTTCTATATCATCAATGTTTGTTGCAGCTATTGTAATACATACAGTATAATGTCATTAATGTGAAATTATCTGTTGTTGAGAGATGTTGGACACCTCATATATGTGCTTGCCATTTGTATATCTTTTTTATGGAAGTGTTTAGGCCTTTTCTCATTTTAAATTTTTATCTTGTTTTATTTTTGGCTAAGTATATTTTTAATTTTAGTAAGTATATTTTTTTTTGTATTTAAAAATAACAATTTTAGTTATCCTGGGAGTCAAGCACCTCATGGTTGCTAGCCCCATGCTCTACCAGCTGAGTTATATTCTCAGTCTGGTAGACTTTTTAGAAAGCAAATCATTTCTAATGCCCCCCAAAATGTGAGAGTTATCTTCCAATATGAAGTTAATATAAATGTTACAGGGGAGCCACACACATTTTCTTTGTAATGCTTCAATTTCTCTTTGAGTATAGATTACCTAAAGTACAAAAGGAACATCTAGTGAGCCATTTATTAATTATAGTTGACACTATGTACCTGACACTATACACATGGCTTGTTGGTATTATGTGACTATGACAATCTGGTACAGTATGAATGGAGTTTATTTTTAGCTCTGGGAAACCTAAGGTCTAGAGGCCAAGGAATATGCTAAGGCTCAGCCATTAAATGAAAGTCATTTTAAGCCAAGTTATTGATTCTGCTTTTTAAGTTATCAAAGTTCTTGAATGTTTTGATGTAGATAACCCTGTTTCCGTTAAGTAGATTGAAAACATTTTTAGATTCTCGTAGGTAGAAAATATTTTTTTCCACTTGTTGTTTCCTCTCAGTGAGGTTGCTCTTAGCTTGAGAATAACTTTGACTTACCTCTGTCCTTTAGTTTTATTGCCAGTGTTTTTAGAGGTGCAGCTAATAAATCACTGACAAGGCTGGTAAGGAGGTTTATTTTTTCCCAATTCTTTTTTTCTTTTAGGAACTTTATGTTTTCAAGTATTTAATTATTTTTATGAGCTAATTTTTGTATGTGAGGTGAGGTGAGGCTCCTGTTTCAATTTTTTGTCTTGTGGAAGCCTAGTTTTACCAGGACAACTTATTGGTGAGAATACCGTTCTTATCAGAGAACATTCTTGAAGCATTTGTTAAAATTAGTTGCAAGGCGTAGTTTATTTCTGGGCTCTCATCTTTCTTCTGTTAGCCTATGTTTTGTGTCTATGTGATTATTATATTAATTTGGGTTACTATTGCTTTGAAATTTAGTTTAAAGTAAAGCAGTGTGATACCTCTACTTCTGAACCTCATGTTTATGATTGTGTTGACGAGCCGAGTGTCCTGTGGCTCTGTAAAACTTTTAGACTTTATTCCATTTTTGTGAAAATGCCACTGAAATTTGATAAGAATTCTATTGAATCTATAGTTCAACCTGGACACTATAGACATTTTTAGAATAATAATTGTTCCAATGCATTATCATGTAAGAGCTTTCCGCATGTTTGCTTCTCTAACTTGTTCCATCAATGTTTCCTAGCTGTAAGTTTTTAGAGTTCTAACACCTGTCACATTTCCTTAGTTACATTTATCCCTAAGTGTTTTAATTCGTTTTTATGGTATTTTAAGTGGGATTTTTAAATTTTTGATTTTTCAAAGCTTGCTCTATACGTATACATTCTCAGTCAAATGTCGGTGTTAATTTTACACCAAAGACTTTACTGAATTTATCATATGTATTGATAGCAGGTGTTTAGT
The DNA here is from genome assembly GCA_907169655.1 of Acomys percivali. Lineage (NCBI taxonomy): Eukaryota > Metazoa > Chordata > Mammalia > Rodentia > Muridae > Acomys > Acomys percivali. The sequence continues at coordinate 9,482,059 of OU015758.1, read as the reverse complement.
GGAGTCTTTAGGATTCTTTATATTCCTGTTAAGACTGTGCCTTGACACCTTGTTCCTCAGGAGACAGGGTTTCTTTTCCCTCAAAACACCAAGAGCATAACCTGGCAGGATGTTAGCCGAATTTTCTTGGAAGACATGACTTTTAAGGACCAGATATTTAAAAAAAACCTACAGCAATGTTAGCATCTTTCCTACAGGTGTGATTTTATTACTTTATGCCATTGTATAGCAAATAATTGGCAGAACTCATATCTTTCTTTCCATGTTTTCCCTTCTATGAGCAAAATAAAATCAACTTCATTTTTCAGTGTCAGACAGTAAAGTGCAATGCTATTTACAGAAGGTTAATTGAATCTGAAAGTTACATATAGACCGTATTATTGATGAGAGTATTACTGAATGAGAAATATGTTTTATTCCTATTAGAACTTGTTTTAAGTTTTGAAGAAGTACAGGAAATGAATTTAGAAAATGCCAGTGTTTCTGTCTCTCCTAACCAGTATGGAATCACAGTCTATATTGGAGTTTGGCTCTGTGGATGTTTGAGAGCTACCTGTCCCCTTTGTATTAGACTTAGATGCAAAGTTTCATTATTCACAAAGAATCCATGCTACAAGTGCATTTTCTATGTCAGTATGCAAATGTTCATTTGAAAATGGATCATGCTAATTCAACACAATGTCCTTTTCAATAGAAAAAAAAAACCTTTAGAGAAGTGGTTCTCAACCTTCCTAAGGTCCTGACCCTTTAATACAGCTCTTCATGTTGTGGAGACCCCAACTGTAAAGTTATTTCATTGCTACCTCACAACTGTAATTTTGCTATGGTTATGTAAGTATCTGATATGCAGGATATTTGATGTTTATTCCCTGAAGAGGTCACAACCCACAGATTGAGAACCACTACTTTAGCTATTTATATCTATTGTTTTGACTTGTCACATTTCTATGGAGTTATTTGGGCAATATTAGTATTTAAAGACTATGTATACATGTAAAGGTAAAGTCAGTAATGAGATAAAGGCAAAATTTTGGCAGGAGGCTGGGTGAATCTTATTGCTGATTATCAGCTGCTGCTTTGGTGTACAATCAAGAATTTTCTTGAGATATAAAAGACGAGGAGATCAAGGCAATCCTCTGTTGCCATCCTTTATGCAGATTCCAGGTATGATTTTCAGTTCAGTTCTACTGACTTGTTAAATTGGATCCTAATCCTTAAGGAATTGGTTTAAGTTTTGAAATCATCTTATTTACTCTATAAATTGAGATTCACCTCCTGAAGACCCTGTTTGTGCAGTAAATGAATTTGACAGGATGAAAGGAAGGTAGTGTTGGAAGTGAGTAAAAGCCAATTCTCATCTTACGCTGACCTTCTGAAAGCTTGCCCATTGCTCTAACACGCCAGCCTCCTCAAAGCTGCAGTGGGAGTGCTCCAGGAGTGCTCAGGCCTGAAGTTTTTCATTCTTATTTTATAATTAGGGTAGAAACAATCATCATTATGTCCATTCATACTTGTCTCTCACATCCACGGATGATTGGTTTCAGGGCCCCTTGTAGATGCCAAAATCTGCAGGTGCTTAAATCCCATACTTAAAGTTGCTTAGCAGGGAACTGGAGAGATGGCTCCGTGGTTGAGTTCTTACAGCTTGTCCAGAAGGCTCAAGGTCAGTTCCCAGAACTCACCTTGGGTGGCACCCAATTACTTGTAACTACCATATAAACATAGCGCTCTCCCTCTCTCTCTCTCTCTCTCTCCCCCTCTCTCTCTCTGTGTGTCTCTCTCTCTCTCTCAATGTCTCTCTCACACTCTCTCTCTCAAAATCTCTTTTGCAATCTCTCTCTCAATCTCTCAATCTCTTTCTCACACACACACTACACACACACACATACACACACACATCACATCACACATCACACAGATATAGATGAACATGCCAAAGTATAAGAGGGAAAGACCATGAGGGTTTGAACCCTACAGGCAATTAAGGAATGCTGAAAGTGGGAGAAATAGTCTTCCACAGGAAAAAGCACACCAACTAGTTGTTCAATACTAAGTGGTCATCTCTGAAAACATGCAGACATGTAGCATATACAGAGTGAGCAGGTTATATTTAGAAATGTGTGTCTGTATGTGTGTGTGTGCATATAATGACAATTAATAAAAAAGAAGTCATGAATATGAAAGAGAGAAAAATGACTAGTATATGGGAGGGTTTGGAGGCAAACACAGAAATGGGGCCTTGTACACACAGTTTTCTGTACCATGCTCTTGAAACTGTCACATATCCTCAGCTACAAATCCTTGGCATGTAATGCAAAACTCCTTGACTTGTCTGTACACATCTTCACAGGAGTGTAGAGGGTGGCCTACCTGCATGTTTGTAAAGAAACACTGACAATGTGCAGAAAGTGACTTTGGAGGTCTCAGCCCTAAATGAGATTTCATCAAAGCCCCTGCCCTCAAGGGTTCCTATTGCTGTGTGAAACACTGTGACCAAAAACAAGATGTGAAAAGGGCTTATTTAGGGTGTATTTATACACTAGAGTCCATCAGCAAAAAAAAAAAAAAAAAAAAAAAAAAAAAAAAAAAAAAAAAAAAAAAAGTCAGGACAGGAACTCAAGCAGGTCAAGAACGTGGACTCAGCATCTAATGCCGCGGCCATGGAGGGGTGCTGGTACCTGGCTTGCTCCCATGGCTTGCTCAGTCTGCTTTCCCAGGCACAAGGGGCTGCACCTTCCCCACATCAATCACTAATTAAGAAAATGCCCTACAGGCTGCCTTCAGCCTTGTCTTCTTGAGGCATTTTCTCAGTCAAGGTTCCCTCCTCTCAGATGACTCCAGCTTGTATCACGTGGACATAAAACTAGCCAGCGCAGCTTATCGCTTTCCAACTTAGCACCTAAATGAACCACTGTTGAGCCACAACTTTTCCTTTCTTGTCCATCTCCATAATCACACATGAATAAACATATCACAATATAAAACATTTTACAGACTTAAGGTTGCACAGCCTTACAAATTAAAACACCTTAAAAGTTATCTTTGTTAAAATATCCAGTCTCCAACTCAAGTTAAAACTAGTCATCACAGATTGAAAAAAAGGAAACATCCACACAATACTAACTCATAGTTGTGTGTGTGTGTGTGTGTGTGACTGTTTAACTTTCTTTCCTGTTTAAAAATGCTCAGGAAAACTTCTTTAGAAGGGAATGTGGCTCCTGATTTTTCAAAGGTGTAGTTCATGGTTACCTTATTCCACTGCTACTGGCCTTTGGTGAATCTGAGCAGAACAGTACAGATTGTGTGTGGCAAAAGTGACTGTTAACCTCAGGACACCCAGGAAACCAAACATCAACAGAAAGGCAGAAGGGATAAGATGAACCTTCATAGGGTATCAAGTCTCTTCTTAGTAGCCTGCTATGCAGGGGAGGAGGTCCCCCTCAGTCACAGTCATAGGGGAAGGGAGGAAGGGGAAAATGGGAGGGAGGGAGGAATGGGAGGATACAAGGGATGGGATAACAATGGAGATGAATATGAATAAATTAATAAACTATAAAAAAAGAACACACACACAAAAAGAAATGTGATAACTATTTTTTCTAGGTAAAAGTATTGATAGTGAATAAATATCATCCTTTAAGAACAAAAAAATCAAGTTAAGTGTATCACAACGTTTCTTAAAAAAAAAAAAAAAAAAAAGATGCACCTTCCAAGACACATCACCTCCAGGGAACCACTTCCTTCCAGCAGACCTCACCTCCTAAGAGGCAACTCAGTATGACTCATCAACAGATTAATCCATTTAGAAACGTAGGAGTTATAGTCCAGTTGCTTCCATACTGCTACTGGCTGGAAACCACACTTCCCAGACATGAGTTGTGGTTTTGTGTGCGCGTGATAGGCAGTGCACTCATATGCAAAGCACAATATTTGAAGGAAGATTTTCCACAGAAAATTTCCCTTATATGTAAGCATATAAAATAATTCTTCAAGATTATTAGATTATCAGCAGCTCTGAAATTATTTATCACTTATATACACACATATATTTATATCATATATGTGTATATATTATGATAAATACAAGTGGTTTGCTCATACTTTTAAAGAAAAATACAACAAACAAATTGAAAGTGAAAGCATTCTAAGCTGGAGATAATGATGAGAAATAGTACATTTAACACTAACCCACTGTAAGTAGCAATTATTACAGAATAGTTTCAAGTATAACTTTTAGAAACATGTTTATTGTCACACAAACAGCATTGCATTAAAAAAACTTGTCTGCCAACTATACCATGGAAGTCATGGGAGATTGTGGAGATATGCAACAGGTCCCAAATGTTTGCACACACCCCCTGTGGTCTGAACACAGGGGCTTAAGCAATGATGTTTGAAGAAGTGATGGGT
>OU015758.1:9466914-9477639 GCA_907169655.1 Acomys percivali | reverse complement strand
GTCTGAACACAGGGGCTTAAGCAATGATGTTTGAAGAAGTGATGGGTTGGGAACACCAGGAACCCCATCTTTCCACACCTTACAATGTGTCTTTTTCCCCCATAATAAGACCCATATGTCTTTGGTAGTTAGATTCCTATTTGCTTCCATAATAGGAGCATTGAGCCTCCTACCTTGTGCTTAATAACTTTTTTCTATATACTTCTAAAGCATAATTGATATACATATATCGTGTTTCAAGTGGGAAATAAGATGCTGACATCAGTATCAACTGGTTTGTTCCTTTTAGCGTAGAGGTAAAATATATCAGGGCTTACACTGACAGCATGTGCACATAATCCTGAAGTCTACTTTTACTAGATATTATCCTCTAAGAAGAAGTTACCCCTTGAGGTAGGCTCACTGAAAAGGAGATTTTGAAGCAAATATCGAATTATTTAAAGTCATGTTCTCACTGCAGTGCTACCGCCTACAGTGGGCACTCTCAATAAAACATTAGCTTCAGTCAGTGATACTCAGTGTGACCAAAGATACATTGGTTCCTTTCTTTCTTCTTCCTGTGTTAATTCTGAACAAAGGTAGATATACATGTCATTGGCTGAATTGTGACTTATCAGCTATCTTAAGAGTGTTGGTCAAATTGGCAGCTTTGTCCCACGATCATATTAGCCAATACCTAGGACTTGTTTCTCCTGTGTGAATACTAACATGTTACACCTGTGCCCTCTCTTCCTCCACCCCACCCCCAGTCTTGTTTTTTCTTTTTCTTCATCCCATTAAACATTGGATTTCCCATGAATTGTTAAAAAAATAAATCACAATAGTTTGGACCTGAAACTTCTCTTAAGGTTTACTTTGTGCAAGCTCTTGAGTTATGTCTAAAACAAGAACTCCAAAAGTTTTAGTGGCTTTTTAAGCCCCATGTGTCATTGGTGGCTCAGTGAGACTTAGATCTTCCGTCTCCTGATTTAACCATAGGATATCATTAATTTCAGTTGTTTGTAGGATTGTTCTGAGCTCAATTCTCTTCACTTTTTAAGATGAGTGTGAAGTTGTTTTTTTTTCCCTAGCAGTGTACACCATACCAGGAACTGTGTCTATTAAGGTAGGGTTACATAGTGGTTTTTACTATCATACTTAATTAAAAGACCTTTTTGGTTGTATTCTCCTCACTTTTAGCATGATCACTCATTCTGGTTTGTTTGGGATTGTGGTATTTCTCTGTATAAGAAATTCAAAGTCCTATAGTTAAAATATTTAAGAGACGCAAAGCAGCTTAGACTTTACCTTCTCATGAGGCTGTTTGGACAGTGTATGAATATATGTGTGCATATATATGTGTGTGTGTGTGTGCGTGTGTGTGTGTGTGTGTGTGTGTGTGTGTGTGTGTGTGTGTGTACACACATATGCCTAAACTGACAAAAACAAGAGGGCTCTCTCAGGATTTTAACACAAATTAATGGAAGCTTTATAAAACATAGCACCACTTAATAAATACTCAATAAATGTAGGTTTGACCTTGTTATTGGCATTGTCTTATAACGACAGTATATTCCTCAAAGAACAGACTTCCAAAATATAAATCTGTAGATGTAGGGTTTGGAATGAAATGGACCTTTTGTTTTAGTTTTGGCTTCTAATTTACTTTTTGAAGGTCCTTCTGTTATTCCATTTGTCACAAAAGTTAGACAGTGCAGCTCAGGGCTAAATAGAACCTGTTGCTGTAAATCATTCCCACTTTTTGAGACAGACATCAGGAAGAGATAAAATTTTTTCGCTTGGAAATTGACAGGGAAATAAGCATCAGAGGCAGCATAATGCTATGAATATAACATAGGGGGTTTGCTTGAATTCTAATGATGACACCTGCACACACATCACCAGATGTTAATGCTTTACACACTTCATATCTGGGACAGACCATGATCCTGAGGAGTAAATATTATTATTTCAGTTTCAGAAGGAATAATCTCAATTTTTTGATGAACGTATCGGTTAAGCAGTTCAAATACACTAGTGTGATAAGGAGTGAAACAAAGATTCTAAACTTATTCTGGATAGTCCAAAGTTGCTGTGGTCTGGATTTACAACAAAAATGCTAATGTTTTTGGAAGGATGCTTAGCTTCCTAGGTGAGTTTCTTCACTTATAACACTCAAAAGAAAGGAATAGCCATTTATGATTGCTTACCACACTGCAGGCAGTCAGCTCTAAATATGCTCACACGCATGATCTTGTTTGACTCTTATAAGCAAACATAGGTACTATTTTTTTAATCAACTGCTTCCTTAGAAAAAGGTTAAATTACTCTCAAAGAATGCAAGTAATGAGGAAATTCAAGGATTCAAAACTCACTTCTCTATTGAAGCATATTGCAATATAAGATGTCTTCATAACTTTGAGTAGGTAGATATAATAAATGACACTAGAGCAGGCTTTTCAATTACTTAGAACTAGTTGTTGCTTTCATGGTATATGGTCTCTCAACTATAATCAAAATGTTCAATTTTCTATCTTATAATAGACCTGGTTTGTCTTTGCATGTAGATAATATATGACAAACTTTCAAAATTTGGGGTGTAGTTTAAATTCCATTGATTGCTCAGATTTTCTTTTATACCTTTAAAATCTTATCCTCACAAAGTCTCATTTTAACACTTGGCAAGAACTCTGAAAATGTGTCTTAGAGATGTAGTTCTACCTAGTAAATAAAAAGTAAGAGTCATGAACTTGCCAAGGTGCCACGTGCTATTATCCCAAACAGCAGTGGAGAAGGATCACAAGTAAGTGTCATCCTCCTTTGACTGTATAGAAGTGCACAAATGACAAAAAGAATTCAGGAAGAAACCAGGGAAACAACACCTTTCACAGTAGCCTCAAATTATATAAAATATCTTCAGGAGCTCTCTAACCAAGCAAGTGAAAGACTTATATAATAAAAATATCTTTTCAAGAAAGCAACTGAGGAAGATATCAGAAGATGTAAATTTCTCCCATGCTCATGAATCTGTAGGATTAATATAGGAAAAATGGCCGTCCTACCAAAAGCAATCTATAGATTCAAGGCAATCCCCATCAAAATTGCAATACAAATCTTCACAGATCTTGATGGGACAATTTTTAGCTTCATGTGGAAACAACAATAAAAATAAAAAGAAAGCAAAACCAAACACCAGAATAACTACAACAATTCTGCACAATAAAAGAGCTGCTGGAGTAATCACCATCCTCAATATCCAACTGTACTACAGAGCTATAGTAATAAAGCAGTATGGTGTCGGCACAAAACAGACACACCAGTCATAATCAATCTACACACCTACTATGGACACCTGATTTTTTTTTGTAAAGAAGGCAGATATGCACCCTGGAAAAATGACAGCATCTTCAACAGATGTTTCTGGACCAGCTGGATAGCTGCATGGATAGGATTCCAAATAGACCCATACTTATCACTCTGCATAAAAATTCAAGTCCAAGTAGATCAGAGACCTCAACATAAACCCAGACACACTGACCTAATAAAAGAGGAAGTGGAGAATAGTCTTGAACATATTGGCTCAGGAAAAAACTTTCTGAACAGGAAACTGTAGCATCGGCTCTAAGACCAGAAATTAATAAACAGGATCTCATGAAACTACAAAGTTTCTGCACAACAAAGGATATCCTCATTCAGACAAAGTGGAAGCCTACAGAATGGGAAAAAAGACTTTCTGCCAACTATTTACCTCATAGAGAGTTAAGATCCATAACATATAAAGTACTCAAGAAACTAGATATCAAGAGGACAAATACCCCAATTAAAATGAGGATATAAATATGAATAGATAATTCCCCAAATAGCAAACTCAAATGGCTGAGAAACACTTAAATGTTCAACATCTTTGGTTATCAGAGAAATGTAAATTAAAATAACTTTGAGATTTCATCTTATACCTATGAGAGTAGCTAAAATCATCAAAACAAGTGACCTGTCATGGTGGGGAGGATATGGACTCAGGGCAATGCTCATCTATTGTTTGTGGGAGTGCAGAGTGCAAACTTCTAAAGCCACTGTGGAAATCAGTGTGGTGGCTCCTCAGAAAGATGGGATTCTATCTACCTCAACATCTAGCTATACTACTCTTAAGCATATGCCCATAGGATGCTTCATCCTACTACAGAGACACTTGCTCAACCATGCTCTTTGCTGCTTTATTCATAATATGCAGAAATTGGAAACAACCTACATGTCCCTCAGCCTCAACTGATGAATCAAGAAAATATAGTAAATTTACATAAGAAAATGTTATTCAACTGTTAAAAAGATGACATCATGAAATTTTCAGGTAAATGATTGGAACTGAAAAAAAGAAATCATGAGGGAAGTAACCCAGACCCAGAGAGACAAATGTGGAAATATGGTATATATTGGCTTATATGTGCATTAGCTATTAAATCAAAGATAACCAAGCTACAACCCATAGAACTAAAGATGCTAAAACCTTTGGTACAGGAAGGTGCTCTGCATGCTAGCAACAAGTAAATATAATCACCAAACTAGCCACATACTCTTTAATCTACAATGGTGTCCTGCCTGCAATTTATGCTAGTGCCATGGCGGCACAAATGGTATGAGAGTAACCAACCAATATCTGGTTTGAATTAAGGCCCACTCCACAAAATGGAACCCATACCTGACACTGCTTAGATGACCAAAAACATGAGACTAGATAGTCCAAGGACCCATGGTAAAACCAATACTACTGTTCTTAAAACATACAAACAATTGAACAAACAAAAACAAAAACAAAAACAAGAAACTAACTCCTGATGACAATCTGTGATAGTTATAGATCACTGACTTGCTCAGCCTTCATCAGAGAAACAGAGACAGATGCTCAGGCAAACATGGAGGGAGTGAGAGACCTTGGAACAGTTGGCCCTAAATAGTTTATCTTCATCAAACCTCTCCCCTCGGGGTTCAGGGAGTCCTGCAGAAACGGAGGAGGACAGAGTGTCAGAGACAGAAAGGATGAGACACACCAGGAAAACACAGCCCACTAAATCCACCCAAACAAAGCGCATACTATCTCTCAGACATGGAGACAGCATGCACAGAGCCTGAGTGGGTCTGTGCCAGATGTGGTCCTAGAGGTAAAAGAAGTGGACACATGCCAGCATCCCTAACACAGAAGCTACCACCGACTGATAACCACTTGCAAATGAAATTTTGGTTTTCTCTAAGTGAATAGCCTAGGGGAACAACTACTCTTTAGGGCAAACTGCATGCTTAGCAGTAGCTGCCAACAGAAAATGAACTATGTGGCATCTTTGGACATTCTTGTCTTGTAATGTTCTTATCAGGGCTTTTTCTTCTCTTTCTTTAAAAAAATATCTTTTTTATACTTTATTTTGTGTATACACACACACACACACACACACACACACACACACACACACACACATATATAACAATTTCTGTTTACCCACAATACCCTTTGTGTCTATGCGATGGCTTCCAGGTTTGTGTTTTTATTAGGGATGTATCTGGATAAGATGGAAAATGGGGGAGAACTGGAAGGAGTAGAGGGGGAAAAATGTAAGCAGGACATATTATATAAGAAAGAATCTGAAGCCGGGCGTGGTGGCGCACGCCTTTAATCCCAGCACTCGGGAGACAGAGGCAGGCGGATCGCTGTGAGTTCGAGGCCAGCCTGGTCTACAAAGTGAGTCCAGGACAGTCAAGGCTACACAGAGAAACCCTGTCTCGAAAAAGAAAAAAAAAAAAAAAAAAGAAAGAAAGAATCTGCCTTCAATAAAAGGAGTTAAAATCCATGTTTTGTTTTATTTTAATTTTTTTTAACGTGTGCCACCACTCAGGGGCCATTCTTAAAAGTATGTCTTTTGAGTTTGGTTTCTGCTCTATCTTCCACCTTGCAGTCTGATTCAATAGCTTTCAAAGTGACTTTCTCATAACCATGTGTCTTAGGGAATTAGGGTATTGTGCAGTGTTGATTTAGTTCAAACTGGGCACAGCTACTTTCTGTAGGTTCTTTAGTTGGAAATCTTAACTTTGGGCACAAGTTATACTGTATCAGAGAGAGAAGCCTGTGGTCCTGGCATGTCTTTCAGGAGTGGGAACTCTGGTGATTTGAGTGGGTGTAGTGTAGACAGCCAACTGTGACAGTTACACCCTCCATGGCTACTCCCACTGTGAGACAAGCCCCGTGTCAGCTGATGGCTTTGACAGGGACTGATAATATTCTCTCCCTTACTTAAAGGTGACTGGTTTGTTGTTGTCATTGTTTCTTTGATGTGTGTGTGTGTGTGTGTGTGTGTGTGTGTTTCATGCTTGTGAATATTCAGGTGTGTCTACCTGTGTACAAGCATGAGGAGGCCAAAGCAGGATATCAGTTGGTTTCCTTGTACTCTCTGTCTTGCTGCCTTGAGACAGGGTCTCTCACTGAACCAGAAGCTTACCATTTCAGCTAGTCTGGCTGGTGTCTGAACTCTTAGGATCTGCCTGTTTCCACCCCCCAAACAATTGGATTCCAGCCTGAGTTTGTTTTTTAGTTATTTATTATATAGAACTGTCTTTCTTTTTTTAAAAAGCTATTTATTATAATTTATTCACACATTACATCCCAATTGTTATCCCCTCACTTGTAACTTCCTGTTCCCATCCACTCTCCTTCTCCTCCTTCTTCTGCCCTATTCCGCTACCTAGACCTCTCATGGGCAGGGGTGCACGGAGGTGGGGGGCAGCTCCTTCCCCACTGTCTGACCACAGCCAATCAGGTCTCATGCAGACAGCAGGTATCCCCTTCCTCTATGTGCCTATATCGCCTCCCTACCACACCACCAGTATTTATGGTCTCCTTCTGGGGTTCCTGATGACAGGCATGGTATATACTTACTTGTAAGTGGTTATTAGCCCAACATAGATGTCCACTGAATGACTTCACCCAGCAGGGAATCCAGACAGATTCTAGGACTTACTGCTGGACTGAGTGCTGAGAGTAAGGGAATAGAAGGACCCAGAGGATTCAGGAACCCCAGCCTGGCTTTTTTTATGCAGTTGCTAAAGAAGTTTAGGTCCTCCTGTTTGAAGGCAAGTGCTCCTATGCACTGTGCCATCTCCCCAGTGATACTGTCACCGGCTGCTGCCGTCTCCATGAACTGAGACTTTTGTCTCTTGACTGGACTGCAATTTCGGCTCTCACTCTGTGACATGTACATCTAGGCCCATTGGCAGTCCCCAGCCTTGACAACGGGCAGTGTGTGGCTGCAGAGGCCACACACAAATGTTGTCTTGACAAATGCTGTACCTTTTCCTTTCCAGCTTGTAAAGGACCCATTGGTTGAATTACTCTATTCACTGCTCTCAGATCCATTATCATCCTCCATTTTCCCGATTTCTTTTTTTACAAGAAACACAGGGGAATTCCAAGGGATGATAGATTCTTCTATATGCTAAGCCTCCAACTGCTCTTGTACTAAATGGTGAAGTGCCTGAAAATTTTCTTTTGTTATGGGCCACTGCTCTTGCCACACAGGTCTGATTGAAATCCATTTTAGGGGCAAGGCTTTTGGTATATGAGCAGTGGCCCCTCTTATAAATTTGGAAACTCAATACCTGAGAAGTTCTGTGTTTGGACAATGGGCATAGCTTGTTGTTGCTCGTGATTACTCATATTAATATCTTCCCCAGAAGTATGTACCATTTCATGTCTAGCTTCATCATTGTTTATCTCTATAATTACAGGAATATTAATCTGAGTACCCGATTGTCATAGAGAACCCTTCCCCATAGATTTATGGGTATGGCAGCCACATAAGGTCTCAGTTTCCCTCTCTGCCCTCTGGTCCCACACACTTACACCACTGTACACTTCATTTTATTTGAGATAATTTACCAATCCTTATAATTTCTGTATAAACCTTCTGGAGTGGCCAATCTGGATTCTAATGCCTGTTGGAAAGAATCATGACACTGGCAGCAGTGTGTACCAGACCTTCTATTTCAGCACCATTCATTTGTATTATTAATTTAGGTCTCTGATCATTAACCATTGTTTGCCAGAACACATGTTTTCCTGTACTCCTAAATGCACCTGTTCTTTCTGCTGGAGTGGCTTTGCCCTTAATGTAAGGAAATAGTAACCACTGAGCAATTCTATCCCCTGAATTAATTTGCATCTCCTTTACATATGCCATGATTTTAATTTCTTCCTTATAATCCCCATCTATAATACTGGGATGCCCAATAAGACCTTGGGAAGTTAATCCTTTTCTTCCCAGAATTATTTCCATTGACCCTGAAGACCATAAACACCAGTGCTTATTTTGTAACATTCAACCTGTAGAGATGGTATAAGTGACATATCTTAGGCAAGCTCCAAGGTTGCGCTGCCTTTAGTAGCATGTATTAGGTCATTGATATCCAATCCTCATTTTCCTGCAAGTCCATTACGTCTGGACTGGCCAGAGAAATCTGGCTTGTATTATTGGTGGGGCCAATGGGCCCCTCCTGCCATTTCCCATCGGCAAGATATTACCTTGCACATCTCTTGTAGATTGACAATCGCTAGACCAATGTTTTCCTTTTCCCCCAGGGGCTGCAGTACCCTGGAAGTCTTGGCACTTCGTTACCATCATGGCCAGAAGCTCCTTATTCTCTCCTATGAGTGATATTTTCTTCCGAGTTATTGCTCAGGTTGTTTTGGAGTCTCTTTGCACAGTTTCTTTGCACATGACCTCTTTTACCACAATTAAAGCACTGGATGTTATGATATTTGAGACCTCTGCCTATACCTTATCCTATAATATTGTCTTGATGCTCCTGAGAGTTAATATTAGCCATCCATCTTACCCATTCATCTAATGGAGCTCCTCTTTCCTTTAATGGCCTGATTGCCCTCTTACATTCAGTATTTTCATTCTCACATGCCATGATCAGTTTCAGTGCCTGTTTGGTGTCAGAATCTGGTATGGCTCTATCTAGAACTGTACTGAATCTCTGCCAAAATTCTGTGAAGGCTTCCCCAGACCCTTCAAGTACCTTAGTAAATGGAATGGTTATCTTACCAGGTTCCTTTACCATGTCCCAAATTGATCTTTATCAACACTTATCCCCTTTGTCATATTTTCTTGTTCTATTTTCTCAGCCTCACTTCGCCACCACAATAACCATTATAATTGTTGTGCTGCTTCTAATACTGCTAAAAGAAAACTTTTCCAATCTTGGGGAACAAGTCTATGCTTCATAGCCCAGTTATTTAACGTTTGTTTAATGAAAGTCGAATGCATTGCATACTTGACAGATTCCTTAAAATGTTTTAAATCCAACATATCTATTGAACGCCATGTCATTTCATCATACCCCTAAGCACCATTACGTGCAGGCATGTGTCTTATGATAAGTGGAAAAGCTGATGGTGTCTGTGTGGCTCTGGAGGGTTTCTCTATTGGAACACTTTTCTCCAAAGACCTTTTTGTTTGTCTGCTTTCCTGTTCCTCTAGTTTCCGTTTTTTCTTCACCCTCTTTTACCAAAGTTGCTTTTTGCTTTCCCAGTCCTTCAGTTTCTTTCTGCACTTTCTTCAGTTGTTCGGTCAAGTCTGCAATTCTTTCCAAAAGGATGGAATTTACTGACACTTTCGGCTTTCCTCTCTTATCAGCCTTTCTTCCAATCCTTCTAAGAATGAAATACAATAAAAAGACAAAGAAAAAACAGAAAATTTCCAAGTGTAAAGTAGGAAAGTTTTACAACAGCAGTTCCGATTTTGCTGATCCCTTGAAACAGCATTTCTATATCCTCGAAATTTGAATCTTTCCTCAGACCATTAGAAATTACAGAACCCATCGGGCCCCATGTGGAGCGCCACCTGTTGGCTTCGATTCCTTAACAATTCTACTTTATTAGGGGTTTATTAAAGGTGTGTACCTCCCTTGCAACCCGGCTACCCTAAATAGGAGAGAAAGGAGATTAAGGAAAACAAGAAGAAACCTTCTGGGTATCGGTTCTGCAGGGCATTTGCCGTGGCATAATTCTCAGGTCTAGCAGATCATCTATCTGACAGAAGCAGCTGCACCGTCCAAGGACCAAACTTGGAGAGATAGAGACCTCCAACTCTCCCATGCCTTCAGGCAGGAATCTCCGATATCTCTCTCTGTCTCTCTCTGTCTCTCTCTGTCTCTCTCTGTCTCTCTCTGTCTCTCTGTCTCTGTGTCTCTGTCTCTGTCTCTGTCTCTGTCTCTCTCTCTGTCTCTCTCTCTCTCTCTTTCCCCACTCCCATCAATGGTCATTTTGCAATACAATAGCCCCTGTCTTTTGTCTTGGGCTGATGCTTCCTCCTCCTGATCAATCTCAGATGTTTATCAATTTGTAGAGACAAAGTTTCAGTGGAGTAGCATCCCAAGATGGTTTTTGGGCCCAGACAAAGGCAAGATTACATTCTCTTCACATGTAATAAAATGAATTTATTGCTATTCATGCCACAGAAGGTAGAAAAATATTTGGTTCATGATTAATTTTATAAAATTCACAAACAATGAGTCTTAGTAAATTCTAAGACTCCCAGGGGTAGTAATTGTTACGACCAAACCTACATAAAAAGCAAACCTTCATATTAGCTATGAATTACAAACTTTTCAGCAGATACTATTATGCTAATGTTGTTTATTCCCAATTAGCATTTGTGTGTGTGTGTGTGTGTGTGTGTGTGTGTGTGTGTGTGTGTGTGT
>OU015758.1:9451658-9466904 GCA_907169655.1 Acomys percivali | reverse complement strand
TGTGTGTGTGTGTGTGTGTGTGTGTGTGTGTGTGTGTGTGTGTGTGTATAAGCTGCACTTAATTTTCCCCCAAGGACATATGTTGCTACATGACATATACTGGGACTTTTATTAATTCTGTGAACTTTCTTGCTTTAGGCCTCTGAGGAAACACTACATTCCAATAATGAGGAAGAGGACCCTTTCCGTGGAATGGAGCCCTATCTTGTACGGAGACTGTCATCCCGCAGCATCCAGCTTCCTCCTCTTGCCTTCAGACAGTTGGAACAAATGGACTTGAGAAGCGAGTCAGAGAGCATCCCGCGTCCAACCAGCCTCCCCTTGAAAATCCTGCCTCTGATTGCTATCACATCTGCAGACTCAAGTGGGTGAGTGCCATTGGTGTCATTGCCACATTATACATTCTCAGTGGTGATTTTTATGCTTGATGTTTTGGGATTTGCTTATTTCTTTTTTTTTTTTTTTTTTTGGCACATTGTTTAATTTGAGGAGGACAATGTGATTTTGAATAAAAAACAATGGGAAGGTTTCTTTGGTAACACCTGTCTCTGTAGGATGAGACATCTTAGCTAAACTGTTTCACACAAAAGTGTTGATAGGTATTTGGCAACTGCTCATAAGCATCCAGGAAAAGGAAATTGTACCAGGAAAGCTTACACTGGACATAAGTGGTTTTTTAAAGTTAACCAATGATAACTAATGGATCAATTATCATGTAGGCAGACACGTGCAGAAACAGTGGGTGATAATTCATTGAGGCAAAATGAATCTGGAATTAAAGCTAGACTACTGTAATTAGACTAAATGAAGATATGCAATTATATTCATGAGCCTGGTAATTTGGCCTATGACACTGTAAGATATTGCCTGAATGCTATTTTAGTACTTACTAGTATTCATATTAATAAATGACTTTCATTTAGCCTTGGTGGGTGGGAGTCAAGGAAAGTCTCTCTCCCCTGTACAGCTTCCTACTTCGCAAAATAGTTTGTACATTTTCGTTCTGCTTAGCAGTGGATATTTTACTCTTTAATAGTAACACTGCCCCATAAAACAGAGTGCAATGAGGCTAGTGGGCACATCCACTGCTTGCTCACCTGGCTAGCTACATCTTAAGGGAGTTTGGATGGAAAAGAAAGAGAATAAGACCAAAAGCCCATATGTACACAGATTCTCAAGTATTTCCTAAGAGATGCCAGAAAAATCACTTATGCTACATAAAGGACTCTTGTTCGAACTCTGCAAGGTAAAGGGAATTTCTAGGAAAAAAAAAAAAAAAACACTTTCTAGATTTACCAAAAAAAAAAGTGCTCAAAAGAAATTTGTCCAGTAATTCAACTCTAAAAATATTGAATTTAGCTCTCTAAATTGTTACTTACCAGTCCTTAAGCCCCATATGATTTTTAAAAGAAGCTGAAACAATTGCTACTAATTAAGAAGATAATAAATTCTCACTTGATTAAAATGGAAAGAGAAAATATGCATTATTGGTTCTCTTTGCTTGGTCAGGTATACGAAGGAAAATGTGTAAATGCTGAGCAGTTTCATATGATGACTGGTAGGAATTGCATATGGCAACCTGAGCTGAAGAGGTTTTGAAAAAGTTTAATCTAGGTCAACATCACTGCTATTCGTTGATGTAGAGTGGAGGATTTAGACACCAGGATGTCAGACATTCCTAAGGCCACCCCTTTGATGATCTTCTTGGAGAACTCCCTGAAGACATTACTAATTCTTACGGTTATGATTTATTATAATGATCAGTTTTTAAAGAAAAGTCAGCAGAGAGAAAGCCACATGGATCCCCGGTCAGACACAACCTTCCAGAAGTCCCCTTTCAAAGTGGAGTAAAACAGTTGCGACTCCTCCATCCACGAGGAGTTGCAATGACGCATTTGTAGTGTCACCGGGGATGCCCTCTGCCAGGGGATCCTGCCAATAACTCAGTGTCTAGACGTTCCATCTTCCGTCTAGGATGTACCAGTCCGGACTTCCAGGAAGAAAGTCAGTGGGAGGCAGAAGCCACCCGTGTCTGTATAAACAGTCTGGGCACTAGGTTAGCCATACCTGCTGTGTAGGGTATGGTGAGAAAGAAGCCTCTAGAAACAAGTTCCCAAACAGCAGCTCAAGGCCCTTCTTTCAAATTGACCTTTTAAAATTCAACAACCACAGCCCTGATTAACTCTTTTCTGTACACGGGGTACATCTTAGAATAATTGGCTTGCTTTCTCCACACTTGAGGGAGAAGGCTTTCTAATTAAATTTCAAAAGACTAATTTAAGTTCCTGATATACTCAATTAATGCTTGCATCTGAAAAGTTTGGTGGCTAAATGTGATTTCTCACTTCAAGCTCACGTGCTTTTAAAAGAAAATGATGAAGTGTACTTAATATCATCTCTGTGTCGTTTGATAATGTGTATAATTAAAAGCCTTAGGTAAGAGCTAAACTTATTTAATTAAATTTGAATGTGTTGCTCAAAACAAACCAACAATCCTCAAGTGCCAAGGAACTTCAGGATTTAGGATCCTAGAACTTTTGTTGTTTCAAAATTTCTTTTTCTCTTGATGAAGTTCCAGACAATTAAGTTTCAGTGGTGTGTTTATTGTTTGTATGTTTATGCAATATGATGAAGAAATTAATTTGTCTTTTATAATGAGACAAAGGTGACTTTTTTGTTCCTAGAAGCAGCCAAGAGAAGCCACAAAGACTAACCAGTCAGTTTCACACAAACTCTGGTGCCCTATATTTGACCATGTCCCCTTGATGGGGCGGCCTGGTGGCACTCAGAGGAAGGATAGCAGGCTACCAAGAAGAGACTTGATATGCTATGAGCATATACAGGGAGAGGAGGTCCCCCTCAGTCATAGACATGGGGGAAGGGAGTAGGGGCAAAGCAGGAGGGAGGGAGGAATGGGAGGATACAAGGGATGGGCTAACAATTGAGATGTAATATGAATAAATTAATAAAAAAAAGAAAAAAGAAAAAAAAAAGAATAGCCAGTCAGCAGGAACCTGAGACAAAGGAGTTACTGAAGGGACGGCTATAGCCTAAGGAAGCAAAAATAAGTTTTGAGTTAACTATTAAGTGTCAGGAAATTAAGGAATTTAAAATTCAGAAAATAGGAGGTAAAGTTATGAATGGTTCTCTGTGGCCATTTCATTTAAACTAGAACATTAGATTCCTTCCAAACCACCTGCAAAGGGACAGGGGAGGTTCATGTTACTTTGGGTAAGTTGATGGCAGCCTAGCTACCCTTTAGGAAATGTCATTGTGCTCCTCTGGTTCCCTTGTCAATTTGTTGTGAGGTCTTAGAAATTGTCTATGTTTTGATGGGAAAGGAAACTTGCGTGCCCTTTGGATTTGTTTTCCTTTCCTTCTTAGCATCACAGCTTTTTTTCTTTTAATTTAAAAAAAAAATTTAATTAAAAACTATTCCATATTTTCCCCTTCCATTTCTTCCCTCTGATCCCTCTTCTGTCTCCTCCTTTAATCCTTCCCGTGGCTAAATCCCTTTTGAGCTCATGGCCTCTTTTTCTTTGGTTATTATTATTACATATCTATATAAACATATAACTATGATCTATTGAGTCTATTTGGTGTTACTCATATATATGCAATTTCAGATCTAATGGCTTGTCATTATTCTTTAATATCTTATGGCTTCTGTCAATTTTCAGGCAGTAGTGAGTCTAGACGTATGTACTTCTCCTGTAGGGAATCAGACTGTAACCCTGGGAACAACTGATTTATGTATAGGGACCTTAGATTATAACAATGTGACTGTAGGTGACAGGAGTCTCTTCATGAAGCACTTGGGTCAGAGAGACTGAAAAGCGGAGAGCTTTCAATTGCTAAGGCTCACACAATTCTACTTTGAAGTGTTTTCTTTCTTCCTAGTAAGAACGTGATTCTCATTTTCAGTTTCTGAATGATTATTTTTGTCAGTATTGTTTTACAGTCTCACGGATATGTACTATTGAGTACTGACCACTCTGATCCCCGTATCCGTACCATCTCTGTCCACCAATACCAAAAATGTCTCTCCCTTGTTAAATTCGATTCTTTTTGTTTTGCGATCCTCTAGTTTAACTAGGGCCGTGCATAAGACCATGCCTTTGAAACTATCTATTAAAGTCTGATGGTTTCGATAGAGAGTACGTAACAGAGGACAGACTCTATAGATAGCCAATATTTCATAGGTAAAAGGTATTGTCCCATAAGCTCCTCCCACTTCCTTGGTGATTGTTAATAAGGCCAGTCTTGTTTGGGCACTACAGTTGGTATGAATTAATGACTACAATTGTTACATGGAATCTAGAGAGTAGCTATGTTATAAGCAATGTAAGTGTGTTCTTTAACCATTGCCTAAAACTACGCCTAAACTGCTAGGTTGTGTGTGTGTGTGTGTGTGTGTGTGTGTGTGTGTGTGTGTGTGTGTTTTGTTGTGATCACAAAGTAGGATTGTTAAGACTGGACATCCATTGACCCCTCTCTGAAATGAGAGGGACCAGCTTAAAATCTTATAAAGTTAGCGAGGAGTCAACCTAGAGTGCCGTGGTTTTCCATAGACCCATTAGTGTTTCCAAATCCTATCAGGGCGTAAAGTACACACAGTAAAATATGTAAATCTTGAGCCTGCCCATCTTTTCCGACTTTAACTCAATAAAGACTAGTGTGGCCTGTCCTTGGGCTTCACAGAGATAAGACCATATCGCTGCATTCCTTGTGTTGGGCTTCTATGCTCAAAATGTGTTCTGTTTTTAATTTGTTAATGTTGGGGAAAATATCAGTGGTTTGTTATGTTGTTAAGATATGCTGTTCATTTTGTAAACTTGCCATAATTTATTTTCCACATCTCCTTCCTGATCGATAGGCACTTGGGTTGTTTCTGGCTTGGTTGATATCATGACTACAGCCGCTGTGAATATTCTTGAGTGAGTCTTTTTTTAATAGACAAGTGGGTTAATTCCCTTCAGTTACAGTCCTGGGAATGGAATTTCTAGGCAAATGTGCATAGTCTCCTTTTTGAATTTTTCTTCCTGTTTTGAGATAATATTTCACTGCTACGTCCTATGTGGCTTGGTACTGTAAACCTGACAGTGACAATGTAGGAATTAGGAAAGGACAGACACTGAAGAAAGGATAGACATATAGACAGAAGAGATGGGATTGAGAGGGCTGTGCTCTATCTGATGGAGGGCACCGCTACGCAATGCTAAAACTCGGTGTGTTTGTATGCCCAGCAAGAGCAGGGGCAGTCTCTCTAGTGGAGCTGTCTGGGCTTGCAGCCATTCTGGAGGAGGCAACCAGTTGCTAGGTTTTTCACTGACTGGTCAGTCATTTGTAAGCACTTGGACCATTTCTCTGAGCTTCAGAGGGAGGAGGCTTTGTCATCCCCATGAGTCTGAGGCACTGGGATTCTTGACATGGCTGTGCCCATGCCAGCAACACACGGTCACTTCATCTGCTCCAACAATTTTGCCCAATAGCTACCAACATACAGAAATTAGTTATTCTCTTTTCTAACCACTTGATGCTTTTAATCTTTTTGAGTTTGTTTATGCTGGTGAATAGGTATCTTAATGTGGTTTTAGTTTCTTTTCCCGATGAATACTGATATTGATTACATTTTAATATGTTTGTTGAGTGTTTGGATACTTTCGTTGTATGTTCACCTGAACATTTTTCTGATTTTTTTCCTTGTTAATTTTGAAGGGTCCTTTAGATAGTCTAGACCTAAGACTTGTATTAGATAAATGCGCTGTGGTATCAGTATTTCCTCACAGATGCAGTTTGAGTTTCTATTTCCTGATTGTTTGTTTGTTTTTTTCAATGTGGTGGGCCCTCAAAACTGTGAGTATTTGCATTTGAGAGGGAAAAAAATGTTACCATGGAATATAAGGGAAATGAAGGTATAAGAGCTAGTGAAGTAATGGCAGAAGGTAGGAGGAAAGAAAAGGGAGGAAAAACAGAAAGGGGCAAAATGGCACCACGAAAAAGGGAGAGGATCCTATGTGTAGGTTCTAAAGACGGGAAGTAGACCCTACTTAAGGAACTAGCAGCTAGCACACATCCTATTAACTCTCAGGGCAATTTCCTCTGAAGAGAACGATTGTTGGCTCCTCAGATCGTGTTTGGCGGCAGATGGGATATGCAGGCAGTAGAGATACAGATAGCAGAGTGTTGAGAATGAAATTAATCCATGCTTTTGGTGGTTGGGCAGCCATTGGCCAAGAATTGAGATTCTGGATTAAGGAACTTGGCTATGAGTCCCATCTTGTCCTTCACTAGTATCGCATCTTGGGAAGTGACATCAAGTCCCTGGTTTTATAAGGTTAACGTAGGAACCTTAATGTAGCTGCAAAGGCAAAACAGCAGTGTTTGGGTTTTGACAATTTGTGTGTCCTTGATGTACAGCAAGTGCTTCTAGTACTATCTTCTTTGGGAAGAGTGTTGGGGGAAAAAAATCAAATTCGTTGTACGTGTTGTTAGCTTCCTTGCAAAAGCTGGCTTTGAAGATCCTCTACAAGTAACCTTTGGGGTAGAGATGGAAAGTTCTAGCAGACATGAGAAGGAGGCCGACTTAGGTCCTTGATTCAGAAAGTCACCGTTACTATGAGACTTGTTATATGTATGTCAATAAGTCCTCATCTTGCTTTTAGCTTCCATTGGCAAATGACAGTCCTAATTTAAGTGCTATTCGATTGTGTTTGAAGTGGCAGGCTGTCCATCTAGCTTCCTTCTGAAATAAAACACTGACTTCACAACTGACTGTCAAAGCCCCCAGAAGGAATCATGAGTTCCATCTGGGCCCCAGCTCAGGACCTATGTTCCCTGGGTGGCTCATGTACCCTCAGATGCTCTCAGGAGAGTTTAGCTTGCTACACATAAGACTGGAGTGCAGAGGAAGGGGAGGGGAGGTAGTGCTACGTCTCTCTAGTCATGCCTCGCCGCTGCGTTGGCTATAATAAAAGACGAGCGAAGGAGCAAGTTGTTCCCTTGTGATGGGATGACACAGCTCTGGATGGATGCATACCCAGGCCTGTATGTGGGTGGACAATATTATGAGCACTTCCTCATCACTGGTGTCTTATTACCTGTCTGGAGGAGAACACTGCGTACACTGATATCACTACATCCTATGTTAAAAATGAAAAGAATTTAAGGGAAGAAATGATCCCTTCTAGGGATTAAATAAGGAGTTCACGGGAGAATTATTTAGTCATATAAAATTCATTTTACAAGGCTATTGCAAACTTATTTCCCTGAGTTGTGTGTCAGTCACATAGGGAGTGGTCCCAGAGGCCATTTAGATGACAAAGTCTTTGATCAAACACTCTCTGCCTAGTCTTCTTGAGTACAAAGAGTATACCAGAGTATATACCCCCCCAAGACACAAAAACACATACACACACACACACACACAAATAAAAATAATAAAACTTTTAAGCATTTTGTGACTAAATTGAAATCCAAACAAAAGATGAAAAGTAGAAAACCAGAAATATGATTAGAGCAGATGCCTCTCTTTTGTTTTTTTTTTTTCATGTATGCCTCTGTCTTTAAGGGGTGTTAGTTAGCAGTGTGCATGTTGTCTTTGAGACATTTCCGTTGTAAAGATTTATGAAGCCAGAGGGCTGAATGCCACAGCCTCCCTGTTGAGCCGCCACCTTCATATTGACTATGTGTTCATGTATCGGGAGATTCATTTGCTAGGCTCCATTGAACGTTATAGAGAACATCTATAATCTACTGGGCCCAGCTGCCTAGGGCTGATGAGGGACACATAACTGCGATCGTGAGAGATTTAGTAGCAATACGCTATACATGAGCTGTATGTGGTTTTAAAACGAGCAACTGCAAAGACATGAAAAGCAATATGCCTAACCGTGTCGAAGACACAAGCTACATAAAAGAAACTTGATTCTTTTTGTCTTTGACTCATTTAAATTCAACTTATTTACATAATGTTCTTCTCCAACAAAATTAAAGATAATAACCAAACATTGCTGGCTTTTTGTTTAAATAAGTCTAGTCTATTTTGGCTTGAAAATTTGTGATTTTTTTTTCAAGACTAAAATTAGTGTCAGATTAATGGAGTACTTTCTCCTTACTATGTTTAGTGACAGCATTTTATTTCTATAATCAGTAGCAATTTGTGTTTCTAATCTAAAATAAATAAAAGAAATTGCTGACTACTTTTCTTCATAGACCATGGACTCTCTGAAGGTGTCACATTACCAGCCAAGCTCATGGTTTACAAAGCAGTAGCATAGGTATCAAACCCCAATGTCCTTTCTTCAGAGTGTGATTCCTTTTTATTCTTGCAGAACTCTTGGTGTCTGCATTAAGGATTCACTGGTGGTGTGATACGCCATGATATACTTTACATGTGCATAATGTAGTGCTTTGTAGCAGGAAACAGACTTTATTTATAAGTCGAGATATTATATTTCATGGTCTCCAAAATACTAAAAAGGGCAGAGGATATGAATAATCACATTCTAGTATCTGGCACCAATTGCTAACCATTTCTCATGCCAACCTGTCTTGTTTAAGTCTTGGAAGTTGTTTTGGAGTCAAATGCTTTCTAACCGTGAACCCACTGAACCATGTGCTTCACTGTGAAAAGGAAGAGGAAACAGTAATAAATAAAGTCCATTGCCGGCCTGTGACTCTTACCTTAACATTGAAATTACTGTGGATAATGACAGACACTCTGGAGGTCAAGGTGCTGAGAAGAGAGGCAGTGGTAAGAGAAGGTGTCAACAGTCCAGAGACAAAGCCCCGATTAGCATAAATGTCAAAAGAAAGATTTAACCAAAAGAGGGGAGAAGTAATTGTCAGTATATACACATGGGTTACCAGATTTATACTCACAGAATCTGAGCTTGGAGAAATCAGAGGCGCCTTCCCTCAGTGTGTCACAGGAAAATGGCACCCTCAGCAGATACCTCGTTAGGGGGAGAGGTTGTAAAGTGAGCTGGCTCTTCAGTAGAAAGGCTGGAAATGAAGGAAGTTCCTTCACCATGGGGAGAAGACAATTCTTCAGAACTTCACAGAACATGGGGTCAATGAGAGGAAGATTTAAACAGGGCAGAGAAACGACAGAACAAGGGCAGGAAGAGACATTGAAGTAATACACACAGAGAGAAAAAACCCTTTGGGAGTGGAATGACCCTTTCATAGTGGCTGAATATCAGCTATCTTGCACATCAGATAGTTACATTATGATTCACAACAGTAGCAAAATTACACTTATGAAGTAGCAACAAAATCATTTTATAGTTGGAGGGTTACCACAACATGAGGAACTGTACCAAATGGTCACAGCACAAAGAAAGGTGAGAACCACTGCTTTAGAGACAAGTGTTTGTGGGTGGAAATAATTGGAATTTAGCAGAATGAAGGCCCTGTTTTGTCTGGATGAACAGGAGAGCGCGTTCAGCCTTCCACTAGCGAAGCTGTGTGACAGGTGTTTGTTGATTGCTGTCTGGCAGTGAGAACAAGGCTCTGTCCCTCTGTGTGGTCAGGCTGACCTACAAAATCGTAAGAAACTCCATTGACAGGAAAAGATGATGGCATTGTATTTGCAGCTCCTGATGGTGTGCCAACCGTATGCACCATGCTGTTGACCAAGAAGATTCTGAGTAAGGTACAAACTATTGAGCCCCTGGCTGCTTGTTAGCTTTGCTTCGCCCTGCTCACCTCTGGTTCTTCAAACTCCCTGTCCATTCTGAATACTATTCTATATTCCTTTGGTAAATTTCTATTGTTTTTGCCTTGGTGGTGATTTCTGTTGTTTGCGACTCAGAACCCTGACAAGCATGAGAGTCCTAGAATTTATTGTAAAATGTATCAGGTACAAACAGAAATCACCATGCAGGAAGTGCTCAGCGGCTTCTGGACTTTAATTATCCTATCAGTTGTAAATTTAGTTGAAGGAAGTTTCATTTCAGTGCTTTCTATATATACAAAAGGGCAACAGAATCCCAGTGGTGTGGTGAGGAGTCTCTTGAGATGCCCATGGTAAACTTTACAAAGCTCTCAATATAGAGATAAAGACAGGGCCTCCATGTAATTATTCCCCTTTGACTGTTCAAGCTGATAGGCTTAAAATGGATTCCTAATGAGAGTGGTTTGCATTGCAATTAATTAAGAGCATGAAATTAAAAACTGAATGTCCTTTCCCTCTGGAGAATATTCTTTATAAGTATGTTTTTAACTTCTCTGTCTCAGTATGAACTCTCTCCCTCCCTCTGTCTCTGTTTCCTTTTCCTCTTCTCTCTCTACTCTCCTTCTTCCTCCCTGCAGGAGAAGTGACGCTGACCCCCCCCCCAATAGCATGTTTCTATTCTATTCTTAATTTTCAAACTTCAGTTATAACCCCATACTTCAGCATTGGTTTTTTTAAATTCTGTCTTCTTGGTTGATAAAGTTATCTGCTCTTTGTGGGGTGTTTTCTAGTAGAATAGAAAGCATCTAGGAGGGCTGTGCATTGGAAGGTATGTAGTGAGTGCCCCAGGATTAGTCTGAGTGTGATGAGAAAAAAAAAAAAAATGGGCACGGACACAGATTCTAAAAGTCCTCACAGTGTTAGCTGCGAGTGGAGGATGATTTCATAAGACGTCAGCAAATCTGATAATTTGCTAAAAGAATAAAATGTGAATTAGAAATAGTCAGCAAGGAGATTTGGCAGCAATATGAATGTTGAGAAAACTACATATGACAACATGATGCCTATATGTGTGCTTAAAATGTACATGCGTGTGTGTGTGTGTGTGTGTGTGTATGTGTGTGTGTAAATTCTTGGAACCACAAAACAGGGTAATGGTTCTCATTGTCTTTTACCCCCATATCTTGTAAAAGTTGACGAGTGAAGAAGAATGGATTGGCACGTACTTTGTGCTGGCCCCGGGCAGCCTTCTATATGCACCACTATTTTCACTTCACAGGTAGGAAAACTGGAACATGAAGAGGTGAAATAATTTCCTCCGAGTTAAAGAAAACTAAGTCATAAACCAAGATATAAAAGTCTCCCGTTTTAACCTGTGTACACCAGCGTGTCCGGCTCTGGTTTTAATATAAGTTTTAGCTCTGTTGCAATCCACACAGATGCTAAGGATATAGAACAAACCCCTGCCCCGCCCCACCTGCACCTCTAATTCTCCTGTAGGATGCACAGACATTTTCTGGGATTTGCCTTAATATACACCCATTTCCTCCCAAAGAAGTTCCTACTCATGCTCGGGTTCTCAGAGAGTGATATGAGCTGAGTGTTAGTAGGCCAGCATAGTTCCCATTGGCTACGGTGATGACTGGGTTCCTGGAACATTTGAGGTCCTGGGAAAAAAATCTCCAGGTCAAGACGGAAAGGGAGGTGAGAAGGAACTTGGAGGAGCGAGGGATGGGAACTGTAATTGGGATCTAGTATATAAAAAATGATTTTTAATAAAAGGGGAGTAGGTAGAATTCTCAAGGTCAGTTCTCCTTAAAGATCCCTAATCCTAGAGTCAGGCCTAACAATTAGGAAATTGTATTGCAGGGATCATAAGTCTTTGACATACTGACTTAAAAGAGTTAACAATGCAAAAGAGTTTTGTAGAACTGTATTAAACACCATAAAAAAAAAAAAGCCCACCTTCACAGACGTCACATAAAGCTGGATTTTACTGTCATTCATTTGCACTATTAAGTAGAAATTTTCCAATCAGAACAGCATGTCATGTTATAACACCGAGATCTGTGGTTATACTGCCACTGATTATTGTTTAAGCAGTGTGAAAATTAGTTTTAGGAAAACAACCTTATAGCATTGCTACAAGTTCTGTTTACAGATGAGGGAAGCAAGAACAGAGGACATTTTCAAAACAAAATTGGCACCAGTTGAAAGATCTAAGCCAATTCTCACATTTTTGGTTTTTTGCTTTGTTTTGTTTTTTATCCTGAAAAAAAAAAAAAAAAGACTGAGTAGCATAACAATACAGCAAAAGAATAATATTTTGGATGACTACTAATTTGCATTTAAATTATTCCCATGGCAGCATGGTTGTAAACATAAACAAACAAAAGATTGCTTTGATTGACAAAGGTCTGTACACCTGAGAACTATATTAACCATAAAAATATGAAACACTTCTAAAAAGGCATGACATGAATCTGTGTAATACTGGTTCTAGAATTTATTTTTCTAATAATCCATCATGAAAAGGAAAGGTTCTAGTCTACTCTCCCTGGGAGAGCCATGGAATAGGATATAGTGGCTTGGAAACCACTTAGAAGTGAAAATAATGGAAAGAAACCACTTAGAAGTGAAAAGAATGGGA
Organism: Acomys percivali; assembly: GCA_907169655.1. NCBI lineage: Eukaryota > Metazoa > Chordata > Mammalia > Rodentia > Muridae > Acomys > Acomys percivali. The sequence continues at coordinate 9,454,575 of OU015758.1, read as the reverse complement.
ATTTCCAAGTCAAGAGATCTTGCTGTTGTTTTTATTGTAATTTTTATTAAACTTGTTCTTTGAGGATTTCATATACGTGCATAGTGAACTCTGATCACTCTCATTTCTTATTCTCCCCTCTTCCTCTTCCACCGCTGACATGTCTCCTCTCCCCCACCCCCTTTCTCATAGTCATATGTTTTGTTCTGTGGTGTAACCAACTGACTGTAACTAAGGCCAGATGCCTGTGTGACCATGGGGTTAGAACTGTCCTTTTGAACTTGGTGGACCGCCCCGTGGCTGCTCAACTGATGCCAATGACTGTCTGTGCTTTGCCCAGAAGAGGAGTGACCAATAATTTAGCAGAGAGGGCAGGGCCCTGTGCATTCTTCCCCAGCCTACAACTAATTACAGACCCAGTCTTGCAAACATAAGAGAGAGGACTGAGATCCTGGTTTAAGATACTGAATGATGAAGCAGAGTGCAGGTGATAGAAAAGAACCAACTTTCCCAAATGACTGGGAGCAAAGAGCATCAACGAAAGCCTTGTATGGGAAAGGACACTCTCCATTACAGGACCAGAGCTGTAAATACATGCCAGCTACTTGAATTTACTTTGAAATGCTGAAATTGGATTGACTAATTTACTTTAAAACGAAAGGGTTGGAGGTGTTTGCCTTCATCACAGAATAAATCAAGGTCAGAGTCTCAAAAAGAGATTGGGTCGTTACTTAACATGTTCACTGTTGATTGAAATGGTAGAAATGGATGCTTACAAGTCTCCTGTTCCAGGCTTATCAGAGAAATTTAGGAGCTTCTTTCAAATTGATTACATCTTTTATTTAACACATCTTCTCAATGTGTATAGAACATCTTTAAAAAAAAAAATAAACCCTCTTTATATATTTTACTAGTAGAGGGAGCCAAATACATGTGTTTATTAGTGTATTGCTTAATATCTCTGCTGAGAATGTATAGCCTTACAGATTCGGTCAAAGATGGACTTAAGAAATCATTACGATGGGACTGGAGGGATGGCTCAGTGGATAAGAGGGCTTCTTGCTTTCACAGAGGACCTGGGTTCAGCTCCCAGCATCCACATGGCAGTTCACAGCCATCTGTAACTCCAGTTCTGGAGGACATGGCACCCACCCCTGACCTCTGCAGGATGTTGGCTTGTGCATGGTCCACAGGCATGCATGTAGACAAAACACATAAAATAATATATATATATTTAAAGAAATGGTTGTGAAAACAAAAGATTAAGAACTTATTCCCAGAGTTTAGTCCTTTTAATAAGTATAGGAAGTTTGTCATCTTAGAGATGATTTCAAGATTAAAAACAAACAAACAAACAAATGAAAGTAATGCACAGAATAATGCACCTCATTCTGAGCAGAGCTGTGTTTCTTACATGCCAGTAGGATGACACCTCTTAGCAAGAGACCTACATTGAATTAGGAGGACTCTCCATGTAGCACAGAGTATACTTTACTAATGAAAATCCAAAGAGTAGAATATTAGGTGTGAATATTCACAATTGCATTTGTTGTCCTGGGGAAAAGATTTGTCTTCTTAGTTCTGAGGTTAAATTAGGATAGAGAATGTGTGCGTTGGAAGGCAGCCTGTTTCTCTGTTCTGGTGTTTTACTGCTTTGGGTATGGCTCAATGCCATTGTGTTCTAGTAAAAATTACCATTTGATGGACTGCTGGGAGAGCAAGCAGGGCGTGGGCGTGTGAGGAGCGTGGGCGCATCCCTACAAATGTGAAAAGAGTGGTTCCGTCCTTGTGTTTGGGAGCATCAAGTCTGTGGAGTGAAGTTTTGGGCTGAGAATATTTCTTGAGAAGGGGAAAGCAGATCTAATTCCCTTTCCTCTGAGACTTCTGTCCAGGTATGAGAGCATCATCTTGGAAGCTATGATGGAGTATCAGAAGATCTCAGATGCCTTACACAAGCAGAGGCCGGGGGTTGCGGGGGCGGGGCGGCCGCCAGTAGGAGTGGAACACGTTTTCCCAAGTCTGTGTGCCAGGGTCTTTTGCCCTCTTATTAAGCACCGTGACCCCTGACTGAGGAGAGTGACAACTTGTGTCCCTTTTCTATAGAGTCTGAATAGATAGATCTACAAAGGAAAATTGTATATATGTTTTCCTTTTCCTATTTTTGTAGTCTCTTCTACAGAGACAGTGGCTGGAATTTGGAGCTGACTGAGAGCAGTTTAGCTGCATTATCCTGTTGAAGTGCAAAATTAAAAATTGTTAATAACAGTAAGTCAGGTTCAAAATAATTTGTAGCGAGAAAGAGATCAGTACAAATTTTAAATAGAATATGACATATATTATAAATATCACAGAACATTTGGTAAACTGTGTTTTATTAACTACACAAAATAAATCTATAGCTATAGCCCTGACTTCAGCTACATGGTCTTTGTTGGGTTCTTAAATAATGCTGAAACTAAGATTCTATGTATGAAAATCCATTTAAAAGAAAATTCAAGCTTTCCTCAAGGATGGCTTGTTTCTTAAAATTACTAATAGTTTAAAAGGTTTGGTAATTTCATATCAAATATGAAAGTGATGTCAAGTTTTAAGAGATCTTTTACCATGTATTGCATGTATGACCTAAATGATTTCAGAGCATTTGCAAGGGTGTGAGGGGCGGGGATGGGGGTTAGTGAGTAGTGTTATATATCTCTCCATTCTGTAGAGGCTTTGTCATCGAGGTCCCTCTGTGTGTCACAAGATAAATTTTAGATTGTCTCCATTAGTGTCAATATGCTATGTCAAATCAGGAAAAAAATAAGTTGTCTTCAATGTGTTAACTTGATTATCATTCTCTCTCTCTCTGTCTCTCTCTGACTCTCTCTCTGTCTCTGTCTCTCTCTCTCTGTCTCTCTCTCTCTCTCTCTCTCTCTCTCTCTCTCTCTCTCTCTCTCTC
>OU015758.1:9420555-9437540 GCA_907169655.1 Acomys percivali | reverse complement strand
ACTACAGCCTATCTCACCACTACAGCCTATCTCACCACTACAGCCTACCTCAGTACAATAGACTGTAGCCCCAGGGACTAGAAGCCAAAATTTACTTTTTTCTTCCTTAAGTTGCCTTTGTCTAGTGTTTTATTCCAGGAAAAAGATAAGTAATTTATACACTCATTTGCACCACTTGTTAGAAAGAAAGAAAGAGGAGCAAGGAAGGAAAAGAGAGAAGGAAAGAAAGAAGAGAAAAATGAAGGAAGGAAGACATGCTAGGGCATCAGAGCTTCAGATGAACTTGATCAGAATGAGCAGCACTAACCAGAAGGTGCCAGTTTTAAAGTCCTCTGCAGTGTATAAGGAAGGCCAGACAAGGCTTAGTCTCCTCAGGACACTAGCATCTGCTGAGGTGTCCTCTTCACTCTCACTTGAAGAGAAGGGAGCTGTTTCGTATGGTCATCAGACTTTAATTTTGCTGTGATTAGCTGGTCAGAGGGCTCCTCTCTATTACCTGCCCAGTGCTACTCAGATGCCCTCAAGAATGTCCCAATAACAGGTGTGTGGTGATGGTGGTGGTGGTGATAGTGGTAGTGATGGTGGTAGAGGTGATGGTGGTAGTGATGGTGGTGGTGATGGTGGTAGAGGTGATGGTGGTGGTGATGGTGGTGGTGGTGGTGATTGTGGTGGTGATGGTGGTGGTGGTGATGGTGGTGGTGATGATGATGGTGGTGGTGGTGATGGTGGTGGTGGTGATGGTGGTGGAGGTGATGGTGGTGATGGTGGTGGTGGTGGTGATGGTGGTGGTGGTGGTGATGGTGGTGTGGTACACATCTTTAATCCCAGATCTTGGGAGACAGGGATGGGTGGAGCTCTAAGTTCGAGGCCATACTAGTCTACAGAGAAAGTTCAAGGACAGCCAGGCTACACAGAGAAACCCTATGTAAAAAAAAAAAAAAAAAAAAAAAAAGCAAAGAAAAAAAGTATTTTACCATAGCAATGGACTCACCAAACCAGATTTGGGTCATTGCTTTAATAGGTGAGTGGTTCTCAACCTTCCTAATGCTGTGACCCCTTAATACATATAGTGCCTCCTTCTGCAATGACTCCAACCATAAAATTATTTTATCACTACCTTATAACTGCAATTTTGCTACTCTTATGAATCATAATGTAATATCTGATATGCAGATGGTCTTGGGCAACCCCTGGAAAGGGTCATCTGACCCCCCTCCTCCTGACAGGTTGAGAACCACTGCTTTCAGTGAAAGTAACTCTGGAGGATTGGCTGGCTGCTTTTATTTTGAAAAGCCCAAGATTTGTGCAGATAGAGTTTCAAAATTAGTACATTGTTTCCCAATGCCACCTGATCACTTTCCCTTCCCATTTCTTGGCTGGCATGAGGCTTTGGGACCATAGTAACAAAGATCGCTTTTATGTTGTATTGCAGTTCTCAGCAGAGTGCACAGATGACCAATGATGGTGAGGAAAACAAAAGTGCCAGGAGTGTACACTGATAGTAAGGTGTAAAAAAAAACAAAAAACAAAAAAACAAAAAAAAATGTTATCTTTCGATGCCAAACCTAATAAGACTGTAAATTACCCATTCCTGTTTCAGTTGTTCAGAAATGAAGTTTACCTAAATTAAAAGATCACAGATTCTCTCTGGATCCTATCTCTCTTTTAAGCTTGGCTGTTTTGTAAGTGGTACAAACTCTGCACAGTAATTCTAGCTCTGAAATAAATGGCTAGGCTGTGCTCCAAGGGCCTTCTGCATCTTTCTGGTTGACTTTTAATGATTTTTCATGAAAAGCAATTGATTCTAATGTTGCATTTCATCTTTTATTATTTTAGTCAGTAGTATATGATATTCTCTTCTGACATACTCACTCATTTCTAAGTGATAGAATTTATGGCAAATTGCCATTTCAATTATTTCTTATGATCCAGTAAGGCAGTATTGAATACCTCAAAAGATTGAAGCCTAGACTACCTCAAAATGAACTATTTCTCCATACCTTCATTGAAACAACAGGACAACTCACTGAAGTAATAATAGAGAATTTATACTGCTTTTAAGTGGGTTAATATGTTTTATAATATTGCAGAAAAATAAGTAAGATTTTAGTTAGTCGCATGGAAAAAATAACACTATAGTCAAGGGTGGCTGCTAATAGTTCATATAATCTATGTTCTTTGTGTTATTTGGGATCAAACACATATAGATTCAAATATTGAGAAGATAGCACAAAAAGTTAAAAAAGAAAGCTCAGATGGAGGGAAGAGGAATAGAGTAGGTGGGGGCAGAGGAAAAAGATGCACAGGAAGGAGAGAGGAAGCTGCAGTAAAAGATGAAACACGTGCAGCCCATGAGCACTGGTCATCTTACGAGTGGCCATAGAGTGTCTTCACCTGGAGTGAACAAGGGGCAATTGCACACTGTGTGATCAAGAAGAGTGTAGATGATTCTGAATGGAGGATTTCCTGAGGTAGATAAATACCGCCAGTTGGTAAAAGAAAGAAAGGCAGGTTGTAAAATCAGTCCAAAGAGCTTTAAAAATAGCTCAAGTACAGAATCCGTTCGAGCAAGAATGTAGACTCGTGGATCTTCCAAATCTTATACAATCTAATGCTGCATCATTAAGTTAACATTTCTTTATGGTCTTCCCTTAAGTCCAGCCAAATTCCTTGAGAGGAAGTAGAATATCTCTGGACACTTTCAGTGCGTGTCTTGGGCTATCCCCTGGGCACAGGCTTTTAGAGTTTCTTCCACAGATATGTCAGCATATTAATGCATTCTTTGGCTCCAAGTGACCTTCCCAGCCTTCATTTCCTCATTTGCCATTCATATCCTTGCTTCCCCTGGCCCTCATATTAGTCCCGTGGGGCCGGCATAAGTGCTTCCAGGGCATGCTTCTAACTGCATGGTGACTGGACTATGACTAAGGTACTTTGCTATTATAAAGCAGCAGTGCTTAGAATTCTGCAACATGACTCCTAGGAGTCGAGACAAACAGAATGCCCAGTAAAGGACAGGAACTCGGTTGCCGAGCGAGCTGCCACCTTTCTGTGCACTGCGCACATAAAGTCCTCAGTCACTTAGACTGCAGAGCCTTCCAAGGGAGGGAGGGAGAGGCCTAGATGAGGGTGCATTTCAGATAGATGATCCCTGAAAAGAAATTGATGCCTGTGAGATACAGAGGCTAAATGGCTACAAATAGGTCTAAGAAGATTGAAGCCTAGACTACAGGTGAGGGATCTCTTCACTAAAGGATGTACTCAATCTTACAAGCAAGCTAAAAACATGATTAAATGAAAAGAATGTGGGCTGGAAGAAGTGGAGTTTTCAGGCTGTAGGAAATGGATATCTTTAATATCATGTGGCTGGTATTTTTTTTTTTTTTTTTTTTTTTTTTTGCAGTTGATGCCATTGTTGCCTCTATCACTATGTCAGGATAATAAGAGCCCCTGAAGGACTTGCATGTTCTTCCTAAGATGAATCAACCACCCTCCCTGCACCTCAGTGTCCTCATCTACAGAAAGGGTTAATAATTATTCTCACTCACGGAGGGGAAAATCACACCTTTCTCTCCTGATCATCAGCTTCTACTTTATATGAGACTAAAAGCACAGTCAAGGATCTACTGTGTTAAAAGTAAATGAAACAGAACCCCCACCTTCATCCATCTTTATCTGTGCATCATGGTTTCTTTTGACATACTGGACTGAATGGATGGATGGACAATATCAATATCAATATATATATATATATATATGTAAATATATATATATGAAAATAGATAGTAGATCATGGATAGATAGATAGATACATAGATAGATAGATGGGTGTCTTAGTTTGGGTTTTATTGCTGTGAAGAGACACCATGACCAAGGCAACTCTTATAAAGGAAAACATTTGATTGGGGCTGGATTACAGTTTCAGAGGTCTAGTCCATTATCATCATTGAGAAGCATGGTAGTATTCAAGCAGACATGGTGCTGGAGAAGGAGCTGAGAATTTTACACCTTGATCAGTAGGCAACAGAAGACTATATGCCACACTGGGCATAGCTTGAACAGAGAAGACCTCAAAGTCCTCCTCCACAGTGACACACTTCCACCAACAAACCACACCTACTTCAACAAGGCCACACCTCCTAGTAATGTCAGGGCAAAGCATTGAAAGACATGAGTCTATGGGGGCCAGACCTATTCAAACAACCACAATGATAGATAGATGATAGATAGATAGGTAGATAGATGATAGATAGATAGATGATAGATAGATAGATGATAGATAGATAGATAGATAGATAGATAATTGATAGATCAGTGTGACTTCTACACACCCACTCACAACACACACATGTACACACACATGTACACACACATATGCACACACATATGCACACACATACATGCACATACACACACACACACACATTACTCTTACTGATATTGAATGGGTGAACACAAGTGCTTCTCCTGCTTTGGCCCCCCAGATAGTGAGTAGCAAGGACCACAGGCATGTATCACAATACCCAGCTAGGCTGATAGTCATTTGGCATGTAGGAACTATACCTTACAAATAGGACATTAAGCTGCCTCATTGGCCTTTGCTTAAGAGCACTGACCATTCCGATTTAACCATCAAAAATGTGTTTGGACAACATGCTCCTTTGTCGCCAACCAGTATTCTAGTGTCTGCTCTGTCTCTCATCTTGTTTACATGAACATTTTCATAGTTATGGCAATTCTTCTTGTCCTCCCTTTACTCCCTGATATTCTTGGAGTCTATACCATGTTTTCCTTGGTCCCCATCTCACTAACAAATTGCCTCTGATTGGGATGAACAATAAATTCAGTATCTAAAGTGGAAGAACTTTCTGTTCTCTCTCATCCTTCATCTCTCAGCACATGCAGTTCTTCAGCAGCAGCACCTAAACACTCTCTTCTGGCACTCCTGCACTGTTCTCTTAAGATGCAAACTGTGAAGCCTGGAAACACATGATACCTGAGCTCTTCTCTTGGGCTAATTCACCATCCTTCAGCATCCTGGATTGGTTTCCCGAAAATGTTGGGTAGAGGGGTTACCAAAAGCAAGAGAGTCAGCTTTTCTCCAAGCTCCTACTTGCATCACTTTCTAGAAGCTTCTGGGAAAATGCTCAGAACCATGTGGCTTGCCTACCCAAGGCTGAGAGAGAGGGATGGACCAACTTTTGGCATGGTAGCTTACAGGTGTCTGTGGATTCATTCTTCACTGAAGCTAGAGTAAGCCAAACAAACTCCAACCATTGAAAACCACTGGAAGTCATCCTAGGGCAAGAGAAAATCACTTCCTATGTAAGTCCAGTAATGTCAGAGCCTTTGGTACTTAGGCTAAGACACCATTCCCATCTCACTCCAGATCAGAGTGGCCAAGAGCCCTTCCCACAGCTCCTATCACATGATGTTCTTCCAGGGAGGAATGGTTCCAGCATCTTTTACTCCACCTTCCCCACCTCCACCTTGACTGTTTTCAGGCCCAGAGAGGTAGGATAGTTAAGAGTGGAATGTGGACTCTCTTCTCCTGGCAAATCCCCAACCACCATTAAGTGGGATGCCTGCCTTAGGTACAGCATGCTGGGAATATTAAGGCCTTGTCCCCATTGCTCCAGCTCTTGAGGCTTTGTGTTTCTCTGGCACTGACAAGGCTAGGGGAGGTCAGGTTGCTGGATATCTCTCCTTTCCTTGAGCATAGCTCCTTAACTGGGGGCATCGGCCAGTTACTATGTCATTGACCCCATTCCCTCCTCCTGAGCCTGGCTTGGAGATTTGCCTGGGAGGAGAAACAGCTCATAAAATAGATAGTTGTTAATGTCCTCCCATGCTCACTGACATCATTAGTGACCATGCTTGGGGAAGTTGAGTACTGAGAGTGACCTCTGGGACTGTGAAAGCTGTGATGAATGGCAACTGGGGGAGAGACAGGCTAAATTGCAGCCCAGGTTGCAGGAGAGAATTACATTAGGGTGGGGGCAAGGCTGGGCCCTAGGGAGGGAGCTGGGAAGTGTTCTGCTGGCATCACAGCAAGTATAGAAGACTGAACTTTGAACTACAATTTCAAAGGCACAGAGGCCTAATTATATTGGTTTATAGAGCCACTTATGCGCCTAGAGTTTTGCGGAAAGCAATACAATCATTAGCCACAAACTAGTGGACTTTAACATTGGAGTATGATCAAAGAAAGAGAACCCTCCCAATATCATGCCCAAGTCAAAATGTACACAAAGCTGTTCCTCTCTGGGAGCAGGGTGTAGGAAAACTTGGATGTCTAAGTCTGGGGAAGGAATTGTTTTTTATTTAAATAACCTAGGTAATCATTAGACATTAATCAATTAATAATAAAAAGGCCCAATTCTATTCATTGTTCAGGCTCAAGGATCTTAGAACCCACCCAGTATGACTGAAAGGAGAGAGGTGCAGGTGGAGGGACTTTGTCCTGCCCAGCTAGAGGGAGAGAGACCATGAGTCAGGTCTTGGAAGCTGAAGATTTGGAAAAAACAATGCACATCTCTTTGGTTTGGTTTGGTTTGGTCTTTTTTTGTTGTTGTTGTTGTTTGTTTGTTTTATTGTTTTGGTTTTTGGTTTTTCAAAACAGGGTTTCTCTGTCATTCTGTCATGTCCTTGCTGTTTTGGAATTTTCTCTATAGACCAGCCAGGCCTTGAACTCAGAGCTCTACATGCCTGCCTCTGGCTCCTGAGTGCTGGGATTGAAAGCCTGTGCCAACAATGTCCAACCCAGTACACATTTTTTGATGGATTAGGAAAATCCAAAATATTATATTAAAGCGTCTGTTCTTTCTCATTTCCATTTCTAGAAAAACAAACTTGTAATGGCATGTTTTCTAGTCTAAATGTCTTTTCCATCTTAAAATGAAATAATTAAGATACACTAACTTTTAAAAACTATAGACAGTGCTTCCTGATGGCAGAGGTAAGTAGTCAGAGTTACTAGGTACTACCTAACATCTGTCTTCCAGCAAAAACCCCAAGACATAGATACAAACATCTATTTACAGAAAAAATCCAAATAAACAAACAAAAGCTAATAAAAACAGAGCAACTGCTTCTGAGTGTGACCTGTTGTTGGATTACATGGCAGGATTAGAAATGGTAGAAGAGGATTTAAAGCAGCTACTTAGATGCAAACAAAATTTACATACTTGAAGTGTAAAAATCATCATCTTCTTCTTCTTTTTCTTCCTCTTCCTCCTCCTCCTCTTCTTCTTTTACTTCTAGGTGGTATCTCTGCACTAAGATTTAATTCCCTATACATCTAATCAAATTAGGACTTCCCCTTAACTCCAAACCTCTGTATCACTCAGTCTTCTTGGAATTTCTGTTCATCCTCAAATAGACCTCTGACTAAGCACAGCCAGAGATTCACTGTGTCTAGATCACAGTGTGCCCCAATCTCAATGTGCAATGCCATAAGAGCCATCTCACTTCGAAACCAGGATTCCAAGAGAGACCTTTAGCGCCTCCCCTATCACCACTCCGCCTTGTGGAAGCCAAACTCTTTTAAATATCTCCTAGTCCTTCACCAGCTCGATTGCTGTCTAATCTATCTTCATTTCCTACCGGATCACTTTAAAAGTCTCCAAAACAGCCACCCAAATTAGGGACACTTTCCTAACAGGTGTCCAGTTCCAATACCCTGGCCAGGAACATCCTTCAACATTCACATTTAGTCATGATGCTGTGTCCTCTGTCACTGAGACTGGAACAGTTTCCTGGAGCTCTGTGGTAATGGGAAGGCCCTCTACACACAGGAACTCTCTAGCTGCCTGTTTCAGGTTCTGTGCTGAGAAGGTGTCCCCAGAGAACATATCCCTGTCATCCAAGGGCAGTCCATGCTATGCTCACTCTCTCCATTCTGGGCATCCATCAGATGTCTACTCTACCCTTGACGTGGGATGCCCTGTTGATGTAGGAAATAGATCCCTCTTTGATCTTGTCAAAGGGTTCCTGTTGGGATTTTCATAATCAGAATCCAACATTCAGGGGGAACTCTCCATGCCACAGTGCGGGTCCCTGACATAACTACATTACAGTTATTTCATGGCTTCCACTCCATTGACTTCTGGCATGAGGCACACAGTCTTTATTTTTCCTATGACTTTTGCTAAGGCCCGCTCTCACCTAACTTTTCCTTTTCTGCCACATCCCTCCTGCTCCTCATTCCCCGCCATGCATTAACCTAGTATATACTCTACCTGAAATTCTTCTTTCTGCCAAGCATTACCTAGTTTCCCCTCAAGCCATCTTTATAACTCAGCTCAAAATCACTTTCTCAGAAAGTGCTTCCCCTCATCATCATCCTCTTGAAAGGTCAGAAGAACTGTTCTCTTAATCGCACTGATTTTGTCTTAAACTGTTTATGAACGCGGTCAAGGATTTATTTTCTTCACTAGATTATGAACACGGTGAGAACGTAGATATGTGAGTCCTGCTCACTTGTGTATTCTTTAGTGCCTAGGCAATTGACTGTCCCCTAGGAGCTATTCTGATAAGTATTTTTAAATGAAGAGCCTCAGTAGTATAGTATATGTGATTTCAGAGGCAGCACAATCTAGGTTTTGCTACCATGAGAGCATCGTCCATAACATGTACACAAGGCAAACAGAACTACGAATTTTAGTGCCTTTCCAAGGTTTATTTCTTGCTCTGAATTCCTCTGTGCATTAACTGGATACTCTGTCAGACTCTGAGCCCTAAGCTGATGGAAGCTATTGCCTTGTTTAACATTGTTTTCAGTGGCAAGAATAGTTTAGCATTGTTAATCAATGCACCAGCCAGGAAATGAGGTACTTTGTCTCCATATACAATCCAACAGTCAGAAGGAACCAGACGACTTCCCCTAAGCTTAAGGGAGGCAGTAGATGTAATCTTCTCATATGCAAAGGAAAAAAAAATCTGAAATATATGACCACTGCAAGGCTTCCCACGGGCGTATTAATACAGTTCCAAGTGTGAGTAGGGCTAAAATGATCTGAGGGGATGACGGAAAAACTTCAAGAAAACATGACAAGTGACTCCAGTTAAGGACTGGGATTTGGGCAGTCTGGGTATGGTAGAAGAAACTGTAGACATAATAAATAAAGTGTGTATGGAGATGTGTGTGAGGCACAGTGATTTGGTGAGGAGTCACAGGGCATGTTAGAAGGACAGATTTGACCTTCAGTCGCACTCACCGTCTTCTCTTAAATATTTTTATCATAATAAATATTCTCAGAGTAATGTATTCAACATCTGGCGTTAGACTTGATAGCCTGATAACTTGAAGCCTTTGTACTCCGTCCACATTTGAAGTTTCTAGTTGTGAGCTGCTTTTCTCCCGTGCTTTGTTCGCTGGCCTGACGCCTCAGAAAAAGCTGTGTCTGACATAGCAAATGAAACTGTTTAATTTCTCTTTTCATCCCACTTCAGGACCCTGTCAATGTGTGAGCCTAGTGTCTTTAATCTCACCTGTAATGGCTGCTTCCAGGGTCTTAACTGAGTTGAGACACTCTTACCAATGACACTGAGTGAAGGTGAGTGGAGAGAAAAAAAAAATAGGCTTTGTGGAAACTCAAATCCAGCTGATGGATCCTATTCAATAAATCTATCCCTAGGAGCTGGGAGCACTTAGTCAAGCAATTTAACCTGTTTTGTTTGTTTGTTTGTTTGTTTTTCCAGTAACACATTTGTGTTGAAAAGGCAATGCCACACCATTATAGCGTCACTAACAGAGAACAGAAATTCTTGGAGGGAAATTAGATGAAAACAAAACTATCTTCTCGATCACAACCAACGTTTGGCTGCAGAACAATCAGTGCAGATAGCTGTGTCAAGCTTTTCCTTGGTCTTGAAGGAAGTGCAGTGTAGTGGTTAAAGGTGCAGGCCTCCAGTTGGCACAATTTCAAATGGAAGCTTCTGTTCTCAGCTCTTTGACCTTGGAGCAAGTTCTCTCATCGTTCTCAGTAGCGATGCCTTGTGGCTGAGGAGTAGGACACATCACTGCTCTGCGTATCCAAATGATCAACTTCCACCCCCACTAAAAGTGTATGTGGAGGTACAGTCTTTAGGGCACGGTTAAGGCTCAATGCAGTCTTTTTTTTTTTTAATTAATTTATTCTTGTTACATCTCTATGGTTATCCCATCCCTTGTATCCTCCCATTCTCCCCTCCCTCCCATTTTCCCCTTATTCCCCTCCCCTATGACTGTTCCTCAGAGGGATTACCTCCCTCTGTATATGCTCATAGGGTATCAAGTCTCTTCTCAGTGACCTGCTGTCCTTCCTCTGAGTGCCACTAGGTCTCCCCCTCCAGGGGACATAGTCAAATGTGAGGCACCAGAGTACTTGAGAAAGTCAAATCCCTCTCTCCACTCAAGTGTGGAGACTGTCCTGTCCATGGGCTAGATCAGGGTAGGGGTTTAAATTTTACCGCCTGTATTGTCCTTGGCGAGGGCCTTAGTTTGAGCGGGACCCCTTGACCCAAATCTGCCTATCATAATGTTCTACTTGTAGGTTTCTAGGACCCACTGGATCCTTCTACATTGCTATTCTTAACACAAGAGGATAGGTGGCTTTTTAAAGATGAGAGAGTGGGAGGGGCCAGGCTTCCCAGCTGGTGTGCGCTGAGGAAAGGCCCTATGAGGACTATGAGGTGGATGCAGTAGAAAGGTTCCCTATGCCGTTTAGATACGTAAGACTTACTAAAACCAAGCATGCTATCTCCCTAATCCCAAACTTTCCATCCCCAGGGCTGTAAGAAAAGTATGTTGTTTAAGCTCCCATCCCTCCCCCTCCCCCCCCCCGCGACCCCTATATCCACCCCTACCCCACCCTCCACCCTTTACCCCACCCGCCGATCTGTAGTATTTTCTGATGTCAACTTATGTGTTGATTAATAGACTTACCTGAAAGTACAGGTAATGAGCTTGTGGGGGGTGGGGTGGGAGAGAGGGTGGGGCGTGGCTTCTGCCTGGAATATCAGCCAGTGAGACAGGATGCTCACCATGAGTTTGAGACCAGCCTGGGCTAGAGAGCAAAACCCTGTCTCAAAACCAAAACCAACCAACCAAACAAACAAACAAACAAAAGTGAAACAAAACAAACAACAAAATGCCCAAAAGTAATGACAGTACTTATGTGATATTGTGGTTATGAAAATTGAATCTATTATTAATGACATACCAACCTCTTTAAATGGTGCCATTGACGTTAGCTAATAGTAGTTTATTCTCATTCCTAGTCCTTCATTTGATAGCATCCTATTTGGGAATCATCACTTAAAGAGTGGGACAGACCTAAAGAGTTTGGATCCTGAGTTTGGCTTCTCAAAAGCAGATAGCCTTGTGAAGATGACTAAGTTCTCTGAACTTTAGTTTTCCTGTCCGAGTGGAGACTATCCTAGCTCTCTACCCCTGGGGGCTGTTGTGGGGATTAAAGAAGATATGTATGCAAATGGGCCTGGAGCTTTGTTAGCCTCCCCTGGGTACTGTTTACTGTCATCCATAGAAATCAGCAGAGTTTCCTAATTTGCATCCTCAGTGGAAGAAATGGTGTTTCCTTGAGCCTTGCAGAGGGAGGGAAAGGAAACGTTTTCTCCCCAATCACAGGGCGCTAACCCTGCCCTCCCAACCCCTTCTTACTTTATAATCACAAAGCAGGAGCTGTGTGCTTTCCCCCCTCCCCCTCTACCTTTGCCTTTAAGATCTTTCCATCCCTCATGTCAGTGTTGTAATGTAGATTCAAAACAAAACAAAACAAAAAAATAAAAACAAACTCAAGGCTCACCCCCTTTCCTCCCTCCTTGTAAAGATCTTATTTACAACTCATGAAATTAAGAGCTGGATGTGACAGCGTCACTGTGTGGTAAAACAGAGCTGAAGAATGGGGTTTGGGGATTTGTTTTGTTTTGTCTTTTATTTTCTTAAAGTTACTGAGTAGTACCTTAGAATTAAAATTTAGCAGGCCATGGTGGTGCATGCCTGTAATCCCAGCACTAGGGAGGCAGAGGCAGGTGGATCTCTGTGAGTTCGAGGCCAGCCTGGTCTACAAAGGGGGTCCAGGATAGCCAGGACTACACAGAGAAACCCTATCTTGGAAAAAAAAAACCCCAATAAATAAATAAATAAAAATTTAGTCTCATCATCGTTAACATCAAACAATGTGAAGTCAGGAACTGTAAATAGATTAGATTGTTGAACATAATGGTAGCCACAGATATCTTAAATTTGTATGTAGACAAAACAGTATTTTGTGCAGTAGCCTTGCTCAAACTTTAATTAATGAATCACACCTGAAGGTCACATTAAAATGCAAGTTCTGATTAAGGAAGCCCTGGAGCGACCTGGAATTCTACCCTCTGACAGTCTCCCAGATGTGTCAGCTGGCTGATCCTTGACCACTCTCTCTCCGTGGCCCAGAAGGAGCTGGTTTTGTTAACAGTGACTTTGAAGATTTTTTTTTTATTAAGATTTTTGTTTTGTTCATTCTCTCATTTTGCATTTACTAATGTATTCTAGATATGGGAAATGAAAAGAGGATTAAAAACCAACTTGGCAAGACTGAAATTGCATCAATTAGTTTCTCCATATGTTGCCCATCCCTAAATCATTTACAACGGCCTTATAGTCTGTCCTTTTCCCATCAAATGAGACCATATGTCCCATTGATTTTTATTTTTATTTTTTATTTTTGTCTCTACCATCCAGCTCACATTTCATCCTTCCTAAAAACTTTTCTTGTGCTTTGGCTTCTACTATTTTCTTTAAAAGGGAAATGTAAACAGTCAGTTCTGAATCAAATATGGAACAGGTCATACAATCAAGCCTGCCTCTGCCTCCTGAGCGCTGGGAGTAGACGCGAACACCATCCAGCTTGATCTAAATTTTAACAAAAATGTCAAAAACATACACTGGGGCAAAGGCAGCCTATTCCATAAATGGGGCTGGGAAGATGGATGGCCACCTGTAGGATATTTTAAATAGATCCATATCTGTCACTCTGCAAATTAATTCAAAGTAGATCAAATACTTTAATTCAAATGCTGGGACTGCTTGAGGAGAAAGTAGGAAACGCACTCTAAGATACCAGTACAGGCACTGAAGAGCTTCTCCACAGCCAGGGAAACTATTAGTGTTCACCATGCTAAGCCTTGAGAGAAACGCGCACTAAAACTACTTTGAGCATGGAGTGGAGAGAAGTCTCAGCCCTCCACAGTGTTTGCGGCTCTTTTTTTTTTAACAATTAAACTTTATTATACAAACCAGCTAGCTTACACAAGAGGGAATGTTAGCGGCTCTTGCTCAGGTCTGGCTTTAGGTTCCCTGCTGGACAGCTCACCACTTCCTGTAACTCCACCTCCGAGGATCCAACACTCTCTTCCACCCACAAGTGCACATACTCTTACATAAAAATAAACTAAACCTAATCTGATATGAAAGCTGTTTGGTAGTTGATGGTAATTTGGGGAGTGAGAATTTGTTTCTTCTCGTGTATGGCCTCTCACAGATTGCCCATGCTATAGTGACTGTCCCAACACCACACCCATAATGGAAGGACTAGGTGAACTCTATAGGATTATAAATAAATTTTTTTTAAAAAAAGAGAAGATATGAACTTGGAAGGGCATGTAGTGGGGATTGCTTGGAGACAGGGGATGAAGCATAGATCTGAACAAAATAAATTGCACACATGCGTGAGATTCTCTATAGACACACACACACACACACACACACACACACACACACATGACATGAAGCTGGAAAAGAAACCTGTTGAGGGATTTTTGGGTAAGAAAGGAATATAGAAGGGATGGTTATATGATTATGATCAAAACGCATTGTATATGTGTGTGAAATTTTTAAATATTAAATAAACACATTATGAAAACACTGCTATAAGGATGAACATGAAATTGTGAGGGTGAGGAGGTGAAAAGGAGTTGGGAGAGGAGAAAGGAATATGATCAAAATACACTTTAACGTAAAAATGTTTAAATAATCAAATTGCCATGATTTCATTTTTACACCAGTCCAAATGGCCATCATGAAGAAAAAAAGAGAGGACAAGAAATTTGGGCAAGGATGTAGAGAAAAGAAAATGCTTATTCATTTAAGGTAGGAGTATTGTCCTGTACAGCCACCGTGGAAATCAGTATGAAGCCGCTCATATGATTAAGCTTCTCTTAAAACTCTAAGGACCCATGTCACACCTCTACCACTCCCACTTCGGCCGTTCACCCTAAGGAGCCTATTTTACCGCAGAGATGCTTGCATATTCATGTTTATTGCTATTTTATTCAGAGCAGCAGGGAGAGGCAGCCTAGACACCTGTGAACAGGCAAATGGATAATGGAAGTGTGGCTCACACACAAAATGGGCTTTTACCCCTCGATAGAGGAAAATGAAGTCATGAAATTTTAGAAAAAAAAAAAAAACCTCACATTTTAGTTTATATGCAGACCCTCAGGTATGATGTTTATGTATTTGTTCATGGGTGTGTGTGTGTGTACAGGCTATGGCTGTAAGGAGACTGAGAGAGGCAGGACAAAGAGGTGCTGAGGAAGTGGGAGATGTGGAAAACTTATAAGTGACATCACAGGAAGGAGGACTCGGGGGGGGGGGGGGGAGCCCCAAAAAGGGGGGGCAGGGGGGGGGGGGGGGGGGGGGGGGGGGGAAGATGCCCCAAACAGGGGTGTCAGGGGAGGAGGGGAGCAGGAGAACCAGCCAGAGCAAATTTTGTTTAAAAATGCTCTTATTGATGTTAAAACTAATGCTGTATATGCTAATTCAAAACTTCTAACTTATAAAAACCAAAACTAAAATAGCATTGAGCATCATAATCCAAGTCTGATTTTTTATTTATTTTTTGGTTCTTCCCCCTATGGTTGATACAGCATTTATATGTGATATTTAATATGGGTATAATACCTAAAATTAAAATGACCAATAACATAGACTATAGGCCTAAAGAAGTCAAAGTAATGGATGAAGAAACAGGCATTTTAAGCCTTCTCCCCAAACATTCTCTGTTATAAGACTAGTTCTGATTTCCTCATGTGTCACAGGCAATAATGTCTAATATCTAAAAATTATTTGAGATAAAGGTAGTATTGCTTTAATTTCTATTCTGGCTCATTTTGATTTACAGCTACAACCTTGTGCTGGGTGGACAGTTATGAATTTTAGAAAAAAATGATCTTTAGCGTACAAATTACTGTAATTAGGATTTGCGACTATTTTTATTTGATTTATTATTTTGGTGTTATATTATATTCCAGTTTAGGGAAGCACGGGAATAATCACGTGACAGAAGAAACCAGATGACATGATCATTTGAAATGCTCACCCCGAACAAAATCATCCTTTCCTCCATGTCAGATGTTATTAAATGAGAGGGACAGAAAGAAAAAGCTAGACTTGTGAGAGGGAAGGATTTTATAGGGTTTGTAGGCATCACAAATCTTTTTTATTTTACAATTGTAAAGAAAAATGGGACCCTAGTTGGAATCATTTTGTAATATGCCACTGTCTACTTTTTTATTGGAAAACTAAGCATATCATTTAAGTATTTTTTTTTTAAAGCCTGGCTCTCTGCACCACAAAACACTTATTTGATCAAGAATCATATACACTCTTTTTTTAAAAAAGATATTTTATTAATTTATTCAGATTCCATCTCAATGGTTATCCTATCCCTTGTATCCTCCCAGCCCTCCCTCCCTCCCATTTTCCCCTTACTCCCCTCCACTATGACTGTTCCTGAGGGGGACTTCCTCCCCCTGTATATGCTCATAGGGTACCAAGTCTCTTCTTGGTAGCCTGCTATCCTTCCTCTGAGTGCCACCAGGCCTCCCCATCCAGGGGACGTGATCAAATATGGGGCACCAGAGTTCGTGTGAAAGTCAGACCCCACACTCCACTCAACTATGGAGAATATCCTTTCCATTGGCTAGATCTGGGTAGGGGTTCGAAATTTACTGCACATATTGTCCTTGGCTGGTGCCATAGGCTGCGCCGGACACCTGGGCCCGGATCTGCCCATCCTAATCTTCTTATAGGGAACCATATACACTCGTAAGAGAATGCTTCTCAACCCCAGTGTTACAGTCACTTTGGAGGGGTTGAACGACCCTTTCACAAGGGTCACATCAGATATTTACATTATGATTCATAACAGCAGCAAAAGTAAAGTTATGAAGTAGCAACAAAAAATAATTTTATGAGGGGTTGTGTGTCAACAGGAGGAACTATATTAAAGGGTCACAGCCTTAGGAACGTTGAGAACCACTGCTTTAAGGTATAGGCACAAGTTATAAGCGTCTTCTTTTTTAAAAAATAAAAACTTTCTCTAATATCCCTGTTGTGAATATGGATCCGTTTAAGGTATGTTATTATTTCAGAAAATTCTCTTGTTCTGAAATGTTTACTTTATTGCACATGCATGCAGTAAGAGCTCTTTTGGTTCTAACATCTGGCCTAATTTGGTAAAACCATCATGAATAAAATCCTATGTATGTTGTCATGTGAGACTGTTGTATAATTGGCATAAAAAGAGTCAACTCCACATCTTTGGATATCCCTACCAAGATTCTATAAAGTAGAAATTCCACTAAGGTGGTGAGGGGACCAAGTATAGCATAGGGCCTTTTAGAACCTCCCATGCCTTATGGTACTGGATTTGTTATCTGATAGTTTAGTCTTCCAGATTACTCCTATAAATTAGAACCTACATAGTTAATATATATGGTTAAGTCCATCCCAAAGTATGGGACATCTGGACACATTTACAATACAGGTAGCTGTCAAAATATGTTACATTATGGCAGGAAATATAAGTAGCTATAATGGGTTGACCACCCTATTTACAAACCTATTCTAATTAGAATTTCAATATCAACGCTAACATAATAACCCATTTTGGGGGCCCAGTTAATATATTTTTTTTTCTTAGTAGGAAGTTTTACTG
>OU015758.1:9386812-9420545 GCA_907169655.1 Acomys percivali | reverse complement strand
GTGGATTTCTTTTGGTGATTTTGCATTAGGTCTTTGCTAATCTAAAACCTAAATTTTAAAACAAATCATACTGCATAGTGAGAAAAAATTGTAATGAAAGTCATGAAAGTTTTGTCCCTTGAGGACTTTAGGTATGAAGTTGGGATAAAGACAACAGAACATGATTAATGGTAGGATATATATATATATATATATATATATATATATATATATATATATATACATCCTTATCCTTGGTTTCATTAAAACCAAGACCGGTAATACTTCTGTCATCTAGGAAAATCGCAATTATCTTACAGGAGTTATAATACATAAGTATGAACGTATTTGAGAAATATGTTGCGAAAGTGAGAGTTAGTAGAATTGTAGAGAGTTTGGAGTTCATTGACTTGGGGTATCCAACTGTTGACATAATTGTTGGTATGTACCACTCAACTCTTCCAAAGCCCGGATGGACGATTCTGTAGAAGATAGCACAAGGTGGCGGCGAGAAATACAAATGCAAGCATTTTTTCAGGGAAGTCTTGTAGCACAAGAGGTAGTTAGAAATAGTTTCCTTTCTGGCCAGACCAAAAGGACTCTGATGTGATATCTTTTTTAAACTGAAAAACATTACCTGGTTTTAGCTCTTGGTTCGTTTAGCTCCTTACCTCCTGAAAGTTCATGCGGAAAAACAAAAATTTAACAAGACTTCTATTCTCTTCACTTTCTACTTCTCAATCCCCAAATCATGCCTGAATCCTCTCTCTGACATCTCTCCGTCTATCTTTTTTTTTTTTCCCTTGGAACAGTTTTAGTCATCAATTGAGCCCTTCAGAATCACACTCTGATCAGCATTCGTCCTTCAGAAAGACTCCCATGTCCTACCTCACAGGGACAGTGACTGGTATCTACGACCTGCCAGCCCTTTACACTCAACATGTTGAGAGCTTAAGTTCTCAGACTCACTTCCAGACTTCACACGTGCGTTGTACCTAGCTCCAGAGGCCAGACTATCAATCACCCGGCTATTCTGCTCACTCTACCAGAAATCCCACAAGCCTATTTAGTACAAAATAGCATCCCATTACACCCCCCCCCCCAATTTTTTCTCTAAATACTGAAACCCTGGCTCTTGCTGAACTTCTTTGCTACTTATTTTTCACTGATTTTAAATATGTGGGTCACTGAAATTAGTCTGAATCTTTTGTTCTGTTTCCAGAACAAAAATTGAAATCACCAGCCTGTGGGCCATTTTCGTGCCCAGTGAAATCTCTGGTATCAACTTTTGTTTTATTCAAACACGGCATACCTCTCAAGGCCTATATGAAGTGCTATGTTCTTTAAGGTATATTCTCTATCCCCAGATGTGAAAGCACTTGCTCCCTTTTTTTTTTCACTGCTGTCATATAAATTCTATCCTGTCTGGATCACATACCTTGTCCCATATTATCAGACCTGATACCATCAAAACTAAGAGGCTCCATTTTTACCACTGTTACCCCAAATACCATTCCTAGGAGATCATTGCCAGTAATTTAATTATTTTTAAAGTGTTTTTGGGACATTGCTGACTAATCCAAACACAAACAGATATGAATTGAAATTTCCATGAAAAGATGGGTTCTCAGCTACTTATCAGAACCTTTATGGCCCTCTCATGTGATCTTAGATATGGGGGGGGAATCTCCATTTGCACATATTTCCTCTCTCATCTCTTCTTGTGGGTCTCACAATCTTCACAACATGCCAGAGTTAAGTGTTCTTCTTTATGCTAGCTAAATATGTCATAATAAAAAAAAAAGTGTGGCTTGAACATTGCGTGTCTAGATCACATAAAAGCACCTCATCTTCTAGAACAAGGTAGATATTTAAATGTTACTCATTGTGTCTCATGGCACGTTTGTCCCTCAGAGCTCTGCAGACTTAAAGTTGCTTTTAACTAATATGCTGCTTTGAAAATAAAAATGTGTCCCCACCCCCATTAGCCCATAGGGAGTGTCACCATTAGGAAATGTGGCCTTGTTGTAGGAAGTGTGTCACTGAGGGATGGACTTTGAGATTTCAGAAGCTCAAGCCAGGCCCAGTGGCTCACTGTCTCTTCCTGCTGCGCATGGATCCAGATGTAGAAGTCTCAGCTCCCTCTCCAGGACCAAGTCGGCTTGCCCGCTGCCATGCTTCCCGCCATGATGATAATGGCCTAACCCTCTGCACTATCAGCCAGCCACAATTACATGTTGTTCTTTATAAGAAAGGCTGTGGTTTCACAGCAATAAAACCCTCACAAAGACAACTAACTAGCCAATGTAAGCTAATTTGCAATAACCATAGCTTTAATAACCAAGATAAGCAAAACTATTATTCATTTATTTTTCCCTGTGTTTCATTTTTCCGTCTATCTTTTAAATACACTTAAGAGGCGTGACATGTAGCTTCACATAGTTTATTAACTCCAATATAAAAATACCAATGTTTAAATTATCTTTATCTATCTTATATGACTTACCAATGAGTATAACAACATTGCCTCATCTAAATTTGCATACTTCAACCATTTCTATAAAGTCCTTTAGTTACTGATGGCACACAGTAGGATGCCTGCTCTCAGCACAAGTGTAAAATGTTCACTGAACGCACAAAACAATTCCTCCAGTGAGCTTTTTCAAACTTAGAGATGAGTGTGGTATTTTATTGCAGGATGCCCAAAGCTATTCAGCACTATGATTTTCTTTCTCATTATCACTCTGTTTACTCTGGAGGCAGTTCCACGGAGTTCTACCCTTAATTGAAGAGACGGAAAATCACGACTTCAAAACTTAAAACGTACGAAGAGCAAAAGGCACATTAGCTCAGAGACAAATCAGTAATTATGGAAGTCCCTTCTCAAATTGTAATGTTTGCCTTGGCCTTAGTGCTAGCAATCAAAACTGCTGAATTTGTCTGGAGCAGGGGCAGGACTTTCACTATGAGGAGAATCGCTTGAATTTGAGGCATTATGTGAGCAGCACAAGATGTTCCAACAGCAGATCCTGTGAACACTGTTTAAGAGCAATGATGTGGAGGCCAGATTCCCTCCTCCAGGCCTCCAGACTGACACCTGGCAGGGCTGCAGGTCTCTGATGCTCCTGCAGAGAGGCCTCTGTTTTTCTTGAAGAGCTAAGGCATGCACGTGAGCTGGGCAAGGGGGTGGGTAGAAATGGAATGTGGCTATTGTCTAAACTCTTGGGATTGCCTAGCACCCTTCTGGAGAGGAGCTCTCTAGAGGGTTCTCATTTTAACTAACCTCTTCAGCTAAAATGTATTTCCTGCCATGTGTGAATTTTCTAAGACTGCTAAACTCTATTCGGTTTGATACACACAGCCTTTCCAGACAGCCCCAAGTTGGACTAAATAACCATATCTTCCGATACATTCCCAGTGTGTAAAACCATACGTACTTAGCAAGATCTTCATATTCGCTCATAATGGTGGTGACAGGTCATTGTAGCGCAAAGTTGAAACCAGAATGCCACCCACCGACTGTTTGACCCTGGTCAAGTTATTTAACCCCACCCCAGGCCCGGGTTCAACACATATGAAATGAGCTTAGTAATGGAGGCAACGTCATGCCTTTATCAAACGTTGAATGTCAATGATATTGGAATGATAAATATTCTGTATGGTTCCCTTCCCTTTACAAAGTATTGCAGACATCAGACATGTTTTCCAAACACTAGCTAACTTATAATTGGGTAACAAAACATTGACAATTTCAGTTTAGTGCAGTCTGCTCGCTTGAAAGCTGCAAAGGAAAATGTGAGGAAAGAGTAACAATCTATAAAATGTTAGAAATCTTTGACATGGGTCACTGTCACTGAGGTCCTTCATAACCAAGGGTTTCTATGTCATGCCCCTCGCCTGGAACTTGAGGCTACCGTAATAAATAAGATGGGACTTTGGACCATTGTTTCTGTGCAGTATTTCTAAGAACAATTATTCCTTTCAATGACTCTAAACCCATTCCCTGCTGCTCTTTCAGAATGCAGAGACCAGAGCGTCCTTTCCTTGAGCAGCTGGGCGCCTTCTCTGATGTACTGTTGGTGTTCTGGTGTGTATGAGGTTGTTAAGTCTTGAAATACAGAGGAATTGACTTGTTATCAGAGAGGATAAGTTATCTGAAGATAAAGGAGGGTTTGCTTGGAGACTGTCGACAAGCTTTACTTCGCTAGGCTCCACCGAGAGCTAACCAGTATGAATCACGTATGGGAAAGGTTTTATCGGGAGATTAACTCTCCTGTGAGTACATGATCAAAATGGTTTTCCGTATTACAATAGGTCAAGATTCTTACATTATTTTTAAGCAAGTCTATCTTTTTTATGACTCAGAAAAGCATCTTTATTTAAGCTCTTTCCCTGGAGGCAAAAATGTCAGTCTTCACTCAATCAATGTACTTCAAACTGTCCTGGCTGGGGATGGTAATTTCAGAAACGAATAAGACGTATTTGCTCTCATACATACAAATGGGCTTTTTGAAAGTCTTAACTTTTAGAGGGTGTGTGAAGTTGTAAGGAGAAACTGGGAAAGATGGAGACAGACGTCACAGGCAATCTCAAGAGCGAGCAGGCAAGGTTTGCAGCCTGGTATCAGGGCCATATTTGTTCATCCCTTTTGTAGAATGAGATAGAAATCCAAGAGGCTCTAGAACGTGAGCAATTGTTTCTATCCTATAGCCCTTTCCTGTTTTCAAGCTGAGGACTCACAGAAGGCCCCCTCCATCATATTAGACATATCTGAAGAACTATGTGGGAAGGGTATTGTATTAACCTTTTCAATTTAATATCTGCCCTCAGTACTTATCTAAGAGTTCCCTGGACAAACTTTGGAGCCAACTGGTGATCTACACCAGCTCAGGAAACCTAGCAGTAAGCATGCACTCCCCCTGTTCAGCCTCCGCACTCAGTGTTGCAGTCACGCGCACGGCTTACATTGCGTTACATCACGTGGCACCGTGGGTTTGCCACCCAGTTCAAATCCACGGAGCATTGCTCAGCCTGCAAGTTTACTTTCATACCACTCAGACAAACAAAACAAGAATATAATTTAAGGGACCGGCTCAGAATGCTTGTGATTAAATTCATGAATCAGGGCAGTTTATAGAAATGTCACATGTGAACTGTAAACTTCATAAATATTCAAGCAGTGAGCAACTAGACAATCACATTTCTTAGTAATAAATGCTTCGTCACGACAGCTTTATTTCATTACGAGAAATGCAGATTATCCTCGCCAGGCAGCTTTGCGTTCTTGTTTGGAAACTTTTTCAGTCGTGTGTACCGATAGAACTTCTGTTGCGGTTCTGTTCCCATTTTCCTGCGTTCTCCATTTGCCTTCTCCGGATTTCTGTGCCTTCATTATAATTAGCAACTGCACCTGCATCCGAGAAGCAGCCTGCAAACCCCCCCTCCCACCCCCGGCCCAACATACACAGTTTCAAACAAGTCAATCTGTTCTGAAACAAAGGGAAACAAAAACCCCATAGAGTTCAAGTTCATATATTTCTAGTTATAGTTATGGGTAATACACTTCATATTTTGTGAAGGATCTTAAGGTAGTTTTTTTTTAAAAAATAAACACACAAACATTACTGCATAGCTGTTTTCTTTCTATTTAAACATATAGCTGTGGATGCTTTTGTCTGCATGTAAATCTATATACCATGTGCATACCTGGTGGCCAGAAAATGGCATCCAATACCTTAGGACCAGAGCTACAGATGCTTGTGAGGTGCTATGTGGGTGCCTAGACTCAAACCAGGCTCTTCTGCATGAACAGCTGGAGCTCCTAACCACTGAGCCATCTCTGCAGTAGCCACACTCTGAATGAGTCTTTCCTGACTGTGCTGCAGTGCATCCTAGTTGCCAACTAACGCTGTAGGATAGAAATGCCAGATGGTATCCGCTATACTATACTCAGGTGAGGGATTTGGGATCAGAAGGGAGGCACAGGAGAAGCAGGCTTGAATATTGAAACGTTCCCTCAAGAAATTAAAGGAGGAAGAGAAGGAAAGGTTGGGGGCTTGAGTCTTGGTGGAAGAGGGTGGAGAAAATAATTTCCGGAAGGAAGTTGATGCTGAGACACTCCAAATGTAGAAGCATCACTAACAAGAGACATTTGAGTCACCTACTGATATTCATGTGTCATCACCTCTATGGAAACCGAAGACTTAGTCTTCCAGGGTCCCACCCTTCAATGGCAGTGTCAACTTACGTGTTTTGCAATTGTTTGGTGGAGTAAGCCTGAGTCTTCCTTCCTTTGGAAGGCAGAATCTATACCTCTTTCTGCTGTCTCCCCAGAATTTGCAGCCTCCTGATTTCCTCCATTGCATGCCAGCCTCTCCCCCCAACCCTTGGAATAGTTCCTCTAACTCTTCACAAGAAGCTTGGATCGCTGTTAGAACACAGCGATTGCATGACAGTCTTTGGGTTCCATACCTATATCTCTTGGTGAGTCCCCAAAAGTAGCCATCATTTTTCTGGCTGGACTAATCGCAGATCCTTGAGGCCTCCTGCACACACAGCAGAACATGTATATTTTTACTTTTTAACACCATCCAAAATGGCATAGCTATCTGGAGTAGCATATATGCAAGTTTGATCATGCAGGGATCCTGTCCCCCTTCCACACTTCTGAAAAGCACATCTCTCTCATATTCGCAAACTTCTAACTTGCCTTATAACTAAATAGAGACATTTACAAGTTTACATGTTAAAATTTATCTTTTTTATTTCTATTCAATATTTTAAAGTAAGTTTAAATTCTGAAATATTCCATTCGACAATGCCAAAACAAAACAAAACAAAAACAAACAAACAAAAAACCAAAAACATAAATCAATCAACTAACCAACCAACCAAACAAAAACCTGATAAAACATTCTTCCCCAGCTTGTTGATAAAAACAGAACCGGAATCTTTAGTTCTTTGGAGTTTGTTTCCAGGTTGATTCTAAGCGACTAATCAATACTGTCTGAGTACAGTATTTAACCAGCAAGTGGCAATTACTTTATCCAAGAGCCCTGTCTCACTGCGTTTCACAGCTGTATCTCTGAGGGTGTCTTAGAAGGCCATTGGATCATTCTGAAGTTGATGTCAGAGGCTCCCCTGAAGCTGTGTTCTATGCTGTGGGAGGGAGAGAGAGGTGAGGTAAATGTGATGTGCGCTGAGTGTTATCTCCAGGGCTCTCAGTGTGCTCTTAGAAACACTATCAGCGATAGGAATAATGACCCATGCTTTTCTCCTAAAAGTCAATATCTTCTATCTGAAAGTGTTGACCCTACACCTATTGCCTTTCCATTTGCAGACTTTTCTCAAAACATTAACTATTGACTTTAAGAGTTGGACCTTATTATGTTTAATGAGAATAAATGCCATGATTGATGTTATATGAAGAGTCATCATCCCAGCCTTTCCCCTATAAAATGCACGTTAACATGCTGGGGGGAAAAAGACTTATTTGCTCAAGTTATTTCCAACGTTGGACTTGTTATCTCTTTCCTAAGCCTGATAAAAGTTATTTTCAAATCATTAACCTTAACAAACAAGTCACTAAGAAATGCTCACATCTGCAGAGATGGTGCATAGGAAAAGTCATTACTCATAGTTATTTGGTAAGTTCATGTGACTGGCACCATTCTTAGTGCTATGTGTGCATTAACTTACTTAGCACTCACATCAGCCCTATGACGTAAATGACTGAGCTGTTATCTTTTTAAAAGCTGAACAACCCATCCGAAGCTTCAGAGCTACAAAGTGCCAGCTTGGATTGAAGTCCAGTTGATTGGCCCAAAGGATCTGCAGGTCACCCAGGGTATGCTTGTCAGGTCTGTGTTAGCAGATCTACAGTGTAGTACAAAAGGAACTCACTGGGAAATGAAAATCAAAAGCAAGATGCTCATCCTGACCCAGATTACGGCTAGTACCACAACAAACAGAAAACAGCAGATGCCATGCATTGCTCTGACTTCTTGCCTTACTGCAGTCCTCCTCAGACAGTCCCTGTCTGTACCTCTAAGTTGTTGTGTTCATCCTCAGGTGGCTTCAAGTTTTAGGTTTCATATTGAAGTCCTTGATCTATTTGAAGCTCAGGTTTGTGCAAGGTGAGGGATAATGATCTCTTTTTTTTTTTTCTGCCTGTTGAAATCAAGATTTTCAGCAATATTTGATGAAGATTATGTCTTTTCTCATATATATATATATATATATATTTGCATATGTATGAGAATATATGGCATCTTTTATTATATATGAATATATATGGCATCTTTGTAAAATACCATGTAGCTGTAGTCATGTGAACTTATATCTTGATCCTCTATTCTATTTCATTAATATTGTTGTTTGTTTTGTGCCAGTACCATGCTGTACTTGTTACTATGCCTCTGTGGTATAATTTGAAAGCAAGTATGACAAATCTCCTCCATTTTGTTTTGGATTGTTTTGGCTACCTTTGGTCTTTTATGACTTCAGATAAATTTTCAGAATGTTTTTTTTTTTTCTGAAATGCCTGTAAGGAATAGCTCTGGAATTTTGACTGAGAGTTCATCAAATCTGTAGACTGCTGTTATATCAAAAAGAAAGAAGAAAGATAGAAATAAATAAAAAGAGATGTAAAGTTGAGAGAAGAATATGTTAGAGAGGAGGAAGCCAAAATGAGGCCAAAATACATTGTATACACATGCGTGTTCTCAAAGAATATATAAAAGTATTTCAAAAGGCAATAACAAATGCTAAAGATGAATGAGAAAAGGTACTTTATATAGTACTGATGAGAAAATAAATTAATACAACTATGATGATCGCAGTATGGATGTTCTTCAAAATAATCTATCATTTGAATAAACTGTCACAATTCTGGCCGAGGATGCAAAGGAAATCAAATCAAAGGAGATACTGGCACATCCATGTTTTTTGCAGCATTCTCTATAACAAAGATCTGGAATCAATCTAGGTTGATCAGTAAATAAATAGGCCAAGGAAATATAGTGTATACAAATACATACTAGAGTAAGTTGGCTACAAAAATAAAATACAATCTTTTTAATTTGCAATAGTATGGAAAACATAGGAACTGTGTTAATTGAGGTTAAGATGCACAAAAACAATTACCTCATAGTATCTGAACTAAAATCAGTTGACCTGAATGAAGAATAGCAAATGGTAAAGATGGGAAGATATGGACACTCTGATAAAGGGAGGCAGGATTTGATTAAAGCAGGCCGAATAAACCATATTAGTGCATACATATTTATAAAAAAATATTAAAAAGGTGGAGGAAATGTATGAGTCTCATGGGGCTGTAGGTTTTGAACATTTTCAAACCTACTTTATTTGGGGTTCTTTAATGCTTACACCTCCCTTCCAACCCATGTACCCTAGATAGGAGACAAAAGAGGTTAATAGGAATAGGAGAGACAGACCTTTTTTATACTCAGTTCCTTGGAGCAATTCTATTGGTGTAGTCAACAGGATTCCAATAGACCAATTAAATGGTAAACCAGCAATTCAGCAATGGTGACTGTAACCATAGCCCCTGGAATGTGGAGCAGCAGCCAGAGCCTGGAGCCTTGAAGCCTTCACTGGAGTGGTTCTCTCTAGGAGCATCTTGAAGTGGAGTGATGAACTACCAAGACCAAAACCCTCCCACCTCTTGTTTTGGGAATATATATATATCCCCTCTCAGAGTGCATACTAGGATGTTTATCAGTTGGCAAAGACCATGACCCAACAAGAGGCAGTTCCTCTTCCAGTGGACAAACATCACCTGTTCTCTTACAAGTCTGTTTTCAGTGGAAAAACACCACACACCTTTACACAAGTCTGTTTCATATCTCACACTTGGGATCAAAACAAAACCATGTTTACTTCCACCACACGGGCAGAGCAATGTTGGATATAACTTCAGGCATTGGCAATTGGATTGTGAAAGTGTCATTGTTAGGTAGGGAAAGGTATTTTGCCAAAAAGCTAAGGTATAGTTAATCCAATTAGTTTGATAATCAAGGCCTCGCACATTTAACGAAAGAATAAATCTCCCAGAAAATTCGTACAGATTGGACTGTGAGAATTTTAATTGGTCCCTGGGAACAGCTATAGTTGGAAGAAAGAAAGTGAATGTCAGGTACCCCTACTGCAAACTCAAGACTATGTCCACAGCCTTATTCTGTATGCATATATCTCAAAGCTAAGTTGAAACACTAGGCTGGCAATGCCAATGAGAGGTTTCACAGGTATAAACCAAACAG
This sequence comes from Acomys percivali, assembly GCA_907169655.1. Lineage (NCBI taxonomy): Eukaryota > Metazoa > Chordata > Mammalia > Rodentia > Muridae > Acomys > Acomys percivali. Next base: position 9,410,286 of record OU015758.1, on the reverse strand, counting down.
ATGGTTGGCATGTCAGCCAGCTCTGGCAATAATTTCCTGAATGTAACCATATGCAAACAATTAGAGAGAAATATTTTCAACTTTAGTTCAGCCAATTTTTAGGTGTCATCATTGTTTTTACATAAATCAACCCCATGCTCTGCCAAAAAAAAATCTAGTTTGCTTGTGCCCATGTATCTGTATTCTATATGAATGTGTTTTGAGTCTGTCTCTGAGCGTCTTGTTTGAATAATTTTACTTCCTCGAATATTTAAATACTTAGTGGCTCATAAAAACCACACAAACCATCTGAGATTTTTGGGAGTTAAAGAGACAAGGTAGGACTTTGCAGTCGCTCTAGTTTCCCTCTGCAGGTGCCAGTGGTGATGGCTGCAAGTGAGCTCACTAGTGCCAAGCACATACATAATCTCTTTGCACCTCTGACACAAAGGAGGGACATTAGCTTTTTGGTGGCTATTGGCCAGAGGTTATCCCCAGTTTCTAGACTACATTCTCAGTTCACTTTCATGGACTTTTCCATAGGTACACACTCTCCACAACAGGGTAATCTGGCTATGCCAAGTCCAGCGAAATACTTTCATTTCTGTATTTGGGTGACCTACTCTTGAATGCCAGATCTAGAAAAACTCACAAAGATATACTTGGCATAGAGATATAGAGTAACCAATCAGCTGGAAACCAGGAAAGCACTAAAAGTCAGGCCATTCCCCCAGATCTCCCACTCCCAAAACTTATTCCTTACAAGTTAATTATTTGTGGTTTGGTGCCGGACTTGTATGGGATGAATACCAATTAGTTCAAAGGATGATCAATAGCATGCTTGCCAAGCTAGAAACCCACTTGCCTGCTTTCACGCTTACTACAAGCTATAAAAAGTTCTTTCCTACTTGTATTCAGGGCTCACACATGATCCTCTGCATCGGCGATAGTGTGGGCCCGGCTTAAGTCGAACATTAAAAGACCCTTGCGCATTTGCATCCGTATCGGCTCCCAGTGTTCATTGGTGCTTCATTAAAACCCGGCACACCACCATCAGGAGGCCGTGTAGCAGCAGAGAGCTCAGGGCTCTGAAACCCAAGCCAGGTAGCAATGAGGCAATGACTTGGTTGCTGCTTTGGTGACAGAGGCTCAGAGCTCTGTTTTGAGAAGAGCCAGCTCTCACCTCCACAGATGGGCACTGTGATGGGCAGAGTGGCACAAAAGTGGCGGCAGTGATCCATGCTGACATGTCAGTGGATGGCAGAAGCTCTTGGTAGGTGGCAGCATGTGGCTGCCAAACGGGCAGTCAGGCCCCAGAGTCTAGTGAATTCTTCAGTGAAAAAGATAGCTCTTCTTCTCCTGCACCCCCCAAATAAATAACAAGTCTTAGACAATCATGATGGAGGAATGGAGTGAGAGTTTATTTTATGAATCGTGGACTTTATAAACCTTGGGCAGTGGGAGGGGTTTGATTCGCTGGGCTTAGGAGTGCCAGGGATGCTTCAGTTACGTACAGCAGCACAGGCCTGTCATAAGAAGAGTAATGGGCAGCAGGGGCAGGGGTGGGGGAAGAACTCTAGGTACGGTGAGAGGTATGTAAAAAAGATCAATGGCTGAAAGCTAAGGTACCAAGACTTCTTATTAGAATGGGGAGTGTATTTCCAGGACTCCCCAAGGTGCTCACTGAACAGGTTTCTTATTGGGAAAGAGTTGGGCCTGTAATCTCCTTGAGGACTACATGAACTCTCCTTAAAGGATGTGTGGTTTCCTCAGATTGGGTGGAGAGGAGGGAACCCAGCCAAGGAGATGAATCAGTTATTTAGCACCCCAGTTCAGGGGATTTCCTGTAACGCCAGACTTTGACCTTAACAGCGGGGTTCAACAAGCCAATACATATCAGAGTCACCCTGTGACATAAGCAACCACATCACCACACTTTGCCTAAGTGTGCTAGGCAGGTGCTGACACTGATATAGAACCCAGTCTGCATATCGACTGTTTTCCATCCTTTGGCCCTCACTACATTTTCAGCAGCAGCAACACATGATAAAAGACTTCTCGAAGTAATCCGATTTAGTGTCACACACTTGCAAACACTGCTATATTCCTAGTCAGAACGCAATGATTTGTGAAACTATTTACTACATGTCAGTGCTGTCTGGAACTGTTTGTAGAAAACCATTTCAGGCATAGATTTGATGTTAATTTGTAGGGAACCTACAATATGAGTGAAAGGTTCTTCAAGCAGGTTTTAAGTTGAATGGACACTGAATCAGCGTGTCATAGTCTACTTATTAAGTGCATTGATATCATACTAGGAAAACTCATTTTCTACAATTTACTTTTGCCTAAGTCAAGTTAGCAACCAAGTTTTGGCCAGAATTATTATATGGCTTATATTTTTGTTTCCTGCGCTCTCTCTCTCTCTCTCTCTCCCTCTCTCTCTCTCCCTCCCTCCCTCTCTTTCCCTCCCTCCCTCCCTCCCTCCCTCTCCCTCCCTCCGTCCTTCCCTCCCTCCCTCTCCTTCCCTCCCTCCCCCTCTCTCTCTCCCCCCTCTCTCCCCCCCTTTTCCTCTCTCTCTCTCTCTCTCCCCCCCCCTTTTCCTCTCTCCTCTTCTCTTTGCATTAACTTGATTGCATGAAGTAAAATTCCATCATGGAGCAGCTTGTTCTTGTAATAATCCACTTGCGCACACACAAATGTTTGTTTCCATGTACATACTACCAATTAGTGTGTTTCTAGGTCTGTATGTAAGCACAACATTGTTCATTTACCTGATGTAAAGCAGCCTTTCTCTCTCTCTCTCTCTCTCTCTCTCTCTCTCTCTCTCTCTCTCTCTGTGTATGTGTGTGTGTGTGTGTGTGTGCTGTTGTTGTTGTCTTTTTTCCTTCCCCCAAATACAAGGGTTTAAAGAAATAATAAAGTAAATGGTCTATCATGGGCCATGCTTTGTGATTTGCAAAGTATCTTGGGAAAAGTGTCCAATAAAGAGCAGAGATAAAGATCAAGGCAAATGTGGTTACAAAGAGTCCTGGAGAGCAGCAGTTTAAAGACAGAATAAAACCTGTGGGGGAAATCTATTTATATGTGAACATTTTAGATAGATAAATATGTTTCACATGTTAACCAATGTGATTTTAAGGGATTATGTACAAGATAGCAGCTTTCTTTTACTGGAGTGATAACGTTCTACATAATTTGTGTCAACATAAAGAAATGTGCTGTGAGAGATGAGCATGGATGTCAGAGGGAATACTTGACTAGCTAATATACCTATTAAGAACAATTCACACAAAACGGAAGTAGAAAACCAATATATTCCTAGCATAATGCAAAGTCATAGTCCCTGGTGGGGTAAAATGTCTGAAATCATTTGTCCCATTCATGTTATTTTGAGGGACATAACAAAGACCCTGGTGAGTATTTACATTCAACCAGGAAGTGGTGCAAAAGCAACACAGTTTTTTCTTTCCAAGATTTTCTGAAATAAGCAGCTACCACAAACTGAATTGTCAGTGGTCTACAGGATACAAGTCCGGCAGCTGTTGGGTTCTCTTAAGAGCTATACACGATTCATTTGCTGATAGTAAAATGTGAGACATTCTAGTATGTTATGGGCCATAGTGTCCTTTGGGGTTCAGGAGTATTTCTTTTTTAATCTCTCTATCCTCAAGCTGCTTAAATGTTCTGCCTGCAAGAACACATATACACTGTGTTTATACCTGGTGGCCACAGAGATCAGAAAAGAGAGTCAGAATCCTAGAATTGGAGTTACAAGGAGTTGAAAATTGCCATGTGCATGCTGGGAACTGAACTCAGGTTCCCTGGAAGAGTGGTCAGTGTTCTTCATTGGCTGAGCCATCTCTCCAGCTCCAAGCTTTAGATTTCAAGTATGTAAACATCTAGATCTGTTTTATTTCTTCAGTGTAGGTCTTACTTATGTGTTGTTTAAAAAAAATTGTCTGGCTGTATCACATACGTGAAACAGTAATGCTCTCATCGCTTTAACATATGCAATATAGTATCGCAACTGCAATATCTGCATCCTTTGAGGCTGCAGAAGTTCAAGCCATGGGAATTTTCTACTAAAGTTTTAAAGGAGCCACCATTTCACAAAGAGCTAATGGGATTCAACTAAACCGTCTTGATCACAGATCCTGGATGTTTGAGAAATAGAATAAAGTTCTTGGTGATTGTTGCATCCAAACCCTTTTATACAGCAATAAGAAATAAATTTATTCCTCGGGACTTGTGTAATTGATAGCATGATTTTCTTTTTCCCAAAGTGGCCTGCTATCTGTTCAATGAAAATGGCTAAGCCAGTCTTAAGGCCTTTGCCCTCACTTCAATAGTGCTGTCTCCATGACTGTATTCTTGGCTCTATTATGTCAATCAGAATCAGTATAAAGGTCAGTTACTAACGTGGGTCTTCTCTTGTGGGACCAACCTGAGGCAGCTTTGGTCCTCTGTAAGCACACTCTTAGCTCTCTGACTATCCGGCCTCACTCTGTTCTCTCTGGAGTGTTTGTTTTTATATGTATTATGTTGTTGTTGTTCATTACAGTGCGTTAGGTAAAGAAAGTAGCAGTTGTGATAGTTTTATACACTGCTGCATCCCTAGTGACTGGAATAGTTCCTGGAAGTTAGTTGGTACTCAATAATTGTTGATTCAACAAATGATGTAATTGGTGTCACTTCTCCTATTTGTGTTGATGATTGAAAGCCATCATCAGATTAACAATGTAGAATCCTTCCAGCCTCACGTATGTCATTGGCAAGACACAGAACTGGCTGACCTTACCATTATGGGTCAAGGTAATATCATCATGCATTTTGTAATATTGTTAGGCTACTCTGTAATGAACACGTTCATCATCACATGCTTATTAATTTCTCCATAGCATGCATATATATATATAAAAGAAAGCATCTAAAAGAAAGAAAACAGTGATTTCGCATTCCCGTTCGTACTTTCTTTTCTAGGAAATACTTCACTCAAATAATTTGCATGAATTACATTAAAATATAGAAAATCAGCTTCATTCTTTATTCTTACCCGAAAAACAAGCCATGCTTATTCAACACAGGATTCTTGAATTTCTGCTAGCTACCAACCTCTCTTAGTGAGTTTCATTTCTTTCCACTCTTATCCCCTACCCTTTGAAACAATGAATTGAATGGGGCATTGCGTATGCTAGGAAAATTAGCCATTTATTAGTTTATTGACACAAGTTTTTAAAATTAAAAATAAGGCCAGTTAGATACCTAATCATGTAAAGGCACTTGCCACCAAGTTTTGAAAACTTGAGTTTTATCAGTCTATATGGTGGAAGAAGAGCAGTCTCTTGAAAGTTGTTCTCTGTCCTCCACATATGCGGCCATTTACACACAAAATAAAGGCATGTACATTTTTTAAAGTACATAGATTTTACTCTAGTAATGGTAGAACTGAGATTGGAACACAAACTTTTAGTGGCCTGAAACTCCCTACCTGTGTATTTTATTATTTGAAAGAATATTCTGTGTTCTATGAAAGAAAATATAAAAAAAAACCCTGAGTTGTACAAAGTTTTAAAAAAGTTATAATTGTTTATGAAAATTACCCACTCAAATAGAGACATTAGGCTATGGCTTTGGACATAGAAATTAAGTAGATCACCCATCATCATCATGTGTTAATTATACATCTATAACACACAGCATACTATAAATTAGACCTAATCAAAAGATCATTAAAATATCAAATTTATCAGTTATTGACTGACCAAAGTGCTCTTGGGAAGGAGCTGCCTTATACATTAAGGTATTTAATATGATAAATATGAAACTGTAGTAGGGTAAGCCAAACTTTAAGTCATTCAAAACTCATTCTAGTCCTTCAGGGTAGCTCACTGTCACCTCAGCAGAGAGTAGTGTGGAGGCCAGCCTTGGCCCAGAATTCTCCTGCATTGTGAGTTGTGACTTGTAAGTGAGGCATAGAATTCTTTGACTGCAAGGGTCTATTTGTGATGGCTAACAAGATGAGAAAGTGTTCCACTAAGGAACCTAGTGTCTACAATGACATAGGAACTGTGCACCCCAAATGTTTAGCAGAAAAAGGAAGAGGTTGGAAAGCCGTTGGGGGGGTATGGGGGGTTGGAACCAAATGCTTAGAACCTCAAGTTTTGTTTTTTGTTTTTTGGGGTTTGTTTTTTGTTGTTTGTTTGTTTTTTGTTTTTATTCAGTCAACTGTTTGACAAGGTCTAACATGATGCTAATATATCCATCAATGGCGTTTTGTCTGATTCAGGATCAATTCATCAATTTAGCCATGGATACAGTTACACTTCCTTCACAAGTGAAAATGAGAGAGGCATAACTGCACAAAACAAGGCACTATGTTTTAAATCATATGATGAACAATTAAAAATAAATCAATTGTATCTGCCGAAAATGGCTCAAAACAATGGAAACAGCTAATCCTGTAATCATTTAGTTGTCTTGAAGCTTTGTGTTGTTCACAGACATACTAGAAACATAGCTGGACAGAAACCTGATGGTTTGATCCTCATGATTATCAACAATCAAAACGCAGGAATGAGGCATGCACAATCACAGTCGTAGCATGGAAATGACAGCTCAAGCAGCAACACAACGTATTATGTGACTATTATCAACAATATATTATATGAGATCAAGGAAGGCATCATAGCCAAGTGGCCACTGCCTTTTGTTTGGCATCAAATGGAATGGGATTGAGAAAATAGGAATGGTCCCTATTGGGGAGAAAGATGGGGAGGGGCATTCGAATAGGAGTTAAGTGTCTTGAGTTCATTTGTCCTCATTAGGAAACAGTAGGAGATGACAAAAGTAGTTGCTGGCCGTACTGTGTGGGCCCTTGATTGCTAAGACGTCAAGATTTTAGTCTTTCAATAATAGAGAGCCCTTGAATGTTTTCTACAGGTGAGAGCTAGGACAAAGACAGCATGTTAGAGTGACTAAGCTGGTAAAAATGTGCATAACTTCTTGAGAACAAGGAGAGAAGGGCAGGAAAGAAAGGAAAGGAGTCAGAACAGTGCCTCTTAAACTTAATGTGCTTACGAATCCACCTAGGGAGCTTGTTAAAATTGCAGATTCCGAAGCCATACTCCGGAGAGTCTGACTCAGTGAATCTGAAGGGGGCCCCTAATCTCCATCTCAACAAGGATCAGTGTGATTCTGATTTAAGAGGTCTCAGACCACGATTTGAATAATACCAAATTAGATGACTGTCACAATAAACCAGGAGTGAAGTGGCCAAAGTTTGTAATGTAATTTTAGGACTACAAATGAAAAGAAAGGAAGCAATGGCTATTAGGGAAGAATGGATATGGTGTAGAAATGTTTGAGTACATAAAATCAAAGGGAAGAAATAGTCTAGTACAAAAATCAATGTATCTAATTCAACATGGTTTGTGTGTTTGCTTAAATAATTTGACTTGCTCACTTAAATACCAGTGCATATATAGATTATGTCCAGATGTAAAATGAAAAGATATAATTTGAACTAAAATATATGTAAATAAAAATACATATGGATTAACATACATATAAGTAAAAAGTATAAGTTTTAAAATGGCCCCATCACATTATATTCACACATCATTGTGATACCCAACTTTGCACATCACGGGTTTACTGAATCCTCAGTTAAGGTTCCGGGGCTGTTTTTATTATTATCTTTTCCAACTCTATGAAGGTTGCTCAGTTATCAAAACTGTCATCATTTAGCCAAAAGGCCACTCTAGGGACTCTATTGGAGCATCCTGAATCTGGGGGAGAAATAATTCTGATTTGAAATAATCACTTCTGTTTCCTGGAGTTCTGACTGTGAACTTTGTGTGTGATTTGGACAATATATATATAACAGGTAAAACATACCATCTTGAATTTACCATAGATGAGAAATTTCCAAGGAAAGAAATCAGGACACTATTGCTGTTAGGGTTCCCCTTACATTAATAGGTCACCAACGATGATATGAATGAGAAATATTAGGGCAGTTCAGTCTCATCAGAAATTTAAACAATTATCAAGAAACATATCTATCCTGGATTGATGCAAATGTTGAGTCTGGTGCCTTTACTGGTTTTCATCAGTGATCAGTAGCCAGGAGAAACCGTTCCCAAAAGCAATGCAATATCCCTAAAATTTCTTCTAATTCCTTATATTTCATACCTTTTAAAAATGTATGAGAACAGTTTAGCTTTCTGAATTGCTAATAATGTCTGGTGATTTTTTTTATAGATTATCTTCATAGTGTTAGATAGCATATTTTATTGGGAACTAGAAATGTTTCTTGGATGTGAATCCTGTCAGAAGTTATGGCGATTGCAAGTCCTAGGGACCAACAATGGAAGGGAAAGAGCTAAAGGAGTTCTCATTCTGTTTACTTTCTGCTAAAGTCCATCGTGAACACACAGTCCTTTATGTTTTAAAGGGAAATTTGCTTAAAATGAAACAAGAGACATGAAGCAGGAAAAGAATGGGAATTTGGGGAATACTCCGGCAGAGAACAAGTAGCCATAAAGAAAGTTGGAGGGACAGGCAATTTGTGCTGGGTAGAGGAACGCTTTCCATAAGGTGACCTACACCAACCGGAGCTATACTAGTTCAAACAGGTTCTTGTCTCTATAGGGCCTCTCTATGACCGATTCAGAGGACTTTGAAATCAGCTACTGGTACAGTGACACTCAGTTTTCCCATACGCACCACAAGGAGAATCTTGTCACTGAGATGTTACAAATGGCGATTTGATGGTGATAGAATTTGCTGTCTTGTAATTTTAGTCATCAGTGAACTGCTTTTATAAAGGTAACTTTAGCAAGTATTTTAGATTTTAATTACATTGATAAGGCAACGTGTAGAGTAAATTGAAGTGTCTAGGTGCCGCTATAAATTTATTTATGCAAACAGGTGGGGTTCTGGGTTAGCCAGATACCCACAGTTCAGTAAGTCTGCCGTGTTATGTCTCTCGTGAATTATTAGGTGGCTTATAATGAACATGTTTTCTAGTTTAAAAAGCTTTTTCCCTAGTATAAGTCCTTATCAAAAAGATCCAAGAGTAAAATTATATATGAACATATCCACATTAATGTAGACGTGTTTGAGGTATTTTATATTATACTGGTAAACTGTCGCGTGTCGTTTGATGTGTGTCGTTTGAGCACTCCAAGAAGCTTTGTCGAAAGTGGAGTTGCCTCCGCCCAACACACCCCATTTCAGATCCAAGCATATTTGTCTCAAAGTGTCTGCCAAGGACCCTTGTCTAAGGATAGACTCCCCTAACTGGATTATTGGGGGCGGATCTCCAACAAGTAAACAAAGAATCATTGTGTCCTTGAGAACAAGAAGGTAGTCCATTTCTAACGAATGTTACTATTGTTTATCCTATCATATAAAAGTTGCAACAATGAGAAAGGGAACTGAAAATCCAGCCAGGGGAAAGTCAATCAAGAGAAATTCTCCTACTGGAAGCTCAGCTGTGGAGAGAAAGGTCAGTGGGAATGCAAGCTGACTGCTTCACCTTCCCGTCAGGTTCTGCCAGGTGTCATGGTTTGGCAATACCACCTCTGTTTATGGTTATGTGTTCTTTTATGTGGAAACCTCACCTGAAAGGCCACCCTGCCTGGGACTCTTAATAGGGAACTCCAGCTGACTACCTTAAAGGAGCTTCTTCAGTCTGTTCTGCTAAATAGTTGTAAGCTTCCAAATTTGAGAATGCTGCCTATTTGTTTGTCCTTTGACTGAGAGGTATTGTCCAAGGGACACTTGGCTTAGTTTCTCTCTCTCTCTCTCTCTCTCTCTCTCTCTCTCTCTCTCTCTCTCTCCTTCCCACCCCCCTCTGTTCCTTCTTTCCTCTGAAGCTAAAAACCTTAAAGGGGTTTCCCAATCTGGTTATGTTGAGTACCCAATTTCTTTTTCTTTTTCTTTTCTTTCTTTCTTTTTTTCTTCTTCAAGACAGGGTTTCTCTGTGTAGCCTTGGCTGTCCTAGACTCACTTTATAGACCAGGCTGGCCTCGAACTCACAGAGATCTGAGATCTGCCTGTCTCTGCCTCCCAAGTGCTGGGATTAAAGGTGTGCGCCACCACTGCCCGGCGAGTACCCAATTTCTTGATGATGCCTTTTATCTGTCAATCTGTTTTCAAGTTGTTATAGAACTGTACCTTTAAGCCATTTGGTGAGTATTTTAGTGAATTAGATGCCACTTTTCTTCTCTCCTTTGTTTCTTCTTTAATTAATATGGGGGAAAAAGTAAGAAAGTAAGTGTTTATGATCAATATGCCAGATGTTGTTATAGTAGGCATTTCACTATGCTATAGGAACTACTAATCATAACCTTTCAATGAGAAAGATGATGATGATGATAATTTTGCTAATGAGGACTAAAGTTTCATGGCTAGAAAACACTGGAACCTAGTTTTTATTATATACATCTATGTTGTAATAACCAAATATCAAATAGATCAAAAATCCTAATTTTGGCTTGAGTGGGTGAAAATATTAGGCATACAGCAAATAAAAGTATGTTGAAGGACTATTAATATTTAATATTGATTTATATTTTTAATAAATCAGCACTTACTCCTTGACCAGATTTACACCCAAATAACCATACAGAGGGACTAGGATATATTTAATTAGCCTATAACAAAATGCTATGCAATAATTACTCCATCCTAAACCTCCAAGCTAGTATAATTTCCTCCCATTCAGATTTCCCACATTATACTTGCTTTTTACTCATATGTTAGGTCTAGCTCATTCCTCCTGGTGTTTTCTGGTCCTCTCCATATTTATCCCTTTTCTCCTTCCTGTTCTTTCTCTTCCCTTCACTGGACCAGGATGTCCCACTCTATTCTCTGTTATTGCTCAGCATTGGCTAGTTGGCTTTTATTGGCAACAAAGAGAACAAATGGTGACATGTTAACCCTTGAGACAGATATTTAGAAAAAAACTTCACAATGCAATGTCTTAACTGAAACTAGATAGTGGGGTAGAGAAATTAGCATTTGAATGAACAAGGGTAAACTGCACAGTCCACAAGAACATTATGCCAACAAAAGTAACAGAAAATGGTGAATACTAGATAAATTGATAGATAGATAGATAGATAGATAGATAGATAGACAGACAGACAGACAGATAGATAAATACATAGATACATAGATAGAAGGATGCATAGATACATTACATAATGAAATCATATATGGGCATATGTAATAGATACTGTACTAAGCATTTTGTATTTTTATTTAATCTTTATAGTAACTTTGCACAGTTGCATCTATTATCATCCTCCTTGATGAATAAAACCTGAGAATTAGGGTAATGTAAACCATTCCACAAGACACCTAGAAAGCCATAGAACTTTCTGCATACAGTACCCATTCTCTCAAAAGCCATGAAAAATATTTGTAATGCACAATTGTACCATTTAATTACAGTGAGACTTCAGTTTGCCTATTTTGAATAGATTCATCTCATGCAGATTACTTGACCAATGTTAAGAAAGAGGTGGGTAAATTAGCCTAGTCTGCAGCTTGTAGTTGGTCAGCATCTTGGTACTTCAAGAAACCACTTGCAAATAAAATATAGAGCTACATTTAGCACACTCCACAAGGCATTCTGAAAATTTTAATGTGTTCAGATAAGGATGTTTCTATTATTTATGCATGAAGAAAACACGCTGTTTTCTAATGCACCGAGCAAAGGGGAAAACTACTCAACCTTAGCAAGATCCTATCACGGATGTGAGGTGCATTTTAATGGTAGCGCTATGCTAGTAAGAACAGTCACTCACGGACTTCTTTATCCTCCATATACTGTGTCAAAACTATATTGATTGAAATAAATAAAATCTTGTGCTAGTGAGATGGCTTGGTGAGTAGAGGCATTTACTGCCAAGCCAGATGACCTGAGTTTGACCTCTAGGATGCATGAAAAGAGGAGAGCACCAATTACCTTGAGATGCTCTCTGACTTCCAAGTATGTCTTGTGGAATTAAGTACATATCTGAATACACACTACCAACACCAACACCACCAACAACGATGACAACAGCAACAACAAGGAATGGATGTAATGACATTTTTAAATCCCTGTATCACTGTGTAATCTCTGAGAAGCCAGAGTGAGCATAAGTTAGACTCCAGCTGACTTTTAAATTATATGCATATTTTTCTTTTCTTGAAGTTATTATTTTCTAATATTCTACTCATAAAACACATGAAAATGTAACAATTGAATAGAAATAAACAATGCGTTTGCTTTTTTAAAAGCACTAAGTTATTAAAACTGCTGCATTTACAAATGAGGTAAATTCCTCCCATGTTAGTTTGTGCCCCAGAACTGATGCTAATTTCTGGAATAAAAATGCATTCCCAGAAGGACTGAGCACTTGAAACTGACCTGAGATGTTAGTTACTTTAGATCTTGAAGAGTTATAGCACCACAGATAAGTCACACGTTGGTTCTCATCCAAGGTAAAACCTTTGTGATTGAATGATAAATGAGCTTCCACCTTCCAATCACAAATAGGTGTAGCTACATTAGGAATTAAGCTTAGTTGCCTTGGATAGTTGTCTAAATGTATCCACAGACTTCTGGAAGGTTAAGGAGTTTAAACTTGGTACAAAATTCAAGAACTGATTTTGTTATTGTAACATGGGAGAGTACGTCCCTATCTCTAATAGTAAAGGTTCCAAACAGGAGTAGCTGGAATGCTTGCTAATCCTCTGTGCAATGACCATCTGATTAATGGAAGAAGAGAAACAAAAGTTATTACATATACGTATATGAAATATGTAACATATGATTTAAGGACACAGACTATCACAGTACGTTACATGACCTCTGAAATAAAGACAGTCCTGCATTCACACAGATAGTCTCAGTTAGTAATGGCAGGAACACCAAAGGAAAGCAATAAAATTAATGTCTACTATATAGAACTGATTGCTTTGCTCAATTCTTATAAAATCACATCGTGTGCACATTCTCATAAACCTGACTTAGTAAACTTGAAAAAAGACTTTGCGTAAAACCCACATACATTTCAGGGATTCAAGTTCTTTCTCTCTGGGGCTTATTTCCACCTTTTGAACCGAACATTTCCTTGTCTGGGGGCTCAAGGCCTGTTAGTAGAGGTGCTTGTGCTGTGGAGGGACAAGCAAGAGATACCCATGTAGGAGATGAACTCTGAGAGAGGCAGTCTGAAACACAGCCTGGCTTTGTCCATGTCCACCGTGTGCCTGGGATACGACAGTATCTTCTCAGTACCTCTCTGTCTGTCTTTACTGAGTTAATTCTTGAAACACAGAAAGAACAAAGTCTACTTAGAAGAGATCCAGTAATTACTGGTTATCTCCACACTTGAGGGACCTGCCTCTTTCTTCTAGAGCAGTGAGGTATTAAGTGTGTGCTCCACCTTCATCCTTGCTCCTCCCTTCTCTGCAAGCTCTATTGTTTGCAGAATAGTAATCAAATAATCAAAGTAATCAAGTAACGTTCTGATTCTAAGACAGCTATGTTTGGATATTCAGGTGAAATGAGGAGTAGATATTTAGGGATATACATGTTCTGAGATAAGAAGACTCAAAGATGAAAAATGGAGCAGTTTCCTGTTCTGTACTCCAGATTTTCCAAGGGTATTTATTATTATTATTATTATTATTATTATTATTATTATTATTATCATTATCATTATTATTATTATATTTTTATTTTAACTCAGGATTCATTTAAAACTAACTTTTGATAGTAGTACATATTATAGTTTAAAATCTTATTTATTTATTTTTATTATTTTTTTTAATCTGGATGTTTGTACTCAGATACGTGCCTGTCAAGCCCCTAGGACTGGCTGGATTACAGACAATTGTGAGCCACTTTGTGGGTGCTGGGAATTGACCCAAGGCCCTATGGAAGAACAGTCAGTCACTGCTCCTACCTGCCGAGCCATATTTCCAGCCCTGACAGATTCTATTTTAAATGCCATAATTATATTTTTGTATTGGAGTCCTATTTTGATTTCTCACTTTTTATTTTTATGCTACCATAGTCTGGAAAGTTTGCTCAGTGGTTTTATTTGGCAAAGACACAAAACTGGAGTGTATAAATGGCCCACAGCTTTCTCTTCTTCTAGGCACTGAGTATTAAATGTCACCAAGCATGCCACTTCCTCCTACTGCTTTCCCTTTGGTCTGTTCTATTAGTAATGATGAAGGATTTCTGCCCTATCGTGATTCTGATGGTGACTGCTATGTTTATTACACAATATCTAGTATATGCAAATGCATCTGCAAGATAATGCTGTGTAGTCCATAATTCATAAGCTGTGATTTTGTCAATTCATTGTCTCGACCTGTAAACTCCTTTCTTCTCCCACCTACCGCCTTTTCCTTCTTTATTTGGTAGTAGATCATTTGTGACTTGGTGAACTCTATAACCTTTTGATTATTAAATAACTTTAATAAAAATCATGGACATATGTGTTCGCTAAAACCTCACTATTTGAGTGTGATTTAAACATCTGTCACTTCTACTTCGCCTGGAAATAGTATTATCGTAATACTGTCCTTCAGCCTCTACTACGTAACTAATGACCCTGGATGTTAGTTTGAGAAAAGAAATACTGCACTAAGATGTAGCTGTGGGTTTAATATTTCATTTCTGCCTCCTCCTGATCACCATCATCGTCATCATCATCATCATCATCATCATCATCATCATCACCTTTTGTCCTTCCCTTCCTCCTCCTCCTTTGTCAGACAGGCTCTCCACATATAGGCCTGACTGTTCTGTCACCTCACTATGTATGCTAGGCTGGGCTCAACTCACAGAGATCTGCCACTTTTGCCTGGGAAGTGCTGGAAGTAAATGATGTATTACCATATATGGTTGTTTGTTTCCTTTCTTTTTTCTTGACTTTGGTTTCATAAGCATGGTGTTACATCATCTTCTGTCACTTGCTTTATTCACTGAACAAAAATATCTAATATTTGCACATTTCTTTGCATATTCGCTCATGATACAAAATCTATTTTAATATTATTGTTGTTCAACATTTAGTTTGGTTCCATGGTTTGTTATAGTACTGACGACATATATATCGCTAGCTGAGTTTGTGTGTAAGACATTTTTTTATGCTATAAGCCCTGGAGTAGAACTGTGAATCAACTTGTATGTGAATGCTTATATTTGGAAGGCAAGAGCAATGTGTTTGCTATTACCCATATAGAAGAGTTTCCATTATTCTATATCTTTACAAAATGTATCGTATAGCTCCATTTGCTGAAATATAGATATAAAAATCCCCAGTATTCCATATAGGATTGATGATGATATGGATCACTGTGTCTTCTGCTTGACCACCATATTCTCTCCTCTTCTGCAGAGTATCTGAGAATATTTCAGTTTTTCAATATTCGGTGATAAATTGGAATATTTATCTTGGCACAGCCCTTTGCAAACTACATGCCATAAGCAATATCATCTCCTGGTTTCTTGCTTTCTTGATCGTTTTTTTTGGTGAATGCAAGTTCTAAAAGTTAATACAGTTTTGTTTACCCAGTCTCTCAATGTTTGTTTGTGTGTCACATAGAAAAGAAACCCTCCGGTATGGGGACATCACGATACACTGTTGATGCTGTCAGTGGATGCGTGGTTTCATATAGAATGAGAACATAATCATATCAGCTGAAATGCTATGCCGTCCACCCACTGATAGCACTGAATGACCCATCCACTGACATTTTGCTTTTCAGAGGTTTATGTTTAGTTTATCCCCTTTGTCATCCAAGAAAGATCACAGGTTGGGAGTACAGATAGGCAAGGGCTCGAGTTTAGGGGATGACATCATACAGACATCTGACATTACATAAGTAACTGTCCGGTGAGCTGCAGTCCCCTGGTATGTATGGCTAGGGCACCTCAGTTCTGAAATATTTGCTAATTACAGCATCTGTCTCCTTTTCAAATTTAGAATCATTACTTTAAATTTCTGTTTTCTTAAATGAATAAATATATTCAGACACACTGCCATGTTAATGCCTGTCCCCTTGCTCTTCAGGATCTCAATTTGCTAAGAGTTCATATCTGGTTAAAATAAATTAAGAATCTAGATATTTGGCCATTGGTAGTTGGTCCTGATTTCATAGCAGCAGCTTCTTTTGTACCTTCTCTTATACCTCACTGAGTCCAACATTTCAAGGAATACTGATTCTTATTAAATTTTTCATTGTCAAGTACCAGAGCTTAAACATCCTTCTTAAAAAGTCAGCTCATAGGAATATTTCACAGATGGACATTTAGCACCTGAGTAATTAATTTAAAGTGTCACAAAACACTTTAAATGTTCTGTGACATCTTCTGAGGGATTTGAAAGCATCTTCTCATTTTAAGTATATGCCAGCTGTACAATTGTCCATCATTTCTGGAGTCATTTCAGCAATAAAATTATATACAGCCATAAGTGCTTGTATTTTGCTCCTTTATAGATTAGCCTTATGAGACTTTTCTTGGCAAAGCATAATCTTTTTCCAATAAAGTAGAATACTTTCTCCACTTATGGTAAATAGATACACACCACAGACATCCTTCCCCCCCCCCCCTTATCACATATAAAGTAAGGCTTTTCTTCAATGAAATTGTATAGTTTAATATTTTCTAGGCATTTTAAGTGAGTATTATGATTCTAAGTTTAAAAATCTAACAGTGTGTAGCTACAGAAATATGATTACTAAGTCTAAAGTTTTTATCACAACCAAAGTAGACCTCTTTGATACATATATTTATTGAGACAGGGTTTCTATGCATAGCCTAGGCTGTCTTGGACTTGCTTTGTAGACCAGGCTAGCCTTGAACTCACAGAGATCCACTTGCCTCAGCCTCCCAGGTGCTGGGATTAAAGGTGTGCACCACTATGCCCGGCTCTTTCATATATTCTAATTTCCAAACAGCCTCTACGTCACTTCCTCTCAGGCCATTGCTGATTAGACTCTTTCTCATCCACAGCCAGTTTATCAGTTTCTTTGCACTTGCTTGGCCATAAGCTGAAGTGCAGGCTTCCTCCTAACAGCCTCCAGATTCCCGCTGAAGATGACAACCTATCATATCAACCATCCTTGGCCAGCCTATAGAAAAGAGGACGCTCAAACATCAGGACCCAATTTCTTGATTTGTTTCAGTGTACATCCTAGTACTTAGCAACCCTTGGCATGTTTATGAGGTTGAGTGTTCATTCGGTGGGTTCCCAAGCAAAAACGAAAGGTAGAAATTTTCTCTACTTAATTGTCTTCTGCATCTCTAGAGCTTAATGCTTGGCACATATTAAGCGTTCAGCAAATATTGCCCTGTGAGTGCACAAGCACTCAGACAATTAAAGAACAGTAGAGTAAGGCCTACATTGGCTGTATCAAATGTCCACAGAGGCTAGCATAGTTCTTTTAGTTTCTGCTGAAAGACATGCTGACATTCAAACCTTAAAATGTGAAGAGAACAGTATTGCTAGAATTAAACAAAACAGTGCATGAAAGTATGTGGTAGAGTGTCAACACTTAAAGGATCAGTGAATGTATGTAAAGTACTTGTCTGGATCCTTTTCCTTCTTTGATGTCACAAAGGAAACTGGCTTTGGTGTAGAGTAGGCCAATTCACTGCATCTCATACTCAGCACACTTCTTATTCTTTTCCTTCCTACTCAAATGCCATTGCTTCCCTTCTACACTCATACATTTCACATCCCTAACCATGGACATTAAACCCAAACCACCCAGAAGGGCTCCTTTTTGATGACATTAGCACAGTTATTATATTGCCTCAAAGAGCACAACAAAGTGATTCTTTGCTCAGTGTTTGAAAACTTGACCATCTCTGCTCCTCACAGAGCCGTGTAATTTTTTCCCCGTTTTCTGGATAGCCAATGAACCCTTATTTCTATCATGTTTTTGCTTATCATAGTCTCTATATCTGGTACTCATATACAGTCATATGTGAATTCACACATCACCATAACAGCCTAATTCAACATGTACTTGTAGTCTTGGCATCAACGTAGATGGCATTTACTGTTTGAGAAGACTCACGATGCCTTAATAATTGGATATGCTTCCTTGTGGTTTAGAGTTGAAAGCTTGGTCACACAAGCAACACTGAGAGGTGAGGATTTGGGGAGAAATCAGACTATGAAAATAGGCTGTTAATGGACTGATAATTTGAAGACATTATTGAGCTATGCTAGGATATATAGTATAGGTCCTCATTCAAGGAAATGGGCCATTGGATGCATGTGTTTGGAAGATGTACCTTATACGTGTCTCCTTCCTTCATGTTATGCATCTCAGATGCCCTGAAGTAGGTACTTCTGCTCTGCCACATAGTTCCCACCATGATGCTCTACCTGACCACAAGCTCAGCAACAACAGAATCAAGCAACCATGAACAGAAAGTATTGAAACCATGAGCCAAAATAAAATTTTCTTTTCTCACTTTTTTCCTCAGGCATTTTGTGACAGCAACAGAAACTTTCTACCATAGCAGCAGACATATCAATATATATCCCTAAATTAAAGTTGGATGCTTATTATTTCCCCAATACACAAAGCTCTTGATGGCATTATCTCTTGGTGGGTATTTTCATGAACTAAGCACCAAAGTGTTCATGAGAATTGGCATTTATAGATAAGCAATGCCTTCCCTGAAGATTAGTACCATTAGGGTGTTACAAAATTGGTTTCTGGTGAGCCACACACCAGTTTGAGATTCCCACAATGATGTAGATTTAATAGCATGATAAGCAAAAACATATTTAAGGCAACATTTTCAGCTCAACATTAATTGCACCAAGTGGAATAGAAATTTTAATAGTATATTTCTAATATATGACTAGATAGTTCATACTTTTAAGAACTCTGTATCTCAAAGAAATGTATGATGCCCATTTCCACTCAATAGTGAGGACCTGGGTAAAATCTAAGGCTTTCTGTGAAAGCTTTGAATATTTCCAACTAGATAAGAGTTTAGCCATGTGTAACACAACATCCAGTGAAAAAAAATTCTAACTTCATATGAATCATCACCAAGCTGATGCCCCTTGACAAATGAAACAACACAGGGGTATAGAATATATGCAAAGTAAAAGTCTTGTTTAAATCTTTCTCTTGTCACAAAGGTAGACGTTGGCCCTTAGCTGTTGCAGCCTACTGTTTAGTTCTGTACCCTGGGCTAAATAGAGTTGCTGCAGGTTTTCTGTTAGCTGTGAATTGACATCTTTCTGCTCCCCAGCATTATTGACAAGAATGTTCTCCCTTGCTAATAACAGCACATTGCGTGATTGATTTTGTCATTAGTGAAGACTTGAAATGTGTTGGTACTAGAAGGGGGTAATATGTAATCTCTGCTTGGTGGTCATGGCACCAACTTGCCACTTAGTTCAGTTTGTTCAGGAAAAAAGGCATTATTTGTTTACCTGATTTTCTATTTTTTTATACAGATGTAGATTAGGGTCAATAATGATAATACTCAAGAACTTCCATGTTAACCAGTTCACAAAGATTTCTCAGACTTAGAATTTTAGGGTAAAGGTAATTTATCTGGCACAGAGTCAGAGAAAGCCAGTGCATCAGCTGAACTTCGTATAGTGTTGCTTCAGCCTGGTGGGGATTCCCAATATTAATAAGTAGAGGGTTTCTGGGGAAGAGAGGGAATGCTCAACTTTGAACAGTACATGGTGTTTTTTTTTTAACACAAAAGCCAGTAGAGTAATTGATAAACTATATTTTTCCATGAAAGCTGGGCATTAAGCTGCTTTTAACTGGGAGTGTTTGAGACTTGTGACAAGCATGAACCATTAACACGCGCTGTGTTTTTAAGTCATACAGTGAAGAACTGGGATGGACTGGGATGGATGAGCAGTTACTAATCAACAAAGATATCCAAAGAACATCCTTTTCCCAAGAGCATTCGGTCATCCTCCTAAAACACTGCTTCAATTCATCAAGCAAGAGTATTGATTCACAAACTTGATTCTCAGTCACATTTTACTTGCAACTTTAGCAAAAGTGTAAAGCCCCAAGTATCATCCTACTTTAAGGAGCCTTTGCCTATATATTCTGAAATAGTTACCCAGCTGATTCTGACAAGACAGAGTTTTTAAATACTCATCTAAGAATCAACACTCAACATTTCAAATCCCCACAGTCGATAGGCGCAACAAAGTTACTATTGATGAAAATAATACATAGGATTCCTATTTGCCAAGAACTGTCAAAATTTCTAGCTGTTACCAAGCATTTATCTTATTTAAATCATTGACGTAAGTATATTCTCATTAAAATACTCATAAGCTTTTGTAAGATAGGGAGAGCCCTATTTTGCACAAAGTTGACAGGCAAATGATATAGTTAAGGCCATATTAGTAGGACCTGATGAATTAGCAGCCAGCCTGCAGTCTCCAATTCTATTGAGCAATCCATTAAAAATCAATAACCTATGTGAATTATGGAAAACTGAAAATTTCACAAGTAAGGAATATGTCAAGTGGTTTCTGCTCCCTTGAAAAGGTTCCTGACTTGTAATTATATGCTATAAACAAAGTAAAAACTTAAAAACATAATGGCAATTATAGATAAAAGAATATATTCCTGTGTCACAAGGAAGTAGAAAACTGACAATGAGAAGTGGGTCAGATTTGAGTTATTCTGTTTAATCTGCCAAAGGAATCATAAATAACTTGACCATTAGCATCTGAGATGTTGGAATTTTTAGTTAGAGTTATATTATAATACTATAGTTTGGGGAAGGAAATGGGTGGGAAGCATCCAGATGAAAGATGGAATTGGTTTACTTCTTTGAAATGGCTCCTGATGTTAACAAGGCTAAGAATTACAAAGGATCAAAAACCCAGTTGTGCTCTAGAACATTTTATTTTTTTTCTTTCTTTTCACATCTGGGAAGATATTGGTATGATTCCCTCTAGGGAATGATTGTCGTATTTGTGTTTTCCAATCCTCCCTGGGGAAAATGGTGCTTCAAAGACTTTTGCCTCTTTTATCTCTGGACCTCCTTTCTCGAAGTTTGTGCATGACATACATATGAACAGAAAGCCCAGGCCAAAAGTCTGAAGGAAAGGGACGTTTACAAACATGACAGCTATTGCGGGGTCTTCTGTATAGTGCTAAATTATTGCCATTCCCAGAAGAAGATGCTTCTATATGTCACGGGGCCGTTTAAACACTCATTGTGGTAGGAGAGTGTTTCTTTTTCCTATTGCTATTTTCTTCATGGCATCTATACTGAACATTCACTGTATAGAGATGACTGGATTTTCAACACTCCAAGGGCTCCTGATTTTAAGTACCTTTCTACATATTCAAATCACGTCATGACTTTCTGCAGAGAACAAAATGATTAAGCTGCCAATGAGTTATTATGAGTTCGAACTATCTGACAAATAATGGATGGTACCATGGTGACTCCCACAATGACAAATCATTGAATTAATAGTGAGGAGGTGATCTTTAAGTAACACAATAATCTCAAAAAAGTGCATGGAATGTCTCCATAGTGCTTTGAAATTATCTCAATGTCTTAAAAATATTTGATATTGCAGGAATATATTAATTCTAAGAGATGAAAGTTGAATCCAGACTGTAGCATCAAGTGTGACTATGTCTGTGTAATAATGGCACTGCGTGCTTTAAAATGCTTTGGTAATAGAGCTGTGCTCTGTTAAATGTGGCAGAAAAGCAAACTGCAGTCAGGTTTAGAAGGTAGCAACCACTGAAGATAACCAGACGTTTGTAATGAAAAAGGTACCCCAAGCTTAAATGTGGTCAGAGAGCTCAGCTCTATCTCTCTGGTCAAAAGACCGTTCATCTTGATTCCCAGCTAGCTCTTCTTTCCAGGACCAAAATGCTAGGTAGAGGATCTCCAGAAGAAAATAGTGAGCGTTCTTCCTGCTGTAGGAAAGATTCACAGAATATTTAATCCTATGGCAGAGATCTAGACTGAATTAATCTTAAATATTAGATCGTCATGCAGATCTTTTATATATATATATATATATATAGCTACACATAAACACAGCATTCCTTGCAACTTTGACAGGTCGCATCCCTTTTCTTTAAAAGCCTGCATCCTGAGGCTCATTTTCAGCAAGCTCTAAGAACCAGCCAGGAATCATCAAATGCATTTCTGTGAGAGGAGAGGACCTAGTCAAGCAGCGAAGAGCAAACCTCCGGGCAGTGAGGAGCAGGGAGGGAGGGAGGCGCGGGTAAAGGGAGGGGAAGGACCCAGAGTGCGGGTCTGACTCCTGACTGGCTGGAGTGGTTTTGGAGAAAGTCATAGCACCAGCTGGCCAGTCGGGAGCTGTCCAACTTTTCAGCAGGTTCAGGTGCCCAGACTCAAGAGCCAGCTCCTGCTGCAAAGAGCAGCTTCTGTAAGAGCTAGCTGCCAACAGTCCCTAATCTCACCTGCGGTGCACTGAAGAACGAAAAGAGAGGAGGGCAGAAGAAACTGACCATCAGAGAAGCCTCGCCTGCCAGTCTTGGCTACTTGGGAGCAACCGGCGCGCCTTTCTGTCTCTGCCACCCAGCAGGGATCCCTGTGGCGTTCTGTGATCGCTCCCGCTAGCAGAGCCCCCTCTCGGTGGCCTGGAGCCTTTCTGGCCGCTCCAAGTCGGAAGCGGAGCCCAGCCTCTGTTGCCTCGGCAAGCGGCAGCACCAGTAGCCGGGAGGCTCTCGGGCCAGCGCGGTGGACCCAGCGGGGCAGCGGGGCACGGAGCCGGCCAGGATGGAGGCAGAGGGCAGCAGCGTGCCGGCTGGAGCGGGCAGCGACGAAGGTAGCGATGGCTCCGGAGGGGCCGCACTCAAAGCCCCCAAGCATCTCTGGAGGCACGAGCAGCAGCACCACCAGTACCCGCTCCGGCAGCCCCAGTTCCGTCTCTTGCACCCCCATCACCACCTGCCCCCGCCGCCGCCACCCTCGCCCCAGCCCCAGCTACAGCCACCGCCACCGCCCCCACTGCCGCCACCCCCGCCACCGCCCGGAGCTACCCGTGGTCGCTACGCCTCAAGCGGGGCCAGCCGCGTCCGGCACCGCGGCTACTCCGACACCGAGCGCTACCTGTACTGCCGCGCCATGGACCGCACCTCCTACGCGGTAGAGACCGGTCACCGGCCCGGCCTGAAGAAATCCAGGATGTCCTGGCCCTCATCGTTTCAGGGGCTCAGACGGTAAGTGGAGAGCGCCCCCTCCCCCATTCATGCAAAGGTTCACTACCCCTCTTCTCCAATCCTCTGCCAGTCTTGGAATCCAGGGGTCAAATTTAAGAAACTCAGGGAGGGTGAGCAGGGGCGTGTCTGTCCTTGCCCTAGAAGATACAATTCAGGTGTGCAATAGACCTGAAAGCAAAGTATAATTGTTAACTGGTGTGTGTGTGTGTGTGTGTGTGTGTGTGTGTGTGTGTGTGTGTGTG
>OU015758.1:9360528-9386802 GCA_907169655.1 Acomys percivali | reverse complement strand
ACACACACACACACACACACACACACACACACACACACACACACACACAGAGGATTCTGCAGGAGGAGGTGGACTTTACATACATGCACACACAGAGTCGCACAAGGGTTTTAGGAGTTGTTGTTCCTTTCCACGTTTGTTGGCAAAGCGGGATAGTCATGTAGCCTTAGATGAGGCAGGCACTGATGCCTCTACATCAAGCCCCCACACTAGACAATGAGTGACATTAACATTGGTTGTGTAAACAGGAAAACCTGGGGCCAGGTTTGTTTGTCTAGCTCTTACAGCAAATAGGTTGGGTTAATGAGAAAATAATGATGCTTTCCAACTGTATGCCTGTGTGGGGATGTGCATGTGCAAGTATGTCTCCCCGTGTGCTGTATTCCAGATGAATCATCTAGACAAGCAGTGTGCTAACCTTTATGTGTGGTCATTCCTTTAGCTTGCTTTGCTCTCTTCCTCCTCCCTTGCTTCCTTGGGTACCTTGTTGACAGCACTGTGTCTGCCCAATGCAAAAGATGAGAATTGCAGCTAATCTCAATTCAGGTCATTTAAAAGTCTGATGACTGATGTTGGTGGCAGAGATTAACAAATCAATATGCAAGCTTCATCCTTATATTGTCCAATCACACATGGAGTCTTGCTCTTCATTCAAAGAGGCGGTCATGCTGCCCAGTGGCTCCCCAGGGGTCGAGCATCATATCATATGGGTTCAAAACAACAGAATGGAGGCAAGGATATTACTCTGCATACTTGACCTATTAATACAAAAAAAATGGGCTAGTGAATCCTTAATAACTATTAAACAAGAATAAGCATTCTAGTTTAATATGTGGGTTGATTGCTTTTGTAAGATCTCTTAATTGGATACATGTTTTTTTTTTTAAATAAAATTGATTTGTTTAAGGAGAGTAGAACTGAGAAAAAGAAGAAGATTGGAACAGAAGCATTGCATCATTGATCTGAGTTTAATTTTTGCTATGTTCCATACACTGATTAATTGATATATCTGAAATTCCTTACTTGAATGGTTCAGAGAAAAGCTAAAATGTACAGTGGTTGCATGCTGCCTCCACTGTGTCTCATCTGATATAGTGTTGCCATTCTATTTAGGGATTCCTGACTTTAAATTCTTTATGGCACTTGCTACATATTTCCCACAGGTTCACACACTGAACGTAATCCTTTCTTGAATAAAATTCCTTTTGCAAATAAATGTGTTTCCGAGGGGACATGGATATGAGTTCCATTCATTAGAGGAAGTGGTAGTGTTAGGGAAGTTTCACATCTATTACCTTAGTAGGCTCTTCCACTGATGAAAAGATGAACTGTATTATCTCCATTCTGTAGACAAGAGCACTGGGGCCCTGGAGGATGCAAGTTATTTGTTCAACATCACATAGAGTAGAGGGGTCAGAATTGAGACTGAAATGCAGGTCTTTTGACTGCATTCAGGAAGGCTAAGGCCTTCCTGGAATAAACATGTGTGATTCCTGACATAAGTTGACAGCATCAAGGATATGTGAAATCATGCTAGAAATTTATATCAATTTGTACTACAGGGTATGAGCCCAGATAAACAAAAAGGGAGATATTTAAATCATTCTGAAAGTGACAGTATAAGCTTCCAGAAGCAATGTGAGCTCTCAATTTGTCCTGCCCAAAATAATCTAGTGTCCGTTATCACATAGGGCAAACTTTGTAGTTTGCATAATGCATACAATAATAAATATGAATTAGTATTTGAAGACATTAAGACTAATCAAAACACTTCAATTTGTTTTCATTTATCTTCTAGAAGAGAATCAAACAAGAAGCACAAGTATGTGCGCACACACACACACACACACACACACACACACACACACACACACACACCCCATGATCTGAATAGGGATTTAAATTGTATGTGAAAATTAATGTATGAAATAAACTTCATGAATATCTGAAAGAATGATTGCCATGGGTTATTAAGAAATATATGCTTCTAAAAGGCTATTTGTATCATGTACAGAAGCATGTCTAGATGTTAATTATCTTAATTTTGAGACTCAATTATACTACATGAAGCAATGAGAAAGAAGCATCTTGTTTCAGTGAAGGATTTTTATGTCAACAGGAAGGAAACAGGTCTGAGACATTGATGGTCATTTCATTTGATTTCATGGAAGACATGAATGTGTCACATACATTTTGTATTAAGATGTATTTCACAAGGTAGATTTATTAATATCAATATAGAAGAAACTTAGAAGAGTGAAAATTCCAAAGTGAGTCTGTGTACTATCAAGAGAACTAAATGAAATATGAAAAGAATGTTAAGATATTCTTTTAAATGTATATACCAGATTTATAATTTCAACTAAGAAGACTTAAAATTACTGCAGCTGTTTAGTTTAGCTGATAGGAGCTCTCTGGTTGACTTCTTTGTATATGGGAAAACATTTTCTTTATCAGTAATGTATATTTCAATCTTTGCAATAACTCTAAATTCTTAATAAACAATAAGAATTGGAGATTCAAACATTATAGATAATTTTTTTGATTCTATAAAAAAACCTCTAGAAGGCAGAGATGTAAATATTATGAAGGTGACATTTGAGTTAAGACCGTCAGAGAAAAACATCTGAAGTCTCTTTTCATACTAAACATAAATCTAGGTGTGCTGTAACACTGATGTGACATTAGCTTTGTAAATATGTGGACTTTTAATATGTGAAAGTAAATTTTATATTATACTATTTCAGTACTATTAAAATCAATATGAAGACTGGGAACTTGCACAGAATATGCAAAGCCCTGGTTGGATCTCTACCACCGCTAATAAAATATTAATCAGATTTTTACTCTCCTCTTCTGGATTAAGAGAGCTGTTCTCTATTGTTTTTTATTGGATTCATCAAGGACTTTTATTGCAGCAGTTTTCTTCAATGAGGTGTGCAAAGATACTCTTAAGTCTATGGCGCACATCTTGAGCTGCACATTACAAAAGTAATTGGTTAAGAATGTCATTTACATTGTATGTATCAATAAAGTCAAGTTTGGGGGCTTATGAAGAAAAACTTATTTTTATATTTTTATTCTTTTAATTTTTGTAGCCAGTAAAAGGTTGACACATTTAAATTTTATCTAAGAACATTAACTATTAACAGTATAAGAAAAGGCTGGCCAGGTGGTGGTGGCACACACCGTTAATCCCAGTACTTGGAGGTGGAGGATAGGCGAATCTGTGAGTTCAAGGCTAGCCTGGTTTACAGAGTGAGTTCCAGGACAGGCAAGAAACTCTGTCTCAAAAAGAGAGAGGGGGTGGCTCATTTTTTTAATGTTTCTTATATGTTTCCAAAATAGTAATAGACATTTAAAAAGAAAACTAATTTAAACATTTCCCCTTGTTTACTTCCACTGGAAGATTGTCTTGCTATGCTTTTTAAAATACCTTTTCTGACAGCCTATTCTGAGATGTTAATGAATTGGAAACACATCGTGAGTCTATCACCTTACAATTGGTTCTGAAACTTGAACCTTCCATGTTTCCTGGAATTAGTGAACAAGAGGCAAGTTGGGGTGTGTGTGGGGCGGATTTTAAAAGAGGAAGTGGAAAGGAAGACACTGGGAATTTGTCCTCCAAAATGAAATTATTTGTGAACTCTTATCTTTTTCAAGTTAACGTCATTTGCTCACTTCCTGCAGTAATGCAGGGAGAAGGTACCATTTACCATAAACAAAGAGAAAGGACTTAATGCAACCTACCTGAACACTACCCTTCACTTACTCTTGAAGAATTGTGTCCTGAGATGTTTAATTGCTCAAATGGTTTTTTGGCAGAAGCGAATGTGCAATTTACACCTTCCATATCTCTCGACAATTAATTCACATGTTACACTTTGTGGCCATCTGTTTTGCTCTGCTTTGTTTCATTGTGACATGGGGTCTCATGCAGCCCAGGATTGCTTTGAACTCATTACATATCTGAAACTGGCTTGAACTCCTGATTCCCATTGCTGGGATTACAGTTATACATCACCATGCCTGGCTTAGCGGCCTCCCTTCAACAAACCAATGTTCTCACCTTCCAATAGCCTAAAACTAAAAATGTCTAATTACCATAAAATTACCATATCATGTACTTGTAAGTAAATGGAGTATTCAGATGTTAGTAAAATGTGACTTCAGGAAATTTTTTTTTCATTTTCCTTTGTAAATAGTTTCTTATACTTCAACCCACCTCACACCCTGACACAGAGTAAATGGATTGGCCACTAGTTTAATGAGCATTTAGAGAGGCATCTTGAAAAAGTTCCTTAAATATTATATAAATTAAATACTTAAAAAGATTAATGCTTTTTACATTATTCAAGTATCCTAAGTCTAATATGGTTAAAATTGCATCCATCTCACACAGCCTATTAGTTTCGGGTTTGAAAATACGTAATATTTATGTACATCTATAGCTTAAATTCTATAGTCCCAGCTTGTATCAGCAACATTGCTAAGGGATTATACCAAATAGCATTGTGGTGTATTTCAAAACATGCTGTGGTTATTTTTACTCCAAGGAACATTTTCTACATTTAAAAATAGGAATTCTGATTTGTTTTTCCCAGAGAAGAGGGCATTTTTGCATTGTAGTGTTTGAAACCTCATTGACGAAGTTTGTGTGACTCCAGGCACACACGTGCATCTGCCATGTGTCTCCTCACAACACATTAGAGAGGTAAGCAGTTAGCAGAGACACAAGGTTGTCTTTGATACCCGAGTGAACATGTGTCGTTATTAATCTTCTCAATGTGTGATGTCATCATTTATCTTGTTGTCTTAAGCCAGTGACTTTTCTCGCGCTCTTTTACTCTCATAATTCTGGACCCCTGAGAGCTTCCAACTTGACCTCTGAGATAACATGTCTTCCCTTTGGCACTTCCCTCAGTGAAACACTTACCACACTCAAGCGTTTGCAGGAGCCTACAGGTTATCTGCAGCTCCTATCTCCACTAACTTTGTTTATTTTACAGGCCAGATACCAACTGCAGCAGCTCCTTGTATGAAATCTTAGAATAACTTCTTTAGCCTATGAGATAAGATCTAAATCTCTTTACTTTGGGAGTCTGGTATGTTGGAATGTTTACCCTATTTCACTCACAGAAAATCTTACTACGTCACCCTGTCCTGATTCCACTGAACCCACCAAACATTCTAATTCTTGTCATAGATACCAAGATGAGACTTGATAGCCTAGGACCATATAGTGGGGGAGGAGGTCTCCCTCGGTCATAGCCCTAGGGGAGGGGAATAGGGTGAAAGTGGGAGGGAGGGATTGATGGGAGGATACAAGTGATGGGATAACAATTGAGTTGTAATCTGAATAAATTAATTAAATTATTAAAAAATATATGTTTTAATTCAGATTTCCTACCCTTGGGGACCTTCCTACAAAAGAGTGAGCAATATTCTTTTGTGTATTACACTTCAGAGTTGCCAACTATAATTTAATTACTGGTGATGTTGTCTCTTCCTTTAGATATTTTACAACTTGGCATAAAGTTTGGCTTCCATGGGTGCTCAATAAATGATAAGATTTTAATGTGGAAATAATAATGAAACCTTGCCATTTAGGTTTGAGGTCGCTCAGACAGGATATATTTGATTCCCTTAATAATATCTATGAAGCACACAAAGCCAGTGATATTTTGTTCATTTCAGAGGTTATGAAAGGAATTATTGTCTCTCAGAAAAATAGATGTATATCCATTTTCAAATATGGAACTCAGACGTGAGCCATAAAAGCCTTAGGCTGATGATATATTCATTATACTGCAATATCTGCTGGTACCCATTGCCCTCTGATGAGAAGCAGCCTATGATTCAACTTAAAATATAAGAGCAGAAAAGAACTGCAGTGATTATGGAGGGGAATAGTCCTTCTGGTCTACCTTGTGATAAAGTTATATCAGAATGAAAATGACCCTGAAAAAAATCTCCTCCCTTTTAATTTAGACAGAAATTTATATCAGGATGAAAATAACCCTGAAAGAACCCCTCCCCTTTAATTTAGAAGGATGCTTATGGAGTACATCCTTAGTGCTGCACTCCAAGGGTTCAGATAATCCTCCGTATTGGGATGTGGCAGAGTTCAGGAACACGTTCATCGTGTTCCTAATTTCATGTCCTAGATACACAAAAGTTAAGGTGCTGTGCTGTGCTTTAGAGCTAACTAAGTTGTTGACTTAATTCACTAAGGGAAAAATTGTGAGAACATCATATATATTTGAATGATGACTCTCACTAGGATGGCTGAAGTTAAACAGTATGAAATGAGATTTGAAAAACAAATGTACAAAACTGCAGACAGAGAAGATTTTAGAGTTATTTAAAACCAACATATCTTCAATAAAATTTTATGAAATTATCTCACTTGAAACTCAAGTATATATAAGAGCAGTAAAGAACATATTGAAAAACAAGAAAAGCTTTTTTTTTTCACCAATGAAACTTCAGAATATATCATATTGGCTAATGCCTACGGTGGTATGATATTAACTCATGAATAGACCATGAACCAGTGGAATTTTAAAAGGTCAAGAATGAGACTCACGCATATATGAAAAATGGATATGTAGGAATATATAGGAACCAGTCAGCGCAGCTTCCCAACATGATGTATCTACAATAAGTTAGTGCATGGTGTCCATTGGCTTATCAAAATAAACATTTTACCTCACAGAACAAAACTAATTCTTAAAATCAGTAGTAAAACATGTAACATCAATAAAATTATGAAAATAGGAAGGAAACAGAAAAAGGCCATAAGAAAGTAATTTTGTTTTTGTGTTTTCATTTTTGAGTCAGAGTTTCTCTGTGTAGCCTTGGCTGTCCTGGAACTTACTCTGTAGACCAGGCTGGCCTCGAACTTAAAGAGATCTGCGTGCCTCTGCTTCCCAAATGCTGGGATTAAAGGCATGTGCTACCACTACCTGGCAAAAAGGTAATTTTTAAAGGAATATTACTGACAAATATATTTTTTTTCATAGGGCTAGCTATAGAATAAAATTAGAAACATATATGTCATACAAATTTTCATTTATCTTTTATTCTCAACTAATAAAATGATGAGAGTTCAAGGGAACTTGAAGTAAAGAGAAATAATTCATTTTTTATGGATAGTTTTAATGTAGAGTATAAGTTATGAAAATGTTGATGAATATATCATATTGGCTAATGCCTATGGTGGTATGATATTAATGTATCCATGTTTTGTGTCCATGCCTTTGCCAAAGAAATTCTATTCATGAGAATATGGCTTAAGAATAATATAACTGAATACATAAGCAAGGAAGTATGGTGTTGCAATACTGCACATGATAGCAAACATCAGAAAATTATTTACCTATCTCTTAACGGAGAATTAAAATAAAAATTATATCATACCTGCAACAATAGACTGCTACATAAAATTGAGAAGGATCTTATGTATTAAAATGTAGTAATAAATGTCATGTGTTGTTATGTGAATGAAAATAAAGAATAGATTACAAATTATGGCACAAGTTAATCTGCTTTTATGAATATTTATATTTACATATCTCTGAGTATATGATTATGTGTACCCCCACCTCTCTCTCTTCATCCTCTACAGGAGCAAAATCCACCAGTTATTTCAGGTATACAAAGAAGAAGTAGTAGGGCTGGAGAGGTGGTTCAGAGGTTAAGAGCACTGACTGATCTTCCAGCTGTCATGAGTTCAATTCCCAAGAACCACATGGTGGCTCATAACCATCTATAATGAGACCTGGTGCCCTCTTCTGGCCTGCAGGTCTATATGCAGACAGAACATAGAAGAGGTAGTTAGGTCTTTGCATTTACATTTTATGTTCTTTTTTTTTTTCTTCTTCTTTATGTTCTGATTTTCTTTTTTAAAAATTAGCATTTTGCTTTCCTGATATATGTATTTTCTATTCATATTCCAGTCAATATATTTTGTTTTTGCTTGTAACCATTTTTCTACTACATTTCTTAAAATAAAATGTTGGATTGTAAAATAATGTAAAAAAAAAAAAAAAAAAAAAAAAGAATCCTAAAGGAGAAAATAACAGCATGCAGATAATGTGCAATATGAAAGTAAACCCTCCATGCTATTGATTATTGAGTAATTGCCAAAAACAACTCATTCAAAGAAGAAAACATCTGTTTAAGATGCATGCATTCAGTAAGATAACGAATGAGTTGATTTAAGAATACATTTTTGGTGAATGCTGAGAATTCAAAAAAAAAATTCCCTACGGTGTCTTACAAGAAGAACACTATGTAATACGATGCTTACAACTTCATCAGCTTCTCTATGCTTGATTAAGTATGAATTAAGTATGACTATTGCTTATAACTGTAACTGTGCTTTCCATGAGGCGATATATGGAAGTCCTGCTGTTGAAGACATTCACAGTCCTCAAGTATCAAAGCCTCGGTTGACATACTTTTTTTGTGCTTCTTTCATTTATTTATTTTTATGGTTTGATAATTTTATACATGCACAGTATGGTTCTCGATCATGTCTACCTCTCATGCCCACCTTTCCAATCCCTCACCTGTCTTCCACCATTTTCTCTTTCTGTTTTATGTGCTCTTTTGTTAAGCCCTGGATCTACTCAGTGCTGTCTGTTGGCACCCTTCACTTTAGCTCTGAGTGTGTTGCTTGTTATAGTAAAGGGAGATGACTTGGGGCCTGAGGAAACAACTCAGTTGTTAAGACCTGCTATGCCATCTGAGGACCTGAGTTCAATTCCCAGGACCCAATAAAGAAGCCAGGCACCCTAGAATTCTTGTAATTCTAGAACTGCTAAACAGACCTGGGAAGACCCCTGGGGTTCACTAGCCTAACTGAGGGGGGTCATGTTGATAAGAGACCTTGTCTCTAAAAGCAGGATGCCTAAGAACCACTCTTGAGGTTGGCCTCTGTCTTCCATGTTTATATGAGTACACACACACACACACACACACACACACACACACACACACACACAGAGAGAGAGAGAGAGAGAGACAGAGACAGAGACAGAGACAGAGACAGAGACAGAGAGACAGCAAGACAGAGAGACAGAGAGACAGAGAAACAGGGACAGAGACAGAGACAGAGAGAGAGAGACGGAGAGAGACAGAGACTTTCCTAGCTCGGGATTTTTCCAGACTATCTCCTAGAGCCAACGTTCAGTCTTTAGTTCTCATTCAAATACCTAAAACATGCCTCGTTGTTGTAATATATAAGGCAGGTGGGGGGGGTGTCTTATCTCCTGCACACCTGGTGTAGGTAATGACATAGGACATTGTTAGGACCCTAAAGGCCCCGAGGGCAGGCCAGTCGAATTGCCTGCACACCAGCAGAACATTTAGTCCTTATGATTAAATACTCTCTCCCTCAACCACTACTTGTTTGACCCAATTTATCTATGTTAACTGCAGCCTCCAGGCGTGTCTACCCTACTGACTCAATCATTGTCCTGAATTAAGGTCCACCAACTTAAATCCAGTCTCTTTTCATTGCTGGTAGGAAATGGAACCAAAAAAAAAAAAAAATCAACCTTGGTAACCAGATTTCTGATTTTCTGACATGATGTGACCATGCTAATTCTCAAAATATTTATAGGGCTATTTATTTTTTCACCTCACTTCCCACTGTGTGATGGAGACAAGATAATTACAAAATGCAACCTCAGTAAATACATGGTAGAAGACCAATTAAAAGTTAGGAGTTATTTACCAGAAAGAGATTGTTATTTTAGAGTAATTTGCCGATTTTGATTGCTCCAAGTTCATAACAGCATTACATTTGTTTCTCTGCTCTTGTTATTATTTATCACATAAGCTTTAACCAGAAACAGTTTTAAATCCTCAAAATGTAATTTTTGAGTGTTGTCCAAATATGTTCTCATCTTCATCCTTTCTTGGACTCATTTTCACCGTCTGAGGTCTCCTACTGTACTGAGGGCCAGGGTCTCGTCTAGTGAGAGCCCAGGGCATGTCTGCTACTCTGAAATCATGTAGGCTCTCATCATGCAAGTTTCACTGTATCAGCTGAAAAAAGATCCTCAAACGCTAAGAAGAAGTTGTTGTTCTTACCACATTTTCTGAAAATAATAAACAATGTAATAATTACACTCAAGGAGAATATAAGCCTAAGAAACAGATATATTAACAACTCAGGCCTGGCCAGAGACATTAGGTGAACTTGTCAATGTCAATAGGTCTTTGTTGTAAACAAAAATATAGGCATGGTTTCACTGCAGTGCGCATCGGTTCGTGTCCACCGGTGTGCCTTCCCAGCACAGGGGCCTATATGTGTTTTACTTCAGTTAAGATGTTCTTAAACTCTTTCCATTCTTCAGCTTTGATAACACATTCATGTCTCAAATCTTACCCCAAGCAGCACAGTGTTGGCAAAGTTTTGTCAGACCTCCCAAGCCTGTGCTAATACTGTATAGTTCTCCTTTTGAGCATTTGTAATGCTCCGACTGCATGCTTAACTTTATGTTTATCTGATTAATGCCAAGGCATTTTAACAAACAATAGGCCCCATGTGGAAGCAATTACCAATTTTGTTTCCATTTAAGCATAGTACTTTCAAGTCACTTGAGCTACAAGAATTATTAAATAAATAAAACCTAGAGTTTATAGAATTACATGCTTTATAAAACTAGCAATCTACTACTCCAAAAGAGAAATAATTCCAAATTCAGACAGTCTTCCTTCTGAGGCTTTTTGTAAAGGGTTAAGCACTTACAGCCTATTTTATGTGAAAGGCAGTGAGGGTTAGGAGGGACAAATTAATAACAGATAATGGGAAAAAAGTCTGGAGAACAAGAAGTCAGTGAAGCATTAGCGTTGTCAACGCTGAAGACGATGCTGCTGTGGAAAGATGGTGGAAATGAGATGCTGATATCAGGCTACTTTGTTTGCGCAGCAATTTAACTTAGCCCTGATCATTTAACCCTTATTTATAAATTAAAAATATTTTACTTCAGATTCCTTGTGTCTGTCCATCTGGGTCAAACAAACATAAAGTACCTATAGCTATTCAGACCCTCACCTTCTGACCTCACTTTGAGATGTGAAGAGCTTGTAAAAGTAAACTCCTTGTTCATAATAACATAAGGGACAATCAAATTACCCAAGGACTTTCACAACAGTGGGATAAAGGAAATGTATGCCCCGTTGTTCTGACAAACTGGTGCTCCTAGCTTCACCAAGGTTTTCTTGGAGTTGGTGTATTGCTTTTATTTTTGTACAGTTAGACAAGCAGACTGATAAACAGGCCATTGCTTCTGTTGAAGTGGAGTATTCTGTAGGGCAAAGTAATAACAGTGGATTGAAAAACATTTATGGCAGAATTTTTTCATTAATTATTTATTTACTTTACTACCTAGTAGGAAGTTCCGCTCCCTCCTCTTCTCCCACGCCTTCCCTCTTACTGCTCCCCCTTGTGGCCAGCTCTCCTTCTCAGAGAAGGGAAGACTTCCCATGGGTACCAACGTGCCTTGGCATGTCAGGTAGGACTAACCCATCTTCTTCTATTGAGGCTGCCTTGGAGGAAAGAGCTCCAAAGGCAGGCAACAGAAGCGGAAGCAACCCCTGCTCCAGCTGTTAGAGATCCCAAGTGAGGACCAAGTTGCACATCTGTTACATATGAGGGGAGGCTAGAATCATCCTATGGATGCACTTTGGTTGGCGGTGGTTCAGTCTCTGTGAGCCCCTATGGGTCCAGTTTAGTTGATTCTGTAGGTTTCCCTGTGGTATCCTTGGCCTCTGTGGCTCTTTCAATCCTTCTACTTCCTCTTCCATTAATATTCCCCAAGCTCTGCCTAATGTTTGGCTGTGGGTCTCTGCATCTGTTTTCAGCAGCTGCTGTGTGCATCCCTCCAATGATCGTTATGCTAGCCTTCTGTCTATAAGAATAGCAGAATATTAGTAGTAGTGTCAGAGGTGGGCTCCCTCCCCCTCTCTCATGGCATGTGACTAAAGTTGGGATGGTCATTGGTTGCCTGGGTCAAAGGTTTGGTGTGTGTTGGTGTCCCCCTCCCTCCACTGGAAGTCCCACCTGGCTATAGGAGGTGGCCACTTTAGGCTCTAGATCCCTCATATCCCTGCTGCTAGGAGTCTCAGCTAGGTCAGCACTATAGACTCCCCAGGAGCCTCCCCTAACCTACAGATGCCCCTACTGATTTCAGTTTTCTCTCCCAGCCCTCCCCTATTTCTCCACCCCTGTTCCCCTCCCCACCCTTCTCTCTCCCAGTTCCCTTCTTCCACCTACTTCATATGACTATTTTATTTCTTCTTCTGAGTGAAATTTAAGCATCCTCTTTTGGACCCTCCTTGTTACTTAGCTTCTTTGAGTCTGTTGATTTTAAGATGGCTATCCTGTACTTTATGGCTAATATCTATTTATAAGTAAGTATATACCATGGGTGTCATTCTGGGTCTAGGTTACCTCACTCAAGTTGATATGTTCTAGTTCTATCTATTTACCTACAAATTTCATGATGTCTTTATTTTTAATAGTTGAATAGTGTTCCATTGTGTAAATGTACCACATTTTCTTTATCCATTCTTTGGTTGAGTGAAATCTAGGTTGTTTCTGGCTATTATGAGTAAAGCTGCTATGAACATAGTTGAGCAAGTGTCCTTGTTGTATGGTGGATCATCTTTTGGGTGTATGCCCAGGAGTGAGGGAGAATTATTCCCTATTTTATGAGAAAATCCAGCCTTATAGAAGATACTAGAAGGAAAACTCCAACACAAGGAGGTTAATTATACCCAAGAAAGCACAGGATTGAATAATTTCAACCAGCAAAATCAAAAGAAGGGAAACACACATACACACACACACACACACACACACACACACACACACACACACACAGACCACCACCACCACCACCACCACCACCACCACCATCAAAATAACAGCAATTAACAAACAATCATTGGTCATTAATATCTTTCAACATCAATGGACTCAGTTCCCCAACAAAAAGACACAGTCTAACAGAACAGATACAAAAACTAGAACCATCATTCTGCTGCATACAAGAAACACACCTCAGCAACCAAGATATACATTGCCTCTGAGTAAAGGATTGGAAAAAGATTTTCTAGGCAGATGGACACAAGAAGCAAACAAAATAGACTTTCAACAAAATTAATCAAAGAGATGAGGAAGGACACTTCATACTTATCAAAGGAAACATCCTCCAAGATGGCATGTCAGTTCTGGATATCTATGCCCCAAATGTGAGGGCATCCACATTAGTAAAAGAAATATTACTAAAGCTTAAATCACATATAAAATCCCAAACATTAATAGTAAGAGACTTCAACACCCTACTCTCACCAATGGACAGGTCAGCCAGGCAAAAACTAAACAGAGAAATAATGAAACTAACAGATGCTATCAATCAAATGGACTTAATGGATATTTACAGACCATTTCACCCAAACACAAAAGAATATACCTTCTTCTCAGGACCTCATGGAACCTTCTGCAAAATCGACCATATACTCGGACACAAAGCATGTCTCAATGGATGCAAAAAAAAAAATTAATGACAGATTTTAAGACATTCAGTAATCATGTTATAATACTTTAGGCAGAAAGGAATCTAATAAAGAAGAATAATTTTGTGTTGTTTTTCATGGGAGATATGGCACGGGATGCTTAACTCACCCTTTATTGTGTCAGGCTATTCAATTTTCAGTGGATTCAAACATAATGATGACACATCTCATTACTTAGACAGAAAACAGAGAAAAACAGTATGCATTCTTTCATGTAAGAACAATCTACCTCCCTTGCTAGTCTTAAGACACAGTTTCACGAGCAACTGGAGAATATGGCCAGCAAGTTCAAGGTGAGAAATCAATTCAAAGATGTGATCTGCCTAAGCTGGCCTATGAGTTTGACATTGTCGATCCAGAAACTCCTTTGAAAGTTTGTGACTTGTGAAAAGTTTTGAAACTGTTTGAACCAATAAAGGAGCAACTGAGGACACACCATCTGTGGAAAAGCAATATCACATACCAGCCCCCAAACAGTCTGACAGGCTGTTTATTGCTTCAGATACTCTTTTGTCTACTCATTTGATGAGAAGTCTAATGTAGTTAATGAATAGTTTGTATCTTCTTTCTATGCTAAAAAATTTCCCATAAAATTAATAAAAAGAAACTACAATGTACAGAAGACAAAACTAAACTACAGTAATTTTCTGTTTAAAAACCCATAAGCAGTTGGTTCGTAGTGGGATATAACTGTCAGTTTGACTGTGGTTAAACAGCAGACTTGTGCGGCTGATGGCTGAAGGCTGTAAGGGCTCTTTTATCCAGCCGTGTATTCCACTGTGCTTACCCAAATGTAGTTCTCCAAACAGTATTCAAGATGTGCTGTGTCGAACTGGCCAAAAGAGTGGAATGACTGGTTCGTCGGTTTTCTCCAAGATGTCAGAGAAACACTGAGATTTTAATTAGCAGAATTGCATAGCCGATTTTGAGATGTAAAGCTCATTTGACAGATACATGGAGCATCAAATGGGAAGAGATTAGAGGTGTCATTTAGGTGTCCACTGCAACAAACTAGGTAAGATTCAAAACTGCCAATAATAAGTGAACCAATGAACTAAGCAGACAGTTCTCAGATAAAGTACACCAATGCCCAAATAAGCATTTAATTCAAAGTGTTCAACATCCTTACCCATCAGGGGAATGGAGATTAAATCTACCTTGAGATTCTATCTCATCTCAGTCAAAGTGACGACTATCATTAAAAACAGACAACAACAACCACAACACAAATTAAAAAAAAAACCACATGCTAGGAAAAGGCAACTGTTACATACTCTAGGAGGAGTGGAAATGGATGCATTCACAATATAAATCAGTCTAGATATGTCTCAAACAATTAAAAATAGAACTACCATATGATTCAGGATACCACTTCTGAGCATATGTCCAAAGGACTCTGTACCCAACTGCAGAGACATTTGCATATCCACATGTATCGCCACACTTCCAAACAGAAAGGAAATCCCTAGAAATCTATGATCAGAAGACTACACAATAAAAAGTGGCACATGCATACCTACAATGGAAGTATTCAGCCATAAAGAAAAGTGATATCTGTAGGAAGATCCATGGCTCTGAAAAGTATTAAGTGAGATAGCCTAGACTCAGAAAGACAAACTCCGCTTACTTTCATCAATGTATTGATTCTAGCATCATGTATATTAATGGGGCAACATGGATATAGGCTGTAAACCTAGAAAGGCCATGAGAGAGAAGCGCCTTAGCAGAGGAGGTTGGGGAAGGTATAAGGATACAAGTGATATCATATAAACATGCATGAGTGGTACTGGAGAGTTCAGGCAGGGAGAAGGGCAGGAAGATATGTAAAGGGAAGTGTAAGGTCAGCAAAAACAAAGAATATCAAAATGCTATGAGGAAGCATGTTATCCCTCCTCCTCCTTTTTATTTATTCTTCTCTCAAATATTACATCCTGACTGCAATTTTCTCTCTATCCCCTCCCTTCACTTTTACTCCCCACTGCCCTTTCTCCCACATCCAATGGCCCTACATCCCCTCAGACAAGAGGAGGCCTTCCAAGGACATCACCCAAATATGGCATAACAAGCTACAGTGAGACTAGGCACATATTCTGACATCAAGGCTGGATGAAGCAACTCAGCAGGGTGAAAAGGGTCCCAAAGACAGGCAAAAGAGTCAGAGTCAACCCCTGCTCCTACTGTTAAGAATCCCACAAGAACACTGAGGTACACAGCCATAACATCTATGCAGAGGACCTAGCACAGACCCATACATGCTCCTTGATCTCTGCAAGCTCACTAGAGTCTATGCCAGTTGGTTCTGGAGGCCATGTTCTTGACCCCTCTGTCTCCTCCGACTCTTCCTCTTTTCCAAATGACTCCTCAAGTTCCTCTGGCTATGTGGCTGTGGGACCCTACATCTGCTCCCATCAGTTGCTGAATGGAGTCTCTCTGGTCTCTCTAGCATCCCTCTGATGCTAGGCTGTGGTGCCAGCACATCTTGAAGGCAGGACGAACTGTAGGTAGAAGGTTTTGTGCCTGGGTCAGTGTCCCAATAATCCACTCCAGGCCTTTCCTGGTTACAGAAGGTGGCAAGATCAATCGTTGTGTCCCCCGTTACTAGGAGTATTTGCTTGTGTCACCATCATAGACTCCATGGAGTTTCCATTGAACTAGATTTCTACCTCAACCCCAAAATGCCCCACAATTCCAATAATCTTTCCAAGTTTTATGTCCCTCCATCCCTATCACCTGATCCCTACCCACCCCCAATCCACCCACAAAATCAATTCTATTTCTCCTTCCCAGGGAGTTCCTTGTGTCCCCCTTAAGCCCTCCTGGTTACTCAGCCTCTCTGGGTCTATGAATTATAGCATGGTTATCCTGTACTTTATAGCTAATATATACTTACAAGTGAGTACATATCATGTTTGTCTTTATGGATCTTGGTAACCTCACTAGAATGATTTTGTCTCGTTTCATTCATTTGCCAGCAAATTTCAAGATGTCGTTTTTTCTTAACAGCTGAATACTACTTTATTGTGTAAACGTGCTACATTTAAAAAAATCAATTCCTCTTTTGAGCAACATCTAGGTTGGCTCCAGTTCCTGGCTATTATGAATAAAGCTGCTACGCACATCATTAAGCAAGTGTCTTTGCGGTAGAGTGGAGTGTCCTCTGGGTAATATGCCTAGGGTGTAATATGACTGGGTCTTGAGGTAGAACTATTTCCAATTTTCTGAGAAAATGCCATATTGATTCCCAAAGTGGCTGTACAAGTTTGCACTCCCACCAGCAATGAAAGAGTGCTCCCTTTATGCCACATCCTCTCCAGCGTGTGGTGTCATTGGAGTGTTTGATCTCAGCCATTCTGACAGGTATGAGATGGGGTCTCAGAGCTGTTTTAATTTGCATTTCCCTGAGGGCTAAGGATGTTGAACACTTTTTAAAGTGGTAAACCTGTTACTTTTATGCTAATTTTTTAAGGCTAATTTTAAGGTTAAAGTTTAAAGAGAAATAAATGATGATAACATGGAGCTAATGATATAGAAGGAACGATGGCAAAGAGGATATGAGTTTAAGTAATATTTTCTAAGCAGAAATGATGTTTGTTGGCTGGTGAGTTAACAATATAAAACCAAATGGCCTATTAAGTGTAGTCAAAGAAAATATGATTAAGGAATCCATAAGTATCTGGACACCTAAGGAAATCATAAAATATTAATTACCTTTTGGCTTCTCTACAGCCACCCTAATTGCTTGTTTGCTTTAGTGGGGGCAAGTCTGAAATATTAATCAAGGCAAATAATTTAAAAATATTCAACTTCAGTTGAAATTTGCAGTACTGTTTTTGTAGATAGAAAATTATGTCATTTCACTAAGTAGATTAATGCATTCCTTTAAATTGGTTTTCTGTTCTCTTTTGAAAATGGCGAAGAATATCACCTCAAATTATTTCCTCTTAGGAGACTACTTTTTTTTGGGGGGGGGTCTGTCCCTTTCTATCTCTAACCCCAGACTTTCCAGCCTTTGTCTTCTAATTAACTATTTCTATACCTATAAATTCCAAGAAATCCACAGACACTGGTATATGTCTTCACACTTTTGACCTTGCCTAGGTTTTTTCTCCTCCTCATCAATTGGATTTTGTTTTTGATGTCTACCAATGGCTATTAACTACCTGCATATAATTTCTAACTATGCTGCTAACTTTGCATTTGTTTTACCACATTTGTTAGACCTACCGAGCCCTCACCTAGCAAAACATTTGCTCATCCAGTCCACTTTCCACTCTTCCTTTGGTGTTTTAGTTATGAGCAGCCATATTGTCTAGGATGGATATTCTTACAAACAATGCCAAGAAATAATTCCTTAATTTTTCATTTTCTTAGTATTTAAAAACTCCATTAGTGTGTGAAGTTTTACATGTACTGCAAACAAAGAGATTACCATCCAACCTGATTTTTACAAGTGTATTTTCATATATTTTAGTTATATGCTTATTTTCTGATTATGTATTTCTCTCCATAGCCTTATTGGTTTGTAGAACTGTCACTGTGAATAGATGCATTTATTTAATTCTTTGTTATCCTTCTTTCTGGTCACCTTGTTAATATTAGAATATATTTACAATAGTAATTTTCCATGTCAAAGATAGAAAAACTTACATTTAAAAAATATCAGGGGAAATATTTATCAATGAAAATTTAAGAGATATTTTCAGAGGGTTTTAGAATATACTATCCTAATGAATCTTCCTTAAAAAAAAGATTTTAAGTTAAAGAAAAATATGATCATTATATTATTTTAAAAAAGTGTGTCTGGTGCCAGCATAAAGGAAGAGTAGGAGTAGTTAATGTCTGAATATGGAGCATCCAGCTAAAATATTGTGAAAGGGATCCAGGAGGGGAAGTGATGAGTGATAGGTATCAGGGTAGACTACAGCATCAAAAGAAACCTGACTGATGTTAACAGGAAACGTCAGTCTATTCTTTACCATCAGTGAGGAAAAGACAGACTGGTGAGGAAGAACAAGGATATTTTCAGGTATACACTCAGCCACCTGGGTGATGTTGCTAACTAGATCAGCTGAAGAAAGTTGGCGAATTTGTCTGTAAACATACAAATGGAAATGTCGTATGGATAATTGCAATGAGCATCATTACTCTCATTGTTGTCATCATCATAACCAGAATATATATTTTAGCGTCACCATTAATTGACTAACAGGTCAGATGGTTCTAGAAGTTTTATATAGATCACATCGTGCTTGATCCTTTTAGCAAGCAAGCGCTGTCACCAATATACAGCCAAGGGAACTGGTGCTATATAGAATTTGCAGATTTACTTATAGGTCAAAGCCTTCTAACTCCAGAGTTCTGACTCCTTCATCTTGTCAGCTCTCAGAACTTGGAAGAATAGAATAATTGTGTAAATGAGTTTGAAAATTACTGGAATACCACAGGAATCAGTAAGAATTCCCATAGAATGAGTGTCCATGGGAAGGAAGCTCAGGGATGGAAGCCAGGGAGATGCCAACATTCAGATTACAAGAGGGAAAAAGAGGACTCACCAGCAGATCCTAAGGCACTCTCAAATCCTTTATTTTCAAAGGGTCAGGGAAGAGAGTTAACACAAATCCTTTGTATTCAATAGAAACTAATCTGGACAATGGAAAAACCTGAGTGTATAAAAAAAAATGAACTTTGCGCCATGAGTTGTGTACCAACCACAGAACAGAGGCTCTGTAGATGTTTCCTCAAGTATATTATAGATCATCCCTTTCATCAGTAGTGTTCAGAAAGGGGAAAATACCAACTACCAGGAACCTTCCTATCTTTTCCTTTGACACCTGGCTACCCCCACAGAGCTGTCCTTTTAAGAATTTGATTAATCATAATTGAAAGTTAAACATGAAGGCTGAAGATTCTTATTTTCCAAATGAATGCTGCATTTGCTTTACCTTAATCTCATATGTTTGATGATGGAAGAAAGAACTCCCAAAGCCCTTGAAATGACTGAATATAGGGGCATAGATAATAAAAATTAACCGTGAAGAAAATAGCTCCAACCTGGTATAAACATTTTGTTTGTATATGAAAAAATGTGTGATATTGTTTGCTAGTTTTCCATTTAATATCACTTTGGATTCTCCAAATAATTTTGCTTTTTTTTTTTTTTAATGATTAAGAAGTCAAAGCCAGTAGAGAGAGAAATAAAACTGTCTACTTCTTTCCACGTGTACAACCAGCCCAGGATTACTCTGTCTTTCCAGTCATATTAATATCGTCTCTGCCACAAGGACACGTTTCTTGGCAGCTGACACTCCCTTCTGGTGCACGTTAGAATTTTCCGATGTTTATATTTCACTCTCCACTCGTAACATGCAAAAGAAATTGACGTGATGAAATTTCCTGTCACATGATGGGAACATGTCTGTTCCTATGTTATCAGAAGATGATGAGAGGCAGTGACTGAAGCCAATATTTCATGGAAATCACTAAGAGTCTAAGTCTTTGTTTCTAATTAATGTCACTGCTATCAAAGTATTGTATTAGAGTATTTTGATTTCTTCTTTCCACAAATCTTGCCTACTTATTTAGAAATGTTGCATTAGCTTAGACATATTGGCAAAGCCATTAGTTTCCAAAAAACACAGAGTTCAAAGGCACTGTGACTGCTATGGCCTCCTGTGCTATCATCAGTTCTTTTCTGCTTATGTATAGCATTGTATATAATGTGTGTGTGTGTGTGTGTGTGTGTGTGTGTGTGTGTGTGTGTAGTTATATATGCATTATTATGGAAATATTTTTAATTAATTCTGCCTTCTTCATTTCTTCAAGCATTGTGTTGAACTATCTTTGTGAAAGTTCTGAAACATTACCAATGTTACGTGGTACTGCCTCGTGGAATTTCACACCCTCTTAAGCCTTGCAGAGCAGAAAACCCTTTATATTTTCTCCTTCCAGATTTTTTGGCTCAATCTAGGCTTCTGCATGGCTGGTGTGGCAAATCCCACTCCCGTATCTGGTGAGCTGTGCAGTTAGCAGCCGTAGCTCTGATCCCCACTCCTCAGCTGCACAGCCCCCAAATGGAAGTGTGGCCTTAAAACAGGCTATGGCAATAGCACGTGATCACCAGACTGCTTCCGGATCTGCCCAGTCATCCATCCCCCTCGCTGTGGTGGCCTTTAGAAATCTGTGTCATCTGGATATATAGTATGAAAAGAATTTTCCCTTGACCTCTGCGTAAGTTCTTGGAATTTTCTCTTCTAAATTACAGGGAATTGGAATCGGGCACATGTTTTGGATTGAAGCAACATATGTGTTTCTCTTTTAACTCTGTCAACAGGGTTATTCTTGGGATGAGAAAGGGCAAGAGATGAAGAAGAGGGTACAGGGCTAGTGACTCAGCTCCAGAAATGCCGTTAGCATCTCTTCTGCAGAACAGCTGCTTAGAGGTTGCTACTTTGCTTACAAAACTATTGGAGGTAGTCTCGAATGCTAATTTGGAATTGGGTTTTAGGTGTATAGGCGACATGTGAAAAGGCCTTGCTGTCACCTGCAGAGACTGGATACTAGTGTTCTGTCACTTCACACTAGACAGCAGGGCTTTCCTCTGCTGACCTGCTCTTGTTTTGATTTGATCTGAGGGTTGTTTGTTTGTTTGTTTTGAGACAGTTGGCATAGTGCTCACTATTTATCTGGGGGCTGTCCTTGAAACTGACTCTCCTGGCCAGAGTACCCCGGGACTGGAATTTGAAGCATGAGCCACCATCCCTGGCTTGTCTCCAATGATCTGTATTACTTACTTAACAAAATGCGAAAATATTCCCTGTTGACAGCCAACTCTATTTTCTTCTAATCTTATTCTCTAGCTGCTATTGTGATGTTAGCTC
Source organism: Acomys percivali (assembly GCA_907169655.1). NCBI lineage: Eukaryota > Metazoa > Chordata > Mammalia > Rodentia > Muridae > Acomys > Acomys percivali. The sequence continues at coordinate 9,365,329 of OU015758.1, read as the reverse complement.
AGTTGCTGTAGAGATGTGTGTACGTTCTCTGAAATCAAGCTCGCTCAGCAAGCTTTAATTCAGTGTTAACGGGCATAGTGGGTACTGTTTCTTATTTCAGCATTTCAAAAAATAGAGAAGGAATCAGGACTAAGGTTCACTGACCCAGACCCTTTCAGCAAGTACTACCGTTTCACTTTCCAAATTCTGTTTGCCCAACATTACTATTTTTAAATGATTGAGACAGTAGTTTTAAATGTATTTTTTTTTCTAGAATAGAAAGTTAGGAGCAAATACATATCTCTTCAAGGTTAGAGAGTTAGTAATCAGTTTTTCCCTGTGAGAATTTTGCTGATTCATAAGAGAATTATCAAGAGAATTATCCAAACAAATAATAATTTTCTACAATGAAAGATGATGCTGAACCTCTTCTAAATATCATGCCTCTGTTGCAAACCTAACAGAAATCTGAACATGGATTTCCGTTGTTCCTGGGGATGTTCAGAGCCCATAAGATCTGCAAATGGAGTCGCAGTCTCCACCCAGGTCTGTTGTCTCATTTCTGTCCTTGCTTCTTCTGTTTTTAGCCATCCAGTTCCGTCGTTGCCTCCTTCCTGGTCACTGTAGAGAGTACTTTCAAAGCTATCAGAGGACCGACCACACAGTGGCTCTGGGTGTTGGTGAGGAGAGTATGGACTGGGAGGTCACATGGAGGCATTGCTGTATCCAAGAACTCAAGAGTATCAGTAGCAATGGAGCTTTACCACAGAGTTAAGGAGATCTTGTGGAATCTGATGTCTGATCTGCTAGAAAGGCTGATCTACACTAAGTATCAGTGACGATTCTACGGTGTCTCGTGGACCGAGAGAATGGGCTTGCCTTCATCCAAATGGGTGGGATGAAACACGAAACACTTTTTTTTTAATTTATTTATTTTTTTATTAATTTATTCTTGTTACATCTCTATGGTTATCCCATCCCTTGTATCCTCCCATTCTCCCCTCCCTCCCATTTTCCCCTTATTCCCCTCCCCTATGACTGTTCCTCAGAGGGATTACCTCCCCCTGTATATGCTCATAGGGTATCAAGTCTCTTCTCGGTGACCTGCTGTCCTTCCTCTGAGTGCCACTAGGTCTCCCCCTCCAGGGGACATAGTCAAATGTGAGGCACCAGAGTACATGAGAAAGTCAAATCCCTCTCTCCACTCAAGTGTGGAGACTGTCCTGTCCATTGGCTAGATCTGGGTAGGGGTTTAAATTTTACCGCCTGTATTGTCCTTGGCTAGTACCTTAGTTTGAGCGGGACCCCTTGACCCAAATCTGCCTATCATACCTATCCACAAACCCAGCTTTACAGAAGGTACTAGAAGAAACACGTTTTAGATGAAGTTAGTGAGAGCAAGTTTGCTCTTTTTCCCTTGATGACAGATTTGAGTCCATATGGATTTTATCTCCATATGTGTGCATTTATCCATACTCTGGACATTCGTTCAGTTACATAGAGGTAGCAAAGGTGTATTAAGTGTATATTCTTCAAAATGGCCCCTCTTCCTTTAGTACTGAGCAACATCATATTAGGTTTACTTAAAATTGCAGCATAGTACATTATCACAAAATTTAGCATCATCATCTCAGTTTCCCGGGGTCATTGGCCCAGGATAAATTTAAGTGGGCCCCCTTTCAAAATTTCACAAAGCTTCATCCGAAGTAGCCAACAAGATTGGGCTCCCACACAAGGTAGCTGTACTTTCAAATTCATGGTCATTGTAGCTGTGTGATTCATAGAAGCTTGTTTCCTCAAGGTCAGGAGCATAAACAGACTCCAACTCTTCTGCCTTTTTTTTTGAGAGTTCATGTGCTTAGAACAGTCACTTTGAATCAGTATAAAGCCAGCCAGGTAAGGGTCTTAAGTTTATCTGACCAGCCCTTCACTTTTGCTGTGTTCCATTATCTCAAAGCAAATTACTAATCTTGTAAATACTCAGGATCAGAAGATAAGGATGTGTGTGTGTGTGTGTGTGTGTGTGTGTGTGTGTGTGTGTATGTGTGTGTAAATTCCTGGGGTCACAGCATTCTATATTACCACAGTCACACTGTATATTTATATAGACATAAATGAATGAATGTTGCTGTATGCAGATAACAAACTGAAAGATTCCAAAAAGCATACTTACTTCTTGCTCTCCCTTGTATTTGTTTTGCTTGTTTGTTTTTTGTTTTTTGTTTTTTGTTTTTTGGGTTTTGGGTTTTGGTGTTTTTTTTTTTTTTTTTTTTTTTAAGTTTCCCAGGCTCTGCTAATCTCATTGTTAGATAGTCCATGTGTTGTCCTGGCTTCACCTTTCTTAGACAAGAGACCATTAAATTTTCTCTGGAATGCACTTTTCAATATAATTTCCTATCTTGGCAGCAACAGTGCATGAGCCTTTAGTAAATCATTCGTGATCTGGAATGAGCTTCGGCAGCTTGGAGTGAGGCCATGGCCTACATGACAGGATGCCACCAGCCTGAATGCTGTAATGTACACTCGATCAGTAAGATAAATCTAACGTCTTCTCTTAGGCACTCACTTAAATAAATGAGTAAATATGTGATGGCTAATTTTTTTTGAAGTGATGCAAATCAATAGGAACCCTTTCTTGTCTGTTAACCCTTTAGTGAGATTTAAAAAGTGTTGGTAATAAGATTTTCACATGGACTTACTCTTAAACTCCTAATATAGTAATTAAACTTCCTAGAATTAAAATTAAGTTTTTTTCCACTCGTGCATATTTCTACACATCATTCCATAAAATAATTAGAGGTGGCTTAAGGACATATTTTTGCATAAGCAAAGTGTTCAGTGGCATGAGACAGGAAATACATAAGGGTCACACAGTTAATACTACTGAACCTAAATTCTTATTCTGACAACAAAGATTAGGCCAATTTGGCAACTTAATTTGCTCTCATTAATGCACAAGAAAAAAAATAAATCAGTTCTTTGGGAAAACCCTGTGCTTGTGGGCACTGAGTGGTAACATACTTGTTTGTGCACACTTGTGAGAACTCTAGATAAGAAAGCCAGCATTATTCTAGTGGCAGGTTGACAACAAATCCAGACACATCTAAAATTGGACTTTTTGTTACATTAGTCATTTTAGCAACCGAAGCACAAGTGTTGAAACTAAACCTAGGCAGGTGAGCCAGTGCTAAGTTATCAACCCAGTACAAGTAGTTCTTATTAACAGCTGGCTCTGAGATACATTTCTGAACAACCAATAATGATAACAACCCTTGGATATCTCGGTTAAATGCACTAAAGATTCACTTCTCCAAGAACCCTAGGTAGCCTTTGTGAAGAAAGCTTCAGTGGAAACTCTCCTTGGGGAAGTGGAATGCTATAAGCTACTGATCCGGATCAAGCAATAGTCTTTGAATCCCAAAAAGGCAATAACTATTCAGATATATATATATATATATATATATATATATATATATATATATATCAGAGTATGTAACACCTTTTAAAATCTTTCTGCTTCTGTCAGTATAGATACCAAACTCCTTGCCATCAGTGTGAAAGAGTTTGCAAAACTCACCTAGCGTTTTCTGCACATATTAACAGGGAAATATGCTTTAATGCGTGCATATATCATATAATATTTTAATCAGGTTATAAATGTAACTATTCAGAGCCAGGTGCATTGGTACACATCTGTAATCCTAGTACTCAGGGAGCCAGAGGCAGGCAGATCTCTGTGAGTTCGAGGCCCGCCTTGTCTACTAAAGTGAGTTCAGGATAGCCAGGCTACACAGAGAAAGCTTGTCTTGGAAACAATAAACAAACAAACAAACAAGACAAAACAAACCAAACAAACAAAAAAACCCCGTAACTATTGGCCCAAGCATTTATAGCTAATTTGACATTTTTATTAGTTTTTTGATAATTTTAAGCATTTTCATCATTTTTACCTCTCCCCCACTCCTCCAAGATCATTTTCCCCTTCCCAATCTACCCAACTGCTGTCCCTTTTATTTTTTTTTTAATCCATCAAGTATAATTTGTGCTGTATACACTCCTGGTTGTCTGATCAATGTACCAGGGCTGTCCCCTTACAAAAACTGACTCCTCCTCCTCCTAACAACTATCACTTTCTAGCCCTGTCTTCCAGCAATCCCTGAGCCTTGGGAAGAAGGGGTGTGATATTGATGTACCATTCAGGGCGGAGCATTCATAGTCTCTGCACCTTGACCAGTTGTGAGTCTTATGTCATTTACCATCTGCTATACAAAGAAGCTTCTTTAATGGGGGTTTTAGAGAAACACTAAATTATGTCATTAGGATTAAGTTTAACATTATGCTCATTTATTACAGTAACAGTAGTACCGTCTCCCCAGTAAGAAAGTGATTGGCTACTCCCTTAATGCTTTCATCACTACTGCACTAGTGGACATGTTCTTCCAGTCTGGCCACTACTGTAGCATGCAGAGTTCACAGCTGGGTAATGTTGATGTTTACATTTGTCCTATGGTAGTGTGCATAGCCTCCTGAAGTGCTACAAAAGTTAGCCATATGAAAGATGCAGCCTCCAGGTCAATACCAGCTTGATTTTTCTGTGTCTTATGACTCAAGTATGTCGTGTCTTCAGCAATTGGAACTGACCATCAGGTTCTGGAAGGTAACCAGGAGCAATAACTATCAACTGCAGTGTTTAGGTCTCTATGGGACCTCACTGGTAAATAAGGTTAAAAGAAGTAACTCATTGCTCTGGGGTTTTAATTTGTTATCCTGCAGTATTATTATTATTATTATTATTATTATTATTATTATTATTATTATTATT
>OU015758.1:9325665-9354569 GCA_907169655.1 Acomys percivali | reverse complement strand
TTTCTTTCTTTCTTTCTTTCTTTCTTTCTTTCTTTCTTTCTTTCTTTCTTTCTTTCCAGGTAGAAGAAAGTGTACCCTAGAGACAATGCCCAAACAATCATAGGCATAAGTTATGTTGAGGAAAAAAAATAAAATTGTATGTGAAAAATAAAATCTGATGCTTATGGCACAAGAAGACATTTATTGTTATCATTTCCATTAGAACCCATATTACTGTAGGAGTAGTTAGAAGGCGGCATTTATAGTTAGGTCACAAATTTAGATACATGAGAATGCAAAGGTAAATCATGTTTAAGGTTATTTCTGTGGGATGACTGGCCTTCATAAATGCTTATTATTCTTATGAAACTCAAGCCTAAAAAGTGCCAGACGTATTACTCGAAATCCCCAATTGGTGGTACTTAAAATAATGATTTATAACTCTTTAATCCTACAAAATATACTATACCAAAATCAAAAAATTCTTTCTTCTCAACTGTGTTTTCAGCCCTAAGTTAGGAGAAATATAAGCGAATATAAGTAAAACAAAAGTTATATCATTACTTAAACACACAAATAAAGATTTATGGTTATATCCCATATAACCATATGATGAGATAAAGAATACTCTGGAGGTGTGTCGGGGGGTGAACACTAGTATATTGCAACAGTCTATTTTGGAGCCCACATGCGAACACTATTTCTTCAAGGAACTTAGTGTTAAGGACACCAATTTTGAGTTATGTTCTGTGTTGTTCAGAAAATAAGTCAAGATTAGTTTAAAAATAAAAACTCCAAACACTTGAGCAAGAACGTCATACACAGTTACAGTGATTTCTTGGGTCATGGGTCTGTTTAAGAACTTAAGAGCTTGGCCTCTTTGCCCCTGTGGGTTGCAGAACGATGTGGCCTATAAGCTTAGGCAACTAGCACCATGTTGCAGAAGTTAATCTTAGCTTAGAAAGCTGGTGGTAGCCCAAGAACAGAAAAACCAAGGCCATCTTGGTCCACCTGTTCACAACTGTCCTTGTTTTTGGGTTCCAGTAACACTGATACTAGGAAGTGGCTTTTATTTCTCGTTATCTGATTAACTTCTTTGATGTTACAGATGAGGAATCTTAGGCAGCCAATGATGGAACTGGGTTTCAATCTAGGCAACTGGTGCTGTGATGCATAGCCTCTAATCGTAGCATATGCTGTAGCTAAGAACACACTCATCTGTGTTCATAACTACTCATGCACTATGTGCTGTTAGTAACGACATTCTGGGGATGTGCAACCCACACTCTAGAACCATCGGGGAACTTGCCCAAAATGATGGTCAAACTAAGATTCAAATCAGTCAGCTGCCCCAGATTTTGATTACACACACACACACACACACACACACACACACACACACACACACACAGCATAGAACTACATGTCATAGGCATTGAAATAAAGCCAGGGGCGTTCATGACCACTGTGATTGTGCATGATTACTCCAAATTTTTTTTTGTTTGTTTTTTTTGTTTCCACTTATTCTGCTTTAAGCAAGTATCACTTTCATATAAATTGTTTTAGTTATGAAAATATAATGAACCCACTGACAGCTTAAAATGTGTTGAATGGCCACATTTCAGCTTTACAGATAAGAGCCTTGAAGTACAGGGACAATTTTGCGGGCATAGGGTATAAGTTTGGAGACTATCTGAGCTTACAAGGAATGGCCAGACAGAGACTGTGTGGCTTGTTGGCACTCAAGGTGCTGCAAGGCTTTGAGAGATGGGGGCTGGGTGGTGCTATGGGAATTTAGAAGAGAAGTCAAGAGTGTTGGGCAGCTCAGGTCACAAGAAGTTGAAAAAACTGCTCTTAGCAAACCAAAATAAAGTGAGCCACAAACTCTAGTCTTGGACAGCTTCACAATTTTATCCAAGGCCAACAACCTTTCTTGGGTCTTTGTCGACTACTCTCTCGTTCCTCTTAAACTCTTGATCAATGAGAATACAGCTCTGGTTCCAACAGACTTTATCAGAAAAAAAAAAATTAAGTGCAGATTGTGTCCCTGTACTCACAGAGCTAGCCAACTTTAATTTAAAAAATCTACTCTGTGGCATAGATACTCCCTAAGGAGCTGCAAAGCCTAAGTGTAAAGCCTAAGGCTAAAGACAAGCCTTAGGTGTCAGATGTCTTCACAGAGTAAAGGTAGCCCCAAAACTGTGATGGAGGCAATGAATAAATAAATAAATAAATAAATAAATAAATAAATAAATAAAAGAAAAGAAAAGAAAAGGACATTTGTCACAGGGCAACAGCACAAAAGAAAGAGGTCCGCAGATTCAGAATGGCTATTCTAAATCTGTAGAAATGCATTGAAATATATATGCTTCATGAAATATATGTTGGTGGATATTGGGGCTGTGGGTAATGAAGGGAGGGAGCACTATGGTCAGGATGTATTAGAAACAAACACAAACAAATAGAAATATATATGCCTTCATTTTGGTTAATTTTCATTTTGGTTAATTTTTGTGAATGATATTTTTTATTTGTAAGATTTTTTATAATATAGTTTAATTTTTTAAAAAAGGAAATAAAGACAGAGAGAGAGAGAGAGAGAGAGAGAGAGAGAGAGAGAGAGAGAATGTATGCCTTCATTCCTTTCCTGTCGTTTTTACCCCTGTGTAATTGAAGAGACTCTCAGATGTTTGAATGTTCATTTCATTTAATTTGCTGAGCTGAATTGGTCGTTTGAGGGAATCAGGGGAGCTTCAGTGGCCTTACCATGAGCGAGATGTGCCTGATGACCATCTCAGCCTTTTTTCCTATTTACACACTGACAACTTGAAACCTGTGCCACATGGGTGACTTCAATCCTTCTTAGAAAGAAATTGGGTGACTCAGTAAATTTCTGGGTCTGAACAGTACACTACGCTAGGCTGCTGGATCCCCAAATCAGCAATAAAAACATAGCTGAATTAAATAAAGGTTATTGTCTTACTTCGAAATAAATAACCCACAATTTCTTTTTTTTTTTCTTTTCTCTCTCTCTCTCTCTTTTGTTTTTGTTTGTTTTTGAGACATTGTTTCTTTGTGTAGCCTTGGCTGTACTGGACTCGCTTTGTAGACTAGGCTGGCCTCAAACTCAAAGTGATTTGCCTGCCTCTGCCTCTCGAGTGCTGGGATTAAAGGTGTGCGCCACCACGCACACCATAATCAGCAATTTCTATATTGCTTTATACATGTCCATAGGACTGAGCAGTAAGATTGCATCAGCATTCATTAGGAGGTAATGATAATTTAGGTCCTAATAAGGAAGCAGTACCTTAAGAGAGGAAGAAAGCCATAGTTAGAATTTCTTAGTGGACTACTCTGGTTTCATCAGCAGTGATGTTAGCAATCATTATCACTGTTTTGTTATATTCTAGTTAGGCATGATTCTCAGATTTAATTTTCAGTTTTTTATTACATTGTGATTTTTTTTTATTCTTCTAAACTACTTTTATTGTGCTATTATATACATTTAACGTGATCCATTTTAATGCTGTGTTCAAAAATTAGCATAGATTCTATTAAAGTAATTAGCATTTCCACTGAAGCTGAATAACTTCCACAAATAAAATAATTGTCTCTTGTTATAGGATATATTTAGTAGAAATCACTTTGAGTATGTGCAGAACAAGAGAAAGACTATCTCACCATAGAATTCCTCATGCAGAAGAAAGCATTCTTCATTTAATCTCATAGTTTCATTTGAGCAGACCAGTAAGTAAGTTGTTTCACTGTCTCAATGTTTCCAGGGTTTTCATCCATCTACTTCACAAAATGTTTCCCATGGGCTACCAGACACACTCTTGGTAGAGCACACTTTGAGCAGTGTGCTCCTCTTACAGTGAAAAGATGCTAAAATCTCTATCTTGGGAATGTGACCCATTATCCCCAAATCACCAGAGATGTGATAGATTCCTTATTTGAGAAAGCCCTTATAACTTTATACCTTTAATTTCTTGGAGTTTCACTTTCTATGCTTAGTCAATGAGTCAAGAGGCTCTGATTCAACCTGTCCAAATCCCAACTTCCCCAAATACTGCTCAAGATTCTGGGGTGTCTTCCAGACACACTCCCGAAATGCCTATCATTTAGCATTAGACATCCCAACTTGTAAACTTGATCATAATCTGTTTACTCTAGGATCCAAGAGTCCATCACAATGGCCTGTTACACCCACAGCAAAGAACTTGTGTTGCCTGATCACTGTGAGGTCTTCGAGTGCCTTTTCTGCTCAAGTGTGCACATGTGTGTGTGTGTGCGTGCGTGTGTGTGTGTGTGTGTGTGTGTGTGTGTGTGTATGTGTGGTTTCACAGATCATAGAAATTTACTGTCCATTCATGGACATGTGAATTCACACCTTTTTAACTCACTTGAGGGGTCCATTTTATTTCATGTGCAGGAAATTTGTGTCACACTATCTGGTTATTGATCATTAAGTTCTTAAAGACAAGACAATAAGCCTAGCACTTAACAGTAACCAAACTTTTAGAAAATCCAGACATAGTCTTACTACATACTGCTAAATGATTATTTTCATAGTGTGGTTGAAAGGTTATAAACTCTACTATTGTTGCAATTGTTTGAGATTTCTGTTGAACCCTCTAAAATGGGCCATTTTTTCCCCTAAGACCCAAGGATCTCCTGTCAGATTGAATGGGAAGGATTTAGTAGATATAAGATGGGGGAATGAATGCCCGTTGGGAACTGTCTCCTGACATCAAACATAAAACTACTCTTTAGAAAGCAGGAAGTCAGAGCTGAGAAAGTAGACACCTCCCATGTCTTTAAAAACACCTAAATGGCCAGGCGGTGGTAGCTCACGCCTTTAATCCCAGCCCTCAGGAGGCAGAGACAGATGGATCTTTGTGAGTTCGAGGCCAGCCTAGCCTACAAAGGGAGATCCAGGACAGCCAAGGCTACCCAAAGAATCCTTGTCTTGAAAAACCCAAAAATAAATAAATAAATAAATTAATTAATTAATTAAATTAAAGTGGCAATTCTAGAAAATAGATGTTTGCCATGTATTAGTCTAAAATTTGACTTGATTTGTTTGCCCCAGGAACTGAAAGATAATAATTTGTTCTTTGAGAAACACAGGCACTTATTTAAGAGGATCATGCTATCAATATAAAGAGGTGACTTCTGGTCACCTTCAGAAACATCATTAATGAATTCACAGCAACTGTTACAAACCATATTTCAATGCTGATTCTGTATTTCTACAGTGTTTGTTTAGACACATCAATATCAACCACCATTTTGTGGCTCTTCAGCTCTCATTGTTTACTTGAGTGGACGTTTGACAAAGGTGCCCCTGGGGACTGACACCCGTTTTCTCTAAGTCGAAACAAAAGGGTTCACTTTGTTAGCTCCCAAAGGAAAATGTCTTACTTAGGGTTTGTATTGCTGTGAAAGGGACACTATGACCGCAGCAACCCTTATAAAGGACATTTAAATGAGCATGGCTTACAGGTTCAGGTTCAGTTCATTACTGTCATGGGGGCAAGCATGGTGGCAGACATGGTGCTGGAGAAGGAACCAGCTGAGAGTTTAACATCTGGGTCCACAAAGCAGCAGGAGGAGCTAGTGAGCCACTAGGCCTGGCTCCATCTTCTGAAACCTCAGAGGCCACCCCTCAGTGACACACTTCCTCCAGCAAGAGCATCTGTACTGTAACAAGGCCGCACCTCCTAATGCCTCGGATACGAGTCTACAGGGCCCATTCTCCTTCAAACCACCACAGGAGGCATAGTGTGTCACTGAACTATTATTGTAACTTGAATCAATTATTTATATGTATAGCACGTCCAAAGCTCAGCTCACTTCCACTGAGCCATAGTGAATTTGGAAGTAGGCATTTCTGTGTGAGTCAAGCAGAGCCACATGCGTATCGGCCAAGAGTGGCTGTCCTCCACATTCTCTGTCAGCTTTATTCTGGAATGGAGGAGCTTTCCTACCTGTCCTCTCCTTGTGGAGATGGAAGACTCGGACAGAAAAAAGAACGATAAACATGCACCCTTTTCACACCTTTTCCACTGCATTCGCTAACACTCTATGTTTGGCTAAGGACAAAGTCAAAACATAAGCACATTTCCTGTTCATAACTCAATATAAGGGAATAAGAAACCGGGACCAAATCACATGTCCCATCTTAAAGAAAGAAAGAGAGAGAAATTCTGGGTCTCTATTTCCTTTGCTTCAAACAACTGCTGCAGTTCAGACTTTAAGCATGAGAGCATTAGATGGGAGCGTCAAAGTCCATTTCAGCTTTTGAGCATGCATGCAAGTACATTTACCTCCAACAAGTTTCCATATGCTTATAAAATGCATCTCTTCACATCATGAACCAAAGGAAAGCCCAGATCACTGGGATATTTGTTTGTACCTAAAAATAGAATCCAAGTAGAAACAAGCCAAACAAGTAATATCTTCCCCCCCACCCCCACCCTCATCCCCACCCCCACTTTCTCTCTCATTCTGATCTTCTGATTATCCTGAAGACGTCACCCCCACCCCCCTAACCCCTATGCCCCAGCATAAGTCTGGGAGGCTCAGAAACAAAGCCCAAATGATAGATTATTGGTGCATCAAACTCACTGAGAACTGACTTTAGTGTTCTATCCCCTAAAATCTTATTTGTTCTAAACTTAGTAGTTGATAACTCACAAAAATAACTGTTGATTCAGAAATGAACTTGCTCATCAGAGAGCCGGAGACCTGGTAGCTTTTAGTCATAATTTATTTATAATTCCTCCCCAGTGGTGTTCAGAGATGAAGTTTGAAAAAAAAGAAAAACTCAAGTATTCTTTTTCATATATTTTAGAATATAAGAGACTTTGATGTATTCTGGGAACTGGAGTTTAAAAATAGAGGAGAAAGAATTGAAAAGAATTATTTTAGTGGGATTAGAAAGGCCCAGTAAACCATTCAAAAATAATTTAAAAGATAATTATAGTTTCCTATTATAAAAAAAAACACAATTACAACAAAATTTTGTTTATCATTACATGCAGATTACAGGTGTGTTTTCCCCCGGGATAATGTACAATAGCTTTGATCATCCAAAGGTATAAAAGTCTTTTTAGGTCTGAATGCCCAGAAATGACTTCAAATATGATCCACTTTTTATAGGTCCCAGCCTTTGTGCCCTGCCTGGCCCTTTCTTTCTTTTTCAAATTTAATCTAATGTAATTCAATTTACCTCTTTTTTGAGAATTTCATATGTATATACAATGTTTGATTGTACTCATCCCTCAGCCTCTCCATGACTCTTCCAACTTGTCCCTGTCACATCCATAGCCTTCTCAATCTCTCTCTCTCTCTCTCTCTCTCTCTCTCTCTCTCTCTCTCTCTCTCGCTCCCACTCTTAATACTGTACTGACTCCACTTAGAACTTCCCATAGGATCATGGGTATATGGTCAACTTCTGATGCTTGGGCACACACCAGTGACCACACCCCTAAAGAAAGTCCATCCCCCCCAACCCCATTCAGCACTTGTCTACTGTTAATAGCTTTTAGTTGGAGATGATGCCTCACAGGTTCCTCTCCATCTGTGTTGGAAAGTCACCTGGCATCATATCATGTGGGTATTGTGCTGACAGCCACAACAGGTAGAGTGCATGAGTTCAATAGCTCTGTTGTGTTCAGAAGACACCACTTTGCAGCAGTCCACTTCATCTTCTAGCTTTCATAGAATATTTATACCCCCTCTTCTGTGGTGTTTCCTGAGCTTTTTGGCGAGAGGGTTGTGTAGATGTTTTATTTAAGGCTGGGCACTCCACAGACTCCTGCTCTCTACTCTGACTAGTTGCGAATCTCTGTGGTAATCACCTTCCACTGCAATAAGAAGCTTCTCTGATTCAGAGCAAGAGCTTAAGTGAAGTTGATGGGCAGAAGGACAAGGATTTGGAACTCGCTGTGATGCTATACTCATCTGGCAAAATAGTGCTAGGTTCTCCCCTAGGCCATATGACCTCTCTAGTCATTGATTTTTTAGTCAGGTTTACAGTACCAAATATTAGTTCCCTCCTGTGGAACAAACCTTGAATCCAATCAGAAAGCAGTTACTTATACCTGTAACACCCATGCCGCTGTTACAAAAAGGGGAACGTCTTGCCAGGTTAGTCATTATTGTAGCTCAGAGTTAGCATCTGGGTGAGACAGTTGCTGACTTTCCTTCCTTGTGACACCTGTACAACACTTAAAGTTGTAAGAGCAAGCCTGCAGCAGGAAGAAAGCTTCCAGGTCCAGTATCAGGGCCCTTCTTTGTCAAAGTAACTTTCATTTGCCTGATGTAATTGTTATTTCTCTCTGAGGCTTATTGCCTCCGTCTGCTAACCTAGGCCTAGTCCTGGAAGCTTCTGGCATCTGTACAATCTTATCTAGGCCTAGAATGTTTTCAGCCTCTGAGACTTACTGCTGAATAAGCTCACCTTTTCTAGTTCTTTCTGGATTCTGGCTGGCTGGTTCAACTCAGCTGTTGTGTCTTAAACTCCCGCTCTAAGCTGACTGACTCAAACTGCTTTCTCTCAGCTTCTGACTAAATTGCTTTGCTTGGCCTCAGACTAACTCTAGAAATCTGTTCTAATCTGGTTTCTTCTTATTCTCTGGCTCCTTCTGTCTTTACCTGTGTCTAGCTTGTTCTCTCTTCAACCAGTTGCTGTAAAACTCCTCCAGTAACACCGCTCCCTTCTCCCCGCCCCCCCCTTCTCTCCCCGATTCATCAGTTATTCTGCCTGTCAGTTAGACATCACTTTCAAACATAGTTGCTTCCTTCTACAAAGGAATTTTGCTTACATTGTTTGGGATTAAGGGTGTGTACTAAGGGCATAGCTATTTCTAGCCAGAGGGATTAAAGGTGTGTGGCATGTCTGCATTCTAGCCGGAACACATAGACCTAGGTCTTCAGATGTGATTCCTTGCCACAGCAGACATGTTTCTGGATGAAAATTCCTCTACGTTTCTTGATTCTTGAATTCAGAAATCAGAGCCAGACGCTGACAAATCCTAAGGAGACTGTCAAGGCAAGAACAACTCTCACTCATGATGAACAAAGCTGAATTGAGTGAGTCATCCACTTCCTTCTAGTTCCAAATCCAGGTTTCTAAGGGGGCTTATCTAATGCATAAAATGATATGATAAAACGGGATAAGTTTGCCTTTTATGAAGTGGGTGGGTTATAGAGAAAAGAAATCTTATTAAGATATGTTTTTACCCAACCATCCCTGTAAAAGAATATTGTGAAAAAGTGATTGAGATTTCTTGCCAAAATTTAAAGGCAATGGAGTTTTAATACTCAAAGGCAAACACTCTGAGACTTGATTTCAAATACAAGACTCCTTGTATTTCAATGTAGTTCTAGGGATATATATATTCCTCGTGGTTTTCTTTACTTGAAACTTCGGCTAGATCCATTAATTTTATACTTTGACACAAATTCAGATCTATGCAAATTGAGCGTGAGGTCAGTAAAGAGGGAGCAAAGGTTTCCATGTACTGAGCAGGTGCCCCGCCCACTGCAGTCACGTTGCCTGCAGCTCCTACGACTGTACACTGCGGATTCACTAATCAGAGAAAATGCTTTCACATTCTCATCACTGCAAAATGGCTTCTCTCATCTGTGCATGGAAAATTTATGCCTCAGACAGCACTTCTCATTGATGGGAGAAACACACACCTACAGAAATACATTTTCACCTTAATATGATGACTAATCCTGACTGGATACCTCCTACGTCAAAATCAAGTCTCGTAGACAACCGGGCCTTCATCTGTATTATAGTTACAGACATCAAAATGACTCCAAAGGCTGCAAAAGTACAAAACGTGCGTGGAATGCCAGTGCTACACCATGAGCGAGATTTACTATTTTCTGTTTTTGACAGGCAAAGGCAATCAGTAATCAAGCTGTTGTGAAAAGCAAGGATTGAGTTATATGATCTCTAAGGTTTCTTCCAGCTTAAAAATGATGAGGTTTGTAACAGTTACCAGGAAATCATGGTATTAATCTGGGCTTAGGGGCTCTAAGTTAAACTCCATCCCCCTACTGGATTGCATTGTCATTTGAAGAAGACAATTCACACTTGAGCCTCTAGCCCTAAGATTTAATATGTCCTCTACTTGTCACATTTTACTAAAAAGAAAAGAAAAAATATTGCCCAAATCATATGTGACTCTTTACCAGAGCAATAGCCTAGAGCACTTGACTCATAGTTTAAAATAATTATTTTTATCAAACTCACATTAAGCCTTCTAAGATAATTATGTGAACAAAAAAATGTGTTTGTGTAAAACAAATCGCTTTCCTTTCTTGCATTGCCATCCAAAAAATATGATAGCCTTAACACTGAATGGCAGTAATTTCTCCTTCCTGCTCCTAAGAATACATTGTAATGTGAAGTTGTGGGAAGAGAATGTTCTCATCTCAGGAACATCTACAATAGGCACTAGCCTGGCAATAATTGGGACTGTTTCATATCTAAAGAAAGGATAGAGCATAAAATATCAACTATGAATACTTTAGCCTTTCTGGTTTAGTTTGGATTAAAGTTCTCTTATCTTCTTAAAAACAGCCTGAGCTACGGACTTCACCAAGGTCCCTTTGGAAGCGCTTTTGTAACTTCACAGAACACATGTTCCTGAGGGTTTGCTTTATTCTAAATTTCTTTGCATTTTGTCCTTTCACATTTTAGATTTTAAAGGATTCACTTCTGTGTTTGTCTTCACAAGTGAAGGCAGGATCTGAGATGCCTGACTGTCTTAGAACACAACCAATTGGAGGGCAAAATACACTGTGTTGACAACAGCAGGAAGAAAGACCATGTTGAAAGAAACAGAAGAGTAAAGACCTACCCCCACACATGCACCCTCCACACACACACACTCACAGGCACACACACATGCACAAATATGCATGCACACATACATGCTTTTACACACATATGCACACAAATGAGTGTCTGCATTTCAGTGTTTCCAGAAACACATTTACACATATATATCAGGCACTGAGCTCTTTAATCTGCAACACCTCATTGATAGAAACATCGGAATGAGCTAATTGGAAGAGGAAGTTATAATATATAAAATGCAGGTTTCTTGGAAGCAGCTCTCAGCCACCATGTAGGGGGAGGGATGGAGGGGGAAGAAGAAGAAGAGGAGAGATACAGAAAGAAAGAGGAGAGCAGAGGAAAGGGAAAGGGGGAACCAAGATGTCTGGGTTATATAGAGAAAAGAAGCCCCTGCCCTGGGGCTGGAAAGTTCAGGGTACAGGACAGGATATGCCAGGCAGCGGGTAGGGACAGAGGGATGCCTGAAACCAAGCACTCATCTCCCCATACCTCCTGGCCCCTGTCTTTGACATAGAACAATTTCCTCTCTTGTGAATGTAAGCTCATAAGTATGCAAAAGCGTAGTGTTTGGTGCATTCTAGTAAGTCACCATGCAGAACATGGGTGAAGTAGGAAAGCCATGTTGGGACTCGAGAGGAAAGATGGTAAATGAGGGATGGTGAATAAAATGTTAAGATTTAGATCGTAGTTGGTGCTTTTATTTTCCCCTAACTCTTTTGCTAGTTATGACAATATATTGACTATATTATACTTTTTTCTTTTAAAATGCTGCTAGGATAAAAAGTCTGGCTCCAACCTTATACATTGCTTTAAAATGGGGCTCAAATGCAGTGTTTTGAACGAACTATAGAGTTCATTGAAATCCAGGTATAAATATCGTAAATGTTTAAAACATGTGGGATGTTTGAGGGTAAATCGTCCCAAGTCTTCAGAGGAAGAAGTCATGGGGGAAGATTGATATTCAGTAATTTTTAAAAATTTAATGTGTGTTGGTGTTTGTCCTGCCAGTGTGTCTGTGTGAGGGTGTCAGATCCCCTGAAACTTGTGTTACAGACAGTTGTGAGCTGCCATGAGAGTGCCAGGGATTGAACCTGGGTCCTTTGGAAGAGCAGCTGGTGTTCTTTACCACTGAGCCATCCCTCCAGCCCCATGTAATAATGTTTTCAGATGTAATGTGCTTGAAAGAAATAAGGGCAAAAGAGGCACACCTGGCTGGAATGAGGACACAGAAGGGACACAGTGTCGGTTGTCTTGTGAGAAGCAATAAAAGTATAAACATTTTACGTTTTAAATGGTTGTAAGACATTAACACATAAGTGTACACAGCATGAGACAGGCTCAGCATGAAAACGCTAAGTTCACTAGTCAAAAGAAACGCAAGGGATGCAGCCAAAATGCCATTTTAGGACCGCTGTTAAAATTGGAACAAAGAATCTCTGTTTCACCCTCGGTCAACCTACAGATTGCTATAAGGTTTTACTGAAAAATCTGGATCTATTGCTTTGCTTTAGTTTGTGTACTATTAGGTCAACAACTATACTTTGAACCCTTATCTCAAGGGACGCAATTAAATTTGAGCGACGTATGTTCACCATTTTTACTAAATAATACAATTAAACTATATCACAGTGAGAGCCAGCCAGCAGCATGTAATTGTATCCATAGGCTAGAATACTAGGCACCCACTAAAGGAGGCTGTAGGGGAATCCAGTAGAACCTCATCTTCACTATACTGCTAAGCAATATAGGAGATAAACATAAGGATGTAAGCAATGATTTTTGTAAACGCCTATGTGTGCATATGAAGATCTCTTTTTAAAGTCAGAAGAGAGAGCTCTAAGAGTAAGTGGTGACCCTAAGGGTTACATTTCTTAAGATAATGCCTATTTAGTTTTGCCCCCTGGATTTCCTTATTGAGCATAGCTTTATGGTTTTAAAACTCCTATAAAAAGAGTTACATATAGCTGAAGATAATTTTAATGGAACAAGCAAATTATGAATACTAGTTATGTGAAATATGCAACATTTCTATGGCAAGAATGTTTTAAGTTTATAAGGTAGGCATTAAAACTTTTAAGGGCTATAAATGTGAGACTTTGTGGTAAATTTTATTTTGTTTTTGTTTTTGTTGTTTTGTTTTGTTTTGAAATAGAGTTTTTCTGTGTAATAGCCCTGACTGTCCTGGACTTACTTTGTAGACCAGGCTGGCCTTGAACTCACAGAGATCTGCCTGGCTCTGCCTCCTGAGTGCTGGGATTAAAGGTATGTGCCAGCACGCCCGGCAAATTTTGTTTTATTTTTAACTTTTATAAGAAGAATTTATGTTTAAAATCAGAAACAAATTATATCCAAGCTTCTCTTCTAACTTTATTTTTTATCATTTTCAAACTGTATATTGATATGGCTTCTATATTTCTAATCTATTTTACAAATATTAAGTTTCTCTTGAAACTTTGGTGAAACATTATGAATTATCTGATTTATCATCACAGGGCATTTAGACGCCACCCTTCCGGATGTAGCTGTGGTTCTGAAACACTAAGGTATCTTTCTTGCCAGTTTCCACTGAGTCTGATAAAGCTTGTGTCTGTGTTTTGTCTTGTATCATCCTTTAGGATTTCCTATTATTTTTTTTTTTAATTTTTAAAAAAATTTTTGTTTTGTTTTTTTAGTTTTTCAAGACAGGGTCTCTCTGTGTGGCCTTGGCTGTCCTGGATTCACTTTGTAGACCAGGCTGGCCTTGAACTCACAGTGATCCGCTTGCCTCTGCCTCCTAAGTGCTGGGATTAAACGCTTGTGCCACCACTGCCTGGCTTATTATTCTTTTGTTCAAGACATAGAAAGACCGTAACAGAACATGAAAGATACCAGGGCATTAAGCAGAAGAGCCAGGGGAGAGATCTCTCAGTCTTTTGATCTCATCCAGTTGTCCACATCTTCTGTCTTTAGCATCATTGTTTTCCATCAGTAGCAGATAATCTATTAGCCATGGAAACAAAAGACCAATGCTTGTCTGGAAACAGGCCCTGAAATGTTACTAAACACACACACACACACTTTTCTACTGCCAACCATCTACTGTAACCTAAGCAAAGGGCTCTGTCTTAGAGGCTAGCCTATAAACCTTTTGTAATCTGTTATGAGCACCCCAAAATTACCAGCATGAAACAATAAGAGGTTTTTTTTTATACTCATGTCTTCTGTGATTCTCTCACTTGACAGACACTTCTCTGGGTGGTTTTAACTGAATTTCTTGTGAGATTGCATTTAAGATATATCCAGATTTGGGTGGGCCTGAAAGATTGCCCTTCCAGAGTATTTTCTCCCATGGCTGGCAAATCGGCGCTCGTGGTTGGCAAAAGGCTTGGTTCTTTTCCAGCTGGACAACACCTAGAGAACAGTTTAAAACACATTTGGGGCACAGAGGCCATTTCACAGCGGAGATTGCACCATTAAAAGATTAACGTGGAAGCTGCAGGGTCTGATTTATTTTTTATTATGGAGCCTCAGCTGTCACAAAGTGTCACTTTCTTTGTTCCCTCAGACCAAATTTATTCACTGTAAGAAAAAAAAGATAACTACATAAAATAGTGAATTGCAGGAGGCAACAGGGATCACTGGGTGCCATCTTGTGGGCTGGCTACCAATGAAGGCTGCTACTTGACCCTGAATGAATCACTTCCACTCAAGTGAAACATGTGGTCTCCAATCTCCTTCTATTATGGCATCACATTATATTATCTCATCACCTAAGCCAAGAGTATGTGTTTTCTTCTGCTGCCGCACAGATCTAGCCTGTAGAAATAATAACTCTTTATTAACTTGCAGACCCATCAGTAAGAAGTCTGGGGATGGGGCTCTTGGCTCACGAATTAGGAGAGCTGATATTGGGGTGTCAGTCCTGGCTGCCATTCTAGGGTAGAGCTCAGAGTTACTCTCCAAATGCATTCAGGTTGTTGGGGAAAAGTCAAGTTATTTGTGGCTGACAGACTGCCATTTCCAGAGACTACTACATAGAGTGGTGGTTCTCAACCTTCCTAAGGCTGTGACCCTTTGGCACCATTCCTCATGTTGTGGTGACTCCAACCATGGAATTATTTTCATTGCTAATTAATGATTGGAATTTTGCTAGTGTTATGAATAGTAATGTGAATTTCCAATATGCAGCATATCTTATATGTGACCCCTGTGAAAGGGCAGTTTGACCTCCAAGGGGTCGTGACTCATAGGTTGAGAACCACAGAGTTAGATGCTATGCTATGTAGCTTTTGTCACAGTGTTGTGGGTTGCTCTTTCAAGCTGAGAAGACATAGCCACCTATTGCTTTAAGTTTCTAATTTACCTTTTATCTCTACCTATATGATTTGATCTGGTCCACCAACAGGATAACCCTATTAATTAAATCGATCTGTTTATTATGTTATGTTGTAACTGCCTAGTTCTTTGCAATGTACAGTAACAGAATTGAGGGTTAGCATGCAAGGAATATAAATTTGATAAGGTCTGTACACAAGGAAACAAAGTCCTAGAATCATTTAGGTGCAGAGATGGTAAGTCTGTATCAGTTCACTATGGCTGTGTAACAAAATGCCCCAAAAAACTTAGTGCCTAAAACAACAGACCTGACTAACTTCTCACAGTTCTACGGTCTCTTGGGCTGGAAGTCAAGAATCAGGCAGGGTTGCTAGCGATTGCAACAAAACGTACTTCTAAAGTAATTCACTCATATGACCTTTCACTAAAGACTAGCTGTAATAAAAGGCCTTACTTGCTCTATAAATGTGCCAGTCTCCAGGCAGCATGAGTGTCTATACGACTTGAAAATGTTCACCAGCCCGAGCCAGCAGAGAGCAAGAGAAAAGCAGCTTCCATGCAGGACCTAACTTCAACTGTAACACACCATCACTTTTCCCACAATCACTAGTTTCACAAGTCAACTCTGATATAATATAGAAAGATCTACAGACAGTGGGGACTAAATACCATCTTCTAGGACATCTTGTAGACTGGACTTTGCAACCACAATTAACAACAAAATAAATGAAACTTCTTTCATTTATTTTTCACATCGAGAATGCAGTTTCCCCTTCCTCATTTCCTTCCTGTGTCTGCCTCCCTCTTCTGCTTTCCTCCCACGACACCCCCCTCCCCTTTCCATTCCTCCTCTGTTTCTCTTCAGAAAGGATAGGCTTCCCCTTGGATATCAAACAGCCATGCCTATCAGGTCGAAGTAAGACTAGGCACCTCCTTTCCTATTAAGGCTAGAGGCAGGATCTCAGTAGGAGGAAAGGGTCTCAAAGGGAGGCAGCAAAGTCAAGAGACAGCCCCCCTACTCCCACTCTTGGGCGTCCCACATGAAGAACAAGCTTCACAACTGTTATATGGGTGCAGAACACCTAGTCCTATGCAACTCCTATGCAAACTCTAGTCCTACGCAAACTCCCTGGTTGCTGGTTCAGTCTCTGTGAGTCCCTATGGGCCCAGGTTAGTTGATTCCTTTAAAGTAAAAGAAAGGGTATCTGAAATCTGTGTCTTTCCTCTAATGCCCACTGCAACTGTATCTTCGGGCTTTCCTCTCTATTCATAATCATAATACTTATTTCTATTGTTACAAAATTTAAAGCACTTCAAATGGTCCAGTTAAAAGCCGCACCACCTCCTGTTTTATAGCTCGTTAGGTAAAACCTTTTACCAGACACTTTGACGCATGCTATGCCTGAGCAGCTCTTGTTTCTCCCCTATCTCTCCAACTACTGTTATCTTTGAGCCATGCCTATTAGCTTCTTATTGCGAAGTAAATGTAGAAAATGTTTCAAGTGCCCTGTCAAACATAAAACATAAATATCAGATTTTCAATGTTAGCACTATATCATAACACCTAGCTAAATTTGTAGAATCCAACAATGCAATATACCGTCACAACAAAACTTGAGATATAGATTTATGAAAGAGTTCTTAAACTATTTTGTATGCTGTAGATAACTCAGAAATTCTCCAAAAAGAAAACAAATAAATAATTGACAAAAAAAAAAAAACCCGTCCTTGAAACTTCAAATGTCATAATGTGAAATCTTTTTCTGTGAATGGTATACAAAACTGAAAATATATTTGTGCCTATTACCTGTGGCATTGTTTTTTAAAAGACCATTGATTGTAACTCAAGAAACTTGACATTCATAGAAATTAGACTGAGAAGCTTCTTTGTATTTTCTAAAACAAGAAAATTTAAGGTATAAATAAAGCAGACAAGGACTTATGTATTCTACAGCCTGTGTACATAAACAATCAATTTAATGAGCACAGAGCCAAACAAATTCTTAGTCTTCTTTGGTATTTTATTGTCTATATTAATCTTCTTTTGTTTATTTTCTTGCTGTTTGAATTGTATTTAAAATTTTTATTCTTACTTTAAGAATAAAGTTTAAATTACATAAGTAAAATAGTTAAGACCCTACCTCGCATCATAGAATTCTTGAAACTGCTGTCTATTGGATTTTTATATATTTTTTTGAAATTATAATTATACCATTTTCTGCTTCCATTTTTTTCCCTCCAAGTCTTCCAATGTACTCCCATTTCTTTCATTCAATGTCATAGTCTCCTTTTTAAAAATTGTGATTACATGCAGTGTGTGTGTGTGTGTGTGTGTGTGTGTGTTCCTGAATACATAAATACAACTTTCTCAACCTGTATAATGTTACTTGTATGCGAATGTTTTCAGGGATGACCATTTGGAATTGAATAACCGACTAGTACGCGCATCCCTGGGGAAGACTATTTCTCCTGCTCTCAACATTCCTTAGTTGCCTGTAGCTCTTTGTATGTGGTTGAGGCCTCAAGAGCTTTCTCCTGGCCACATTAGCATGTCAATTGCTGTGCTCTTGTTCAAGGTTATATTTGGGGACACATGTTGGTGTGACTTTTTAGGTGTAGCTTCTGACATCTCCAGGAGACAAGATGTCTCTGCTCCTCTGGCTCTTACAGTCCTTCTCCATCTTCTGTAAGGATCCCTGAGCCTCAGGGGTGGAGGTTGGTTTGTAGATGTGTTCACTGGGACGAGGCTTGACAACTCTGCATTCTGATTGGATGGACTTTTCCTTAATGGTATCAGTCTCTACAAAAAGAAGTATCCTTCATCAAAGGTGAGAGCTACACTCATCTGTGGGTGTAAGGACAACTATTTCGAATATAGCTGAAGATTGGGCTGGTTCAGTAAGTGGCAGTGGTAGCTTTTTCTCCAGCATCCATGACTTCACTATCCCTGAGTAGTTGGTTGGGCTTTTAGTTCCAGCCATGATTTCCCTCTTGGTGAGTGGCTCTTAATTCCAGCTAAGAGCTATTGGTTATTGTTAAAGCAGGTGCCCCACTACAGATATTGTATGGGCATCATAGCTGGATAGGACTATAGGTTGCCTTTCTCCTTTGGGAACCTTCTGGTATCATGAAAGCTAGTTCTCAGGGAGAAGGCTTTCAGGTCAGTTCTAGCTCAGTGGTCTCTTTTCCCTGTAACCAAAGTACATGGTGTTTTTCAGCAGTAGGGACTTACCTTCCATCTCTTGGGGGTTCAACAAGGGCAGAAGCAATCATCTATCAGATTTTGGGACACGGACAACCCTAGCTAGCAACTCAAAAGATGCCTGCTCACACCTGATGTTGGGGCTCTTGTTAGATGATCTATGCCTCTTGTGGGTGAGGTGCACGGTCAGCCCATATGAGAAAGTTTTGTTTGTTTGTTTGTTTATTGTTGTTGTTTTTTCCAGAAAGTTTCACTTAAACAACATGTCCATGTTTGTATACTAGCTTGCATGTATCACTGGTATTTTTAGGTAGATAAATAGTATGAGTCCTAATGGCTCATTTAGACAGGCTTACTGTTATTTTACCCTCCTTCCACCTTCTGAAGTTATCTTTCCCTCCTTAATTAGATGCCCTCTGTTTTCCTATTTCCCCTTTCTAATCCCCTGCAATCTAATATTTATCCCCCTCTCTATGGCTCCCCCTCACCCCTGTAATAATCTCATACTTTTCAAGATTGTTTCTTGAAAAACCATTCTCTGCTTTAAAATTCAGTTTCCCAGATGAAAAATGACAATAGTTTAAATGAATAAGTGATGGGTTTTTCCTTAACTTAATTCTGCCATCTGCTTACTGATCAAAGAAATAAATGTAGCACATTTTAAGTGTTGTGTGCATGCGTGTGTGTGTGTGTGTGTGTGTGCATGCGCACATGTGTGAGCATACGCAGGTACATGTTTATATGTGTGTACATGCATATGGATGCCAGAGACTGGTGTCAT
Source organism: Acomys percivali (assembly GCA_907169655.1). Lineage (NCBI taxonomy): Eukaryota > Metazoa > Chordata > Mammalia > Rodentia > Muridae > Acomys > Acomys percivali. The sequence goes on along the minus strand of OU015758.1, from coordinate 9,335,408 downwards.
TGTCTTCCTCGACCATTCTCCATCCTGTGTTTTGAGCCACTGTACCTCACTGAACCCAGGGCTCACTGAGTCAGGCAGAGTGACTGAACAGGGAGCTCCAAAGATTCTCCTGTCCTGTCTTTCCAGCCCTGGGATTACAGTTACAATCTCTGCCTAACCTTGATGTGTGGGTGCTAGAAATGAAACTCAGGTCTCCAGCTTGTATGGCAGTCACTTTGCCAGCTACCTCCTCTGCCTACATTTTATAATTAGACTGTAAGTGACTCCTGCTCTGGAGATATTTCTATGTATCCATTATCTTATCTTAGAAAACTTTGGTAATAGCCATCCTAATGGGTATGAAGTGGCGCCGTATTGTGGCTTTGTTTTCCTTTATCCACTCTTAATCCTGTCATTAAAGGTTATTTAATGCTAACACTTTGGTATATTTTCCACTTTTATGCATCTTTTTATTTGAAAATAGGAACCCAGGGTATAAGGAGTTTGGTAACCTGCATTTAACAGGACTCTACTATATCATTAGAAATTTTGGAGGAACATCATATCCAGTGTCTGTAAAAACTTACAGTAAGAAAAATAGATCCTACTGCATTCTATGCATCATATGCCTGTGCTAATTAAATACTAGCATAATTGAAATAAAGCACATTAACGCTACGCAGAAACATAATGCAGAGTGTCTAAACTATAGCATCAGGAATGCTTGCAAACAATGACATGGGTGAATGTTCATAATGCCCTGTCTTTTAAACACCAAATTCTTTCAAATTACAATGACCAAAATGAGAAAAAGCACGCATCCCCCATTAGCTATCCTAAAGCAATGATCTATCATTAGGGTCTTTTCTTTATTTGGTTAGGTGAGTACTAGTGTATCACAGTTTTCACGTAAATGTTTTTTAGAATAGGAAATAGCTTTAAGGATAGAAATCAACCAGATTTTGTTATGGAAAACATGTTTGTGGTAAACATTTGCTTTCACTGGAACAATTGTTCTTTGTTTTTCAAGATTTGTTTATTTACATGTGTAATGCTATGTGAGCTTTTGTGTAGCATATGCATCCAGAAGGCTGTGGGGACCAGAGGAAGTCATGGGGTTCCCCTGGATCTGTTACAGGAGGTTGTGCTCTGCCATATGGGTGCTAGCAACCAAACCTGGGTCTTCTGCAAGAGCACCGAGCCACCGCTCCTGCACAATCACTCTACTTTATTATTATTTTTTTAATTGGTCTTTTTTCTGTCTGTCTCTCCGTGTCCCCGTCTCTAACTCTCTGTCTCTCTGTCTCTCTCACATGTGCCTATGTGCATGTGCACAGGAATAGGTACAAATGGACTAGCTTGCAGTGTAGAGGTCAAAGGACATTTCTCAGGCGTTGGCTTTCTCTTTCTCTTGCCATTTTTCAGAATACAAAGATCAACCTCTAGTCCTCAGACCTGTGCACAGGTGCCTCTACTCACCAAGCCATCTTATCAGGTCCGATGGATTGTTCTTCATGATGCTCTTTATGATCAGAGGAGCATGTGCGGTGGTCATCAGCATTCCAGTTGTGAACTGTGGAATGAAAGGCTTGTTGTGAAATACTTGAGCCACATGCATGACTTACTTTTTTTTTTTTTTTTTTTTTTTTTTTTTTTGTATTTATGACATTATCACTAAAAAGCTGTGCTGAAAATCTCAATGTATTGTTTGATCATAGTGATTTGGGGCAATAGAACTGGCCTTCCCTTTTTTTTTTTTTTTTTTTTTTTTTTTTTTTTTTTTTTGAGCAACTTGGCATAAACCAATGACTTCAGGAGATTTGGTCAGAGCAACCTTCTGTTGAATTTGCTACATGGAGACATTGGACTCAGATTGTGGAGTTTTTCTGGTTGTTTGCCTGGTTTAGGAAGTAGAACATTATGATAGGCAGATTTGGGCCAAGGGGTCCCGCTCAAACTAAGGCACCAGCCAAGGACAATACAGGCGGTAAAATTTAAACCCCTAACCAGATCTAGCCAATGGACAGGACAGTCTCCACACTTGAGTGGAGAGAGGGATTTGACTTTCTCATGTACTCTGGTGCCTCATGTTTGACTATGTCCCCTGGCGGGGAGACCTAGTGGCACTCAGAGGAAGGACAGCAGGTCACTGAGAAGAGACTTGATACCCTATAAGCATATACAGGGGGAGGTAATCCCTCTGAGGAACAGTCATAGGGGAGGAGAATAAGGGGAAAATGGGAGGGAAGGGAGAATGGGAGGATACAAGGGATGGGATAACCATAGAGATGTAACAAGAATAAATTAATTAAAAAAAAAAAAAGGAATTGCCAATGCTCTCCAGGACTTTTGCCTGACAGGGTCCTTTGTTCAAAAAGCCCTGACACCTTAAAAAGAGAAAGTAGCTTGATATTTGGGGGTTGTAAGTGATTTCAACATTCCCCAGAGTTGTCTCTGGCTGATCCCCACCTTACTGAGTGTGCCTCCTCCATCTCCTCATGCTGAGAACTCCCCACAGCTCAAGTCCTTATCAGTTATGGAGCAGCCTAACAGTGGTCCTGAGTCCAGGGTAGACAGAGAGAGAGCTATACGTCATAACAGGATAGATGTAACTTTGAGTTGACCTAGTCAATAGCATCAAGAGATGAACAGGTTATATCTAGGAGTATATAATATGTATAATCATATATGTGTGAAATAAAAAAAAATGAGGCCATGTATTTGAAGGGCAGCAGAAAGGGACATACGGGAGGGCCTAGGAAGAAGAAAAGAAAAGGAGGAGTGTTTTAATTATATTATAATCACACACACACAAAGACACATAGACATGGAAACTTATGTCAGAGCAAGAAGGTGAGAAGAATAATCTAATTTTTGTTTTCATGTTGCCAATACTGGAAAATACTTTCTCCTCTCAATGCTGGTCTGCTAAAGGCAGCCCCTGCCATTTACAAGTGCCTATCTTTAAGCAATATCCTCATTTGGATAGATATTCCTTCCTGTCCTCATCTCTAAAATCCAGGTTCATGTCATTATGCTGTCATTATTGTCTATGAGATAGGTTCCTTTCCTTCTCAAATTCTATGAACAATCAGTCTGAGGGACTGAGGCAGAACTGGCATCTCATATTTCAATTACAAATCACATTGTGAAAGACTGATAATAACAATCAAATGATTTTTATATGCAAATCCAGATTTGCTGTTTCTCCTGAAACACCCTCTGTTCACATCCCTACCTGCTGAGCATTCTGTACATGCATTTTGAATAGTAGCTGGTCCTCTGGCTAGCAATTTCTGCCTAGGTGAGGCCTGGTGGGATTGCCTTAAGCATTTGCAATCCTACTGACTCATATGGGCATCATGGCTTTCCCCCTCTCATTTGCATTATAAGATGTTCCTGACTAGGGAACTCTGTATACACTAAGAGTCAGACTGAGTACATCAAGAGAGCACCTTCTTCTCATGGGGAACAAAGGTGACCAACACTCTAATAGTCTAGTCATCACTGTGTGAGAGAGAGCTAGGTATCTATCAATCTATCTATCATCTATCTATCTATCTATCTATCTATCTATCTATCTATCATCTACCTATCACCTATCATCTATCTATCTATCTATCTATCTATCTATCTATCTATCTTGAAAACACATGTTAACCGCCTGGAGGTGCCAACCTGTAGTCTCAGCTGCTCAAAAGGATAAATCAGGAGGATAAGAAATTTAAGATCAGACTGAACAACTTAATAAGACCCTGTTTTAAAATAAAAGCTAAGAGATATAGGTATATTGCTCAGTGAGTCAATGTTTACAGTGTGCAGATAGCTGAAGGTTCATTCCCCAGTATGGAGTGGAGCAAGAGGAGAAAGGGAAAGAAAGCACAATGTAAGCCCTCCACAAACACACAAACAGAATTTTTAATGGGAGAGGTCTGGTTCAGCTAAATATCCAAACAAGCATTTCATGTATTTGTTTTGTTTTCAAGGCAGGGTTTCTGTGTGTAGCCCTGGCTGCACTGAAACTCACTCCATACCCCAGGTTGGCCTCAAACTCAGGAATCTACCTGTCTCTACCTCTCAAGTACTGGGATTAAAAGTGAGTGTTACCATATTGGAGGAAACTGGCTAGACTTAGATAATAATTCCAACATCTTGTCCAGTGATGCAGAAGATGCAGTATTTTGCTTTGTATAAATCTCACCAATCCTGGCCTTTTTGGTGCATCTATTACTAAGTCAGATATAAAAAAGAAGATAATTAAGCACATTTGAACGTAATCAAAGGAAAGAGCCAGATTTGCCATTATTTTTTTCTCCTAGTCATTATACAGAGCCAGACAATCACTGGGCCTGTGTTTATTTTTATTGAATTGTGGTTTTAAATGTGGAATTAAAATATCACAATCTACTCGCCCCATTTCTGATCAACAGAAGGATTTAGCTAGATGGCATTAGTATGTAGCATGTTTACTTTCTACAGTCTCCTATGAGTCATGCAGGAACCCTGGGCGTAACTGCTTCTAGAATCCTGCCCGCTAAGCAGGCATTGAAACCCAGGAAAGAACTCAGTTTCCTTCCCAAGTAATCAATAACTGACAATTACCATAAATGTGCAGTTTCATTCACTCCGGTTTTCCCATAAAAACTGACAAGGCTGCGTAACAAATTGTATATGGATGTAGGTTCTGTATCCACACAGCTAATGCACACATGAATTATTCAGTGAAATTTGCTTCAATAGGCTTTCTGTGTCACTTTGATGTGTGACCAGGTTCAGATAATATGTTAAATGGTGTACGTTATGAGACATTCACTGGGTTTTGTTCAAAGTGCATCAGTGTTGGTAAATCTGTTCCGGTTCCTACACGCATGATGTTTCCTGCTGGTTGCCTTTCTTCAGATTTCCCTGTGATTTTAGCCATTGAACACATGTGTCTTCACCTCTCTGGGCCTGGATACATACCATTATTGACTGTGTAAACTACGTAAGGAAAAAAAAAAAAAGGAAGCTGCTATCGTTCCTGGGGTTGCTCTTTGTGGAGAAAGTAAAAAGAAGCAGGTATTGTATATGGGAGGAGCCAAAAGAAGAAGGGAATGCGTGAGGTTTTCAGAGCTGAGTAGCAAATGAGGGGCTTCACGCATCAAGCATTACCTTAGTTTCTCTGACTTGGGGGTCCAGTTCAGATGAGCTGCCCACCCCGGCCCTGCCCCCTCCTCGGGTCTGACAGGCTGTAAGCAGGGGCTGGCACTATGCTGTCACACTGTTGATTTCCAGTTGAGACTTCTTGCAAGCTCCTCTGTGGCACAGGCAGCAGTCTGCTGTCCCCACCCTCCTGTAGTTCCTCTCAGAATGTCACAATGGACTCCTTCAAGGTCCGCAGGAGAATATGCTGCTTTCTGGAGAGGCCCAGTTGAACTGTTAGTGACTTTCTCCTCGTTAAGTAAGACCCACCCAAGATTATCAGCCTTTCTATTAACTCAAAGACACCTGACTCAGGGCTCCTGATTGCAGCAGCACACTATCTTCCCCTCCTCCACAGCTTGGAAAATGACCAGGGAACAACTGGTCATTAGGCTTGCTGGTCAGTCTCTCACAAGAGAGAATGGAACAGTATAGGGTGTGTACACATATGAAGACAAGAATGCTGGGGCCATAGTACAGTTCTATCCATACAAGGAAGAACATTTCAGACAGGAAAAAATATGGCAAAATAAAATTTCCTATATAAAAAGTATAGCGATTTACAGTTTTCCAAGTAAGGCTAAGCAGAACACACCATAAATGTGTAGGTTAATGGCCTGTGTGTATTCTATAACGCAATTGTCAACTGATCTGTTTACAAAATATATTTTGAAATATGGAAAATCATATTCATAAACTACTAAACAAAAAACTCATAGTCTGTGTTTAAACAATATGAGTTTTTCAAAATACACACAAACACACACATACTTGTAAATGCATATCATGAGAGACTATAAGTAAATACATCCATATGTTGGTCTTAAATATTTCTGGGTGGGAAATTGTACATTATTTAGACAGTCCTTATCCTTTTTCTTATTTCTAATATTATTCAAAACCGATATCCCTTAATATAATGGGAGGGCCGGAATGGAGGCACAGGCTTGCAATCCCAGCAGTGGGCAGCCTAAGACAAAAGCATTACCATGCATCAGTCTCAACCAAAGCTCCGGGGTGATTTCATTCAAGGCCAACCTGGGCTACAGAAGGAGACACTAGCTCAGGAACACAAAATGAAACCAAAGCAACCTACTTACGTTAATTGCAAAAGTAAACCTCAGCGGAGTTGTCTTTGAAATGATTTGTGAGTGTGTGGCTCTCTTCTGACCTCCCTAGGTAGCCTACATGCACATAGCACACACACACTCACGCATGCATGCACGCACGCATGCACACACCACACATGTGCGTGCGGGCACATGACAAACTAACAACAAATAAAACTTATTTTCAAATTTTAAAAAAGGAGAAAGATGGCTGGAAGAACCAGATTCTATCTCCTATGTGGTATGTCCTACGCACCGAGTTTTAGACAGACGTAGCCTACCCAGATTCACATTCTGTACAGCTCTCAGAGGTTCACTAGGGAGAGGAGAAAAAAAAAAAGCAGATGGGAAGATGGAAACCAGAAACATTGACAAGCTAGCCCTTTAGACATAGTTTCAAGTTTCAAGAGAGCAGTTACCAGCAAAGAGAAAAATATTTTTAGACGTTGTTTAGGAGGTGAAAGGATTTTTCTGGGAGGGGGAGGGGGCAGGAAATGGGCAGATGAGTTGTTTTTTTTTTTTTTCTGGCACTGCAGAATCTCTGAGATTTTTGGGTTGAAATATGACAAAGTGAGGCTTTCATCTCTCTTGCTTAAGAAAAAAGGAAGGAAGAAAAGCAGGCACACTAAAAAAAAAAAAAAAAAAAAAAAAAAAAAAAAAAGAGTCAGTGTGGGACATAAACAGACCGCATTTCTAATTCATGGCAAGGTGGCTAAAATAAAAATTCTTAAAATACATATCTTAAAATTAGATTTTTGACCTTCGATAGGGCTTATCATGCTATTTATACCATGACAGTAGGAGCTGACTCTTCACTCGTTGCCTCATCAAAGGCATGACTCACATTTCCTTAAGCACTTACGCCATATGTTTCCTAGGGTGAAAGAAAAAAAATGCATACTTTTTTATACAATTACTGAAATATGAACAAAAATACTAGGAATTATTTAAAAGATGCTTTGGAAGCGTGTCAGAAGTTGATCTGTGAAAACTAACATTTCATTAAACATTTGGTTGGAACAGCCATTAGGTAATTTATGAATATAAACAGGAAGCAATTGTACTGCTAGCTTTATCATAGAGGGAAAAATAGATTAAAAAACTATTTTGCAAAAGAATACAAATAGAAGTGAAAGGTGCTTTATATTCAGAAATAAAAAAAAAATATTCTCTTAAAGTACCTGAAATGAATCATTTTAACATTTAAAAAGAAAAAAGAAAACTTAAGTTGATTGACATTTAGTGGCATTCTCATGTGTGTACAAGCTGTGACTCCAAGGCAGTGAGACACATCGTTCTGTACCCAATTGGAAGCTTAAATGAGTGTAACATGACTATTAGCCCTTTGCTCAAATATCTTTCTATAATATAAATGTGGTACTGCAAAAGTCCCAGGGAGTTTATTTCCATTTAAGGGTTTGGAAAGTTCTCTTTTAAATACAACATATGCATATTAGAATCCCAAATAAGGACCCAAACACCCCATTTGCTACTCAAATCAGTTGTCATTTTATTTCCTTCTACACGTGTCATATATTCTCTATCGCAGTCACCTCCTCTTCCCTGTGTTCTCTGGCCCACGCTGCACTCAGATTGTCAGGGATGCGAGGCGCGGCTGTCCTTGTCACCACCAGGCTGGAGGTCTGGGCACACCCTTTCACATCTTCTGTAGATTATCTGCCTACTGATTTACTCCTGCTTTCTTAACATCTTACAGGCAGTGTCTAACCATCCTTTCCTAAAATATCCGACCCATCTCTTCCTTGGCCCTTCTCTCTTCCTGAATGTCTGCTCCATTGACACGCATGTTGAAATCTCTGAAGAACTGACCAGTTGTTCTCATGTGTTTGAACTTTCAGTAGCTAGATACAGCCTCAACACACCACCTTGGTGTAGTAGGCTCTTCTTGCCTGGCTCTGCGCATCCCTCCAAGGCTCCTTACAACTCCCCTCTGCCCTTTCCTGTAGTGATATACATTGATCTTGTCCTCCCGAATTCTGACGACTTTCACTGTGGACCTTCCTCCCTGCACCACAGTCTTTTAGTGCCTTGAAGTGTTTCATCTCCAACCCTTTCGTCCTGCTTAACTACTGCTCTTTGTGGAAGACTTTGCTACAAGAAAGGGCCAGCTCGATGATTCTCTCTGTCCCCTCTTATTCCTAAACAGCTTCTCGGCTGTCCTGAGCATTCTTTATTGCAATGGATTAGAATTGTGCATTCACTCAAGTTTCTCTTCTAGATTGTATTTTTTTTTTTACAGGACTTCATACCCTCTACCCAGCACACTGTATGTCCTAGCGATGTCTAGAACACAACAAACATTTAACACAGTTACCAAATGGATGCATATACAATAGCATAGGCTTTGCCCCTGAACATTATGAAGTATAAAATTAATTACAACTCTGCTACTTCCCATTGTATCTGAGTATAGGTTGGGAGGTTGCTTTAGGCCACAAGAAAACCCTACAAACATTTTTAAACAACTAAAGAAATAAAAAAGAATCCGCTACTCACCATGTCTCAGTATGATGCTAGAACCAGCTTTCTGTGTTTCCCTTGGCTACACTAGTTAATGCAGTTCAGTTCCTCATATCTGCTTTCAGTTCATAGAGGAGAGAGAAAGACAGCAAGAGCCATCTATTACTTCCCAAAGCAAGCAAAGGTGCACCAATCCAACCAAACCTTATGACTCACTGGATAGACCAGTCTCAAGTGGCCACCCCAGGTGCAAGGGAAGCTAGGGAAGTCAGTATTTAGAATATCTATCTGGCCTTTCTCCTGGAAAGGAACAAGAGCCAATAAGTGAAGGAACGATGTGTGCTATACTTTGGGACAAACCATGTTACCTCTTTTTCTTCTTTTCCAAGAGAAATGAAATAATTTTCATTCTACAATTTTCATATATTCTCTTGTTCCAAAGTATACTATCTCCTACATAGGACAGTTAATCCAGGTATTTGTTGAATACTGTGCACCAACAGAAAACCTGGGTGGGCGAAGAAACCCAACCTTTCCATAAGGCCTCAAGTAGTGTTCTCCACAGCTAGAGGTGCACAGCCGGCAACCCAGATCTCAAGTCTCTAACTGTTCCAATCTTCCCCACTGACCATGACCATTGACCACTGTGCTCATATTACCTTTGTTTAAATAGCTGTCCTGATAACTTCTCCGCGTCCCTTTGAAAGCCTGATCAGCTAACAGAAGACATACCCTACTCAATTATTTATGGTTGGTTAAACAGGTACTTTCTGAGCTCCACAGGTGCTATTCTAGGGACTCCTGAGGGAACAGAATGCAAAGCAAATGAAGCGTCTCCTGCATGAGCTTTCAGATGAGTGGAGGGAGGAGACCATAGCGCACATGTACACACACACACACACACACACACGGGGGGGGGAGGGAGGGAGGGAGGGAAGGAGGGAGGGAGAGAGAGAGAGAGAGAGAGAGAGAGAGAGAGAGAGAGAGAGAGAG
>OU015758.1:9283061-9320972 GCA_907169655.1 Acomys percivali | reverse complement strand
CACACACACACACACACACACACACACACACACACACACACACACACCAATCCTCAAATGGAAATATTTTTAAAAGAAAAGCAGTAGACTGAATATAGCTAGATGTCCCAGAGAGTCACAGCAATTTTATGAGCCCTGCAGTCGTTTGAGAGAGAGGTTCTGCTCCTCAGTCAATGGAGGACTGTCCGTGGAAAGTCCCTCTCACAGTTCTCTGGGTAGGTCACCTTAAGTTTCTGTCTCTAAACCCACCTCAGTAGAGAATCAATTTTGACCTCGATAAGCAACCTGAAGTCACTGCTACTCACCCAGAGAAATAAAACATACTGATCTTGACCTATGTGCCAGGGATTTATGGGGGTGGAGGGCCTATTATTACCAACAACCATGTCTACCCCATAGGATGACGGGAAAAGATGGTCCAGAACTGAGGAGAAAAGCTTTACTTTAGTAATGCATGAGACGCTGTTGAAGCACCAGATGAGCTGTGCATATCAAAAAGTGAGCTAAGGAGCTCTTTATGCAATACAGTAAGCTATTTGCCTCCTCCAAAATAATTGGGAAAATCTTTTAATTTTTAAGATTATACGGTACTGTGGGACAAAGGAAACTTCATAAGTGGGTGACAGGTCAGCCAAGGGAAAATCTTAATTAAATTAACAGCTTTCTATATGCCTTGAACATCATCAGTTAGTCAAAAGATCCAGCTTTATTTTTAGATCCTATGGTAAGTGTCAGTTATGTTGTTTCTAAAATTTTAGTTAAAAATAAAGCCCTTTAGTTATTAAGAATAATAATTTTTTGTTAATGCCGTGTGTGCTCCATAGGGAGTGTTTTGAGGTAGGCAGGTTAACTGTTGCCTGCTGAAGCCACAGCCTGTACACCTGGCCTGCCCATGAGGGTCTCTACAGGTTAGGGACCCCTGTCTTCCCACCTCTACCTTGTATATCTTTTTTTATCCCTAACAGTATGGTTTGTAAACTAAATATCAGTAAATTTTTGCATACATTGTGGAGGGCACTAAGTCATTCTGGTAAATGAGCTGAGACTCTGTTTCAGATCCATGACAGAAAAAGAGAGAGAAGCATTATGATTCTTGGAAAAAAAATGAAACAGTTTTTGATGTAAATGTTACTAATGCATCTGCTACAGCCTTCACAAAGGGCCACTCATTTGTGATTCCGGCATGCGAACCTAGAGAGCCAATTATCCAAACAAATGAGCAGTGAAAGGAATGACGCAAATATGTTTTAGAGTGATGCTCTTTCCCACCATTCTTTTTTATTTGAAACGCAATGTTTTATTTCTACAAGTTGAGCTGAGGTAAAGGTCTGGCGACACCATTACTGTGACAAGGTTAATTTTACCAAGGCTCTCTCTAGAGGCTCTGGTGCTCAATTGGTCATTTGGTTGGCTGACAGGGAATTGGCAGAGCTGACTAAGATAATAATTTCTACTTATCATGTATAAGTGGGTCCCAAATTCAAACACTATTACAGCAGTGAAATCATTTCTCAACATAATGTTTCTTTTGTCATTAAAAGCATTTTATTCTTCAGCACTGGGGCCTTACTGTTAGGTTATGGAGAGTAGCCAATAGTCTTGTCAATAGTTTGCCATGTTTGGGTGAAGGCAGGGGTGGGTGGGCTATAGGCCCCCATTGGCCAATGACTCAGCAAGATGGAACCCATTCCTGACATTGGAGGTTTTTACATGGCAGCATAAAATGTATGGAGAGAGAGAGAGAGTGAGAGAGTGAGAGAGAGAGAGAGAGAGAGAGAGAGAGAGAGAGAGAGAGAGAGAGAGAGAAACAGACAGGCAGACAGACAGACACACCCCGAATGCACTTATACAGTAGGAGGTTTCCACATGGCTTTTCAAAAGGTCTTTACTGTTAGTTATCCCGCCCTATGTTCCTGCACTACCCTGCACTCTCATCTTCCTCTTTCAATTTAATCTTCATCTACCTCTCCTTTATCTCTTTATACCACCGTGTTCTATTTTCTCTTCCTTGGAAGATCCCCTCCTCCCCCTGATCCTTTGCTTGCTGCCTAACCTCTGTAGTTATTCTGATAAAATACGCTTATCTAAACCTTGAAAGGTAGCATAAACATATAAGATAAAAAAGCGCAATGTTTGTCTTTTGGGGTTTGCGTCATTTCACTCAGGAAGATTATTTATAGCTCTGTCTGTGTCACTGCAGACTTCGTATCATTTTGTTTTTAAGCAACTAAGTAACATTGTGTCGTGTAAATGTACCACACTGTTATTATCTGTTCATTAGTTGATGGACATCTGGGCCATCTCCAATCTCCACCTATGATGAATAGAGAGCACAAACGGATGTGGGTGAGCAAGTTGCTCTATAGTAAGATGTGGAGTCCTCTGGGCATTTGATCACAAGTGGTATAGCTGGATCTTGGGGTTTTTTGAGGAGCCTCCCCACTGACTGATTTCCACAGGAGCTGCGGAAGTTTGCATTCCCACTAGAAATCAATAAGTGACCCCCTTTCCTGCGTCCTCGCCAGCACCTCTTGGCCATTCTGACCTCGGTGAGAACAAGTCTTGAGGTAGTTTTACATTTTAATTGCTAAGGATTTGAACAACCCGAAGTGTTTCTGAGCCATTTTTGTTTCATCTTCTAAGAACACTGTGTGGTTTTACGTTCCACTGCATCTAATGCCTGCTGGGGAGGGAAACCGAGTTCTCTCCATCAGGGTGACACTGTCTATCAACCACACCCCAGGGCAGGCCTCATGTCTATTTTTGTGTGCTTCTTGCTTTGTTTTAGTGTTATCTGTCTTTCTGGGTTGTTGTTTATTTTTACCTTTTTTTTCACTTTTTTTTGTTTTATGTTTTTATTTTGAGAGAGAGAGAGGGGGGATATGACATTATTGAGGCTAGGGAGGCAGAGAGGATCTGCAAAGAGTTGGGAAAGGAGAAGAAATATAAAAATATATTGCATGTAAAACATTTTTAAATTAAAAAGGAGTTAAAAAAAACACTCTATTTTCCCATCTGAGATATACAGTATTGGGATCACCTTTTAAAAATATTGATAATCATGTTGAAGACCTTTTGGGAAGAAACAGCCCCTTTGTCTGTACATGAAAGTAAGATAATAGAAAATGCAAGTGTGAGGCTGAGGCGATAGCTCAGTGGGTAAGCCGCACAAATGTGAAGATGGGAGTTAGAATTCCCAGAACCTACATAAAGCCAGGTGAGATTGGACCAGTCTGTAATCCTAGTGGCTCTGTACTGAGATGGAAGCAGAGACATAACTCCCAGAAGAGGCTTGCAGGCCAGCTAGCCTGGTGTACACAGCTATACATGTGTATATGGGGGTGACAGAGGTCGCCGTCAGCTGTTTTTATCAACCACTCTCGCTGAACCCAGAGCTCACCATCGGCTAGACTGGCTGGCCCGTGAATTCCAGGAACCTCCTTGTCTCCAGTGTCACTTCCCCCATGCCATGTATGCATCAGGATCACAAAACCACGTGTGCATGCCCACGTCTGGCATTTTATACGGGTACTGGGATTGAACTTGGGTCCTTATGTGTGTGGAACCAATACTTTCCCCACCGAGCTATCTCCATGCCCTGTAGACTCTTTCTTAGGGACATGTTTTAACGAAGACGCAGACAAACTGTGAGATTAGAGATCCTAGGTCGTAAAACACAGTCACCTCAAAGAAGCAGAGAGCCCAGATTTCGCCCTTTATACAATCCATGAGAAGAGACCATAGCGCGAAGCTTTTGCTGAAACGGCAGAGTGCCCTGTTTACCTGCTGGACAATTCACTGACTGTAAGTAATTAGTGACTATGAAGCTATGAGAATGTATTTGCAGTCTGCCGACGCATTTGATTTTCACAAGCTGTACTAGGGAATAATGCCCCATCAACACGTTCTCTGCCTGAAGAGTGTCATCCAAGAGCACGAAGCATGACAAACTAGTATCTAGCCTTTGAGTTTGGAATTGACAGAAGGATAAAAATCCATAGGTTGTATATTCATCTTCCCCTAGTCTATTTAGCCTATGACGTCTACTCATAGCCTTGCATGGTCAGATGTCACATCAAGACATAATTTTTTTTTCTTTTAAATGATGGCATGTGTTTTTACTCTTTCTCTAATGTGATCACTCTGGCATAGGTCGTATCATCATTTTATAGTCGAAAGTGTCACTTTTAGCCTGATGTGGTGGCGTCTGAGCATCTGCCTTTAATCCCAAGAGTACAGGGGCTGAGGCAGGAGGATTATAAGTTCAAATCCAGACTAGTTCCCACCCAAGGTCCCACCCAGTCTACAAAAGAGAGACTGTAAAAACAAAACAAAACACCTCGCCCTCTACAACTGACCCCATTGACTAACAACAGGTGACAAACCATGCTCCCTTCCCAGAGTGCCTCCTGCGTGTGACAGCTGTAATGAGAGCAGGGGAAACAGAGAATTACACAGCAAATAAGTACCCTAGGTGCTTGGAGAAGTCACCAGGTTTTGATATTTAGAGTGCACTTTTGTTGGGTTCTTCATTCCTCTGCAGTGTGTGGATATGCATGCAGAGAAAGGGGGCAACGTGGAATCTGCCTTTGGGACGTGGTGTTATGAGTGTGTAAGTTTGAAGATGTCTCCAGGTCCCTCTGGTGTGCAGCTTGGTCATGAATAAAATGACTTGCTTTTTTCCTCCCCAATGATAAGCACTAGCCTACTTCCAGTCAGGTCAGGTGTGACAATGTTATTTTGGACATTCTCGCTCTGACTCTGATACTGTTATCTGTTGAATGAAATTGTGGACTTAGTGCATCAGCTTGCACACAGATGAGCTCTGCTTGTCATATGCTGTGCTGAACACTTGTGTAGGTAAGGCTGGCCCTCGGTAGATTTTGCAGTCCCATTAGAGGACTTTTCCAGAAGACCACATGTGACCTCATCCCTCACACCTGTCCTGTAACTCCACACACCATCCACCACCACTACCACCATCTTGGCTGCACAGGCTTGGGTTCCTTAGCAAACAGATCAAGGCCAAGCATGGGTCTCAGACTCATTGGAGCCGGCCATTGCCTGGAGACCACTGCCGCCGCTGCCCATACCTGCACCAAATTAGTAAGCTTATCCCCAAGTCCTCAACAGCTTCTCAGAGTTCTCGCTGAATATTCTTTTTTTTTTTTCCTGCTAAATATTCTTGTTTGAAATTGGGAACCTATCTGAAATTTGACTTACCCAAAATTACCTACCTCACTGCTTTAGACTTCTGTGTGGTCTTTCCTTTCTCAGTTCAAAATGCACTCACCCCAACACTGCTCTTTTTTTTCCTTTCTAGAATCTTCCTTCACAATTCAGCCTTCCTTTCCAACTTATCTAATTTGCCTGGTCAACCCTCTGATCACTAGAGCTCAGGTATCCTAAATCTTTTACGCAAAGAATCCTCTTTCACCCACCAGTGCCACATAGCTCACCATCACACTGTCATGATGCAAGATCATCTTGTTCCCAAAACCATAAGTCAGGCACTCCTATCTCTCATCAGCACCTCCTGCCTTCCTGTCCAGTTTCCCTGGCATTTCCCTACCTGTCCAGAGCTGGGATGTTCCTTCCATCTCCCTAATCCATCTATGTCACTTTTACTTCCTTCAGGCCTTGACTAAGGGGCTCGCTTTTCATATTGGGAGTCTTCTAAGAGTCAAGGTTTCCCTGAACAAACATAGTCTATCTTTCCTTTTAGAACTAAGAGACGTCAGAATGGAGAGGGTAGCCTTGAACTAGGGGCAGGAGTTCTTTGATAGTTGGTGGTGTACTCCTTTCGCAGCAGCACAACCCACCAAAGTTCAAAAGTGAAGGAAGAGGCCGCCTTAACATGTGCGTGCAAGCTTCCCAAGTGTCAAGCCTGTTTTCATAATAGTCACACTTTAGGAAGTACTGTTAAGTCTCCTTAATGACTCATGTGTATCCTGCATGTGTCATCTATAAGTATTCTATAGAGGCAACAGAAATTCATAATTGTGAAAAAGAATGTGCATCACTTTATGATCATAAAAGAGAATAGCTATCTGCATTGGTTTAGGCAGAATGTAAACCTACAGGCGCAGTCCTGGAACTCCTGGCATTATATGTTTATATATGACTTTGATTCTAGTATGACGTATCAAAGATAATTTTAATCCTGACTCATTTTCCAATTTCTCTATCCTTTGATCCCAGTGTCTTCTTTCTTAAGTAATCCACAGTACCCCTAATTGCCATGTGGAACCCAGGAGCAAATTTTAGATCTGTCAGAATCCAGCAGAAGTTATCCTTGCAAAGGCACCAAGCACATACCTGGTGGTCTATGCAGTCTCAGGAGTTTCAGTTTGAGCAATGGTCATGACTGGTATGAGCTGACCTCCGCCTTAACCTGTGAACTCCAGGATAAGCCATTTTCTTGTTAGATGCACAATCTCCCCTGGTAGACCAATGCTTTTTTTGTAGCAGTACAACTGACAGAGCAGGGAGGCAGCTGTCCTTCTTTGTGCTGCCTCATTCTTTCCTGGAGTTGAAATTTAGGAATCTAAGTCATCCTGTATGAATTACTCCAATTGCCACCATCCATTTGGGCCATGGATTTCGTAATTTGCTGTACCATGCCAGCTCTACAGTGCTCATTTTGCCCTTGAGAATAACTAGCAGGAAACCTGTGCCTTCCTCCTATGCTGTACTTGGCAAGGGTGTCCTCAGTCTTCACTGTCATCTTAAGCTATGGCATGGTTCTGAAAATGTAGAGCGTGTAGAGTTGAAGAATCACAGATAAACTCAAATTCTTTCTCTGGCTCTTAAGATGGGACCCAAGTTGAGCTGAATAAGCTCACAAAAGGCTGGATCCTCCTGTATTTAACTATTATGATATTTGGAACTCTACTGTATCAGGTTGGTATAGTGAAAGCAAGAGACAATGCTTATATAACCTTTGACACTCAGGCTGGTCCCTGTGAAACACTTAATGGAAGTTGCTGTTGCTGTTGTTAAAAACAAGCCATTCCATCAAGGAATACTGCCTTAGGCCACCACACCTGGGAGTCAGTGACGCTGTTCATCTCATTTGCCTAGTTTTATGATCGGTATGGCCACCCCTCTGGCCTCATGTTGGACATTTTATCTGCCCACTTACATTTTATTGATCTTGGGAGTTTTCCTTCCAGTAAGCCCAGAGGTGCTATTTTTCTACTCTAGTGTTTTGTTGGCAAGAAGCTATAATTTCTCTACAATACCTCTTCTAAACATACTTCGTAAGAAAGTATTATTTTTGTTTCTGGTATTTTTCTCATATTCAAAAACAAGTCCTCTCTCCTTTTGGAGGTGATGGGGTGAGAGGGAGCATCTTGTGTTGCCCAGGCTAGCCCACACATCACTGTGAAGTTTAGGCAATCCTTAGAGTCACAGTCTGACTTCCCATTCAATGTGTTGGTGTTGCAGGAATGCACCAACACTGCCACACCTCAGCCTCGCTCTCTGACAAGTTACAAACCCTCCTATTTTCGGTCTGTTGGACCTTAGTCATTGACACCTTTGCAGAAAGGGAGCCCTTTCAGCATAGCTTCAGCACCTTGCCATGTAGGCCCTAACTGAATTGTGCTGCAGGAAGTGTCTCCTCACCATCAAAACCATGAATGAACAAAACGTGGTTCTGAAGGACTGTTGAAAAGATTTGTTTCATTTCTATAGCTAGAAAATAAAAATGTTTAACTCCAACCATCCTCACTGAAATAAGCAAGTTCTTGTGTTCCCACCCCACTTCATAATTCTTTGCTATGTGTACATTAGAGGAAAATGGACTCCTTGATTTGGGTGTGAAAATTTTATTGTTATTCTTTTCACTCCAAGTTCTCTATTTCTTAGCCAGTACATAGTATTCTTGGTATTGCTCAACGGACAACAACTACTCTTAATGAAGCATGCAGGGAGGCATTTGGTAGCTGTCACCTGAAGGTGACAAAGACACAAGGACAGAGTCAAGTATTTGAAGTGAGTTTTGCCCCTCAACCTCTCAAATATCTTCTACTTAGAGGCCCCATTTTTAAGAGTCAAACTGCAGACCTTGTTTTATTAGATGGCCATTGAAAGATGAGTTTGGAATGAGTAGATTTCTTTTTCTGTGGTTGATTTATTGATTTAAAATATAACTAATTTTGAAAACCCAAAGTTTGTTTGCCAGCATATTATCTTGAGGTGTGTATTTCTTATCTGGGGAGCAAAGGAGTTACAGAAAGCTCAAAATGTATTAATCCAGTCAGATCTGTGGCGGCCACGAATGAAGCAGCTAACAAGTGTTCTGGCACACCAACTGGGATACCTCCCTCTCTGCTGGTCCTTTCTCAGTCCAATTACAGGTGAAAAGATGCTATCTTTCAGCTTGTCATTTTAATTCAAATATAGAAAAAGGCCTGCTGGCTCTCTTTCATGTACTTCTTGCCAAGATGTGCGAGTTCCCCACTGGGACGTGTATTGATGTTTCCACTGAAGTCCACAGCACTTGTAAACAGAGACCTTGTCAGGGAGCTGGAGAACACTGGCGCCCAGTAATGTGGGCTGAGCAGTTCAAGTATATGTTCTCTTCCCTCGGGACTTCAGGATAAAACACACGCCAAAGCAGACTTCTGAAATTAACAGCAAACACTATCTTCCCAGGCTTTGGAAAACCATCAGTTTCTGTTGCACATGTTCCCATTAAGTATGGAGGACACCAGGGTGACGAGTGAGAGTCTCATCGGCTCTTATACTTTTTAATTAATAAGAGAAACACAAGTACATGCTAAAACTCCTCAAGTAGTACTATTTTTAAAAAATGAGCAATTAAAGAATAATTGTGTGAGTAGAGTACTATGTCTTAATGTAGGCACTGGCAAAATGGTTGTGGGTATAACTGATGGTTTGGTGAAGTGCATATCAAAGTGGGCCATTTCTTCCTGTGGTTAACCAGAACCTCAAGATTTATTGCAGATAAATTTCTTTTCTTTCTTTCTGAGGTGCCTGGCAAAGTGAAGGGTGGGGCCACTATGATTTGGGCAAACAGCTGCGGTTGAACAAGGACTGCCAAACCCTCACAGGTGGCTCCAGAGTTAATAATTATAAAGACAGCAAGCAGGTAATGCACATAATTATATAAATGTTAAGTAATTTACATAATTAGGCATATATACAAATGGATTTCTTCACTGAGTTATTATTTTGACAGGAAAAATATCCAATCTACTAGTGGTGAGCTATTTGATCAAGAGCCCAAGTGTAAATAAACCAAAAATGTATGTATTCTTCGACTAGGGATGAAACTCGATGATGCTTGCCTGTCATTATACAAAGCCCTGGGTTTGTACACACACACACACACACACACACAGAGAGAGAGAGAGAGAGAGAGAGAGAGAGAGAGAGAGAGAGAGAGACAGAGACAGAGACAGAGACAGAGACAGAGAGACAGAGAGAAAGAGACAGAGAGAGAGACAGAGAGAGAAAGATAGAGAGAACCAGAATGTGTGCTTTTATAAGCTTTTTCTAGGGGCCAGAGAGATGGCTCAGTGGTTAAGAGCACTGTCTGCTCCTGTAAAGGTCCTGAGTTTAAATTCCAGCAACCACATGGTGGCTCACAACCATCTATAATATGACCTAATGCCTTCTTCTGGCATGCAGGCATATATGCAGGCACAGCACTGTATACATAATAAATTAATTAATTAAAAAAAGAAAAAGAAAAAAAGTTTTTTCTAAATAGACTTTTCCATCTATAGTTATGATTGCTCTGTGTGTGTACGTACGTGTGTGTGTGTGAGTGTGTATATGTGTGTGTTCCTCAAACTATATGCTTAGCTCAATCACTTGTTATACACTTTTTAGGGCCAGTCTATGGACAATATTCTAGGTAAATATTCAATGTGAATGGTGACAAATATATTGTTAAGTGTGACTTTATTTTTAGCACCACATTTATTTATTCAGCACCTCTTGCCTGTCATCCGGGACTTGCCTGTCACCCAGAGAAGTCCTACCCTTCGCCAGCCACTCAGATGGTTCATAGCTAGCACTTGAAAAGAATCCTGTTGGCCAAGTCTCCTGTAGACATAGCTTACATTGAGTCCACACGTATCAGTGTTGTATCCCTAGGGCTCCTGAGATGTAACCTTCTCTTCTGTTTTGTTCCCTAGGGTCTGTACCACTGTCTCATTCTCCTAACTGTACAGGATAGAAGTTGCAGGGGAGTTAGCAGCACCTTTTGGCCCTTTAAAAGACTCTTGGTCAGATCTGCCCATACATGGCAGCTAGTGAGGGGAGCTTTGAGCAAGCCACAAATTAAAGCGAAACGGACAACAGGAGAGGCTGAAGGAGAATCTCCAAGTGACCCACAAACTCTTTAAAATGTATTACCAAAGCCATCTTTTTTTATACTCTCCATCATGTCTTTGGTTATTTTTGTTTTGTTTAGTTGGATACCCACCCCTAACTTCCTCACCCCTTGCCTCTGTGTAAAGAGGGTAAATATGTTCCTATGGCCTCGGTTTGGAGGTTTTTACTTTTATAGTTTCCCATTTTCCTGTCAGTATCTTTATAGTTGCCCAAGTTCTAGATTCTCTCAATCCCATCCTCACCTCCTGTGCTCTCTCAGTTTTAAATTGTCACCATGCTTTCTTTCTTTATTTGGATTAAAATAAGTTTTATGAATTATTTTATTTTATCCCCTTTTTGTTTTCTATCCTTTACTTTGTTCTATCAAGAAATACATATTTTCTATTAACCACATCATTTCCTCTAATATATATAAGTATTATGTGAATATAATAAGCTAATAGAGACAATAAAACCGCAATTTACTGACTTAATACAAGTGGAAATGACCTGACATAATTTGAAGAGCATTGCTTGTTTGTTTCGATTTGTTTCTCATCTGAGCATTTCAATAGGATCTTTGTGATATTGTTTCTCAGCTACACTATTTCCAATAAGAAATTAAGCATTTTTTTGTGAAGAGCATATTCAGGTTGAGCCACTTACCGGTGCAGCTGCTATGGTCTTTCCTGCGATGCTGCTGGCGAGCATTCAGCAGGCTTTCTCCTAATGAGACCTCCACTGGACCTCAGCTGGCTCCCCCTTCTGTCTCTAGGCTTCCTCTTCTAAGTCATATTTTCCTAATGAGCGTTTTCTGTCTTTCAATTAGCATGTTTATGCTGGGCAGTAAAATTGAATGAGACTCAGACAAAATGTGAACTGTGTAAACAGACATTGGATGGCTTAATTAATCAGCAAGGTGGTGTGTGTGTGTGTGTGTGTGGGTGTGGGTGTGGGTGTGGTGTGTGTGTGTGTGTACTTGAAAGTCAAATGTATGTTTGAAAATCCTGAAGATTAATTTTATCATCTTGAGGACATATTTCTGAGATGCAACAATACTTAACACGTATAAGTTTCTACAGTGGAATGCTTCTTTAGGATACTAAAATCATTCTGTTTCCCAACGCCTGGGTAGTTGAATGGACAGGGGACTTGCTTAATTTAGCCCGTGCCTCATTCATTTTACAGGATTGGCATCTGCCGTTAATTAAAGAGGCTACTTACTGTTCATCAGTTTTAATTGCTATGGTCTACCTTGCTTCACAATTTTACTGTGTGTGTGGGGTGTGTGTGTGTATGTAAACTTGTTTGTCAGAAACTGAGCCTTAACAGCAAGAACAACAACAACAATAAAAACCGTGGGGGGTATTAGTCAAGGTACAAATACCATCAAACCCTTTTATCTAACCTTAACTTGAAATTAGAGCCAGGTAACTTATCTTAAGCCTGAATTGGGAAGTGCCTGTAACAGCCCTTGCTGTTTGTGACATTCCTACAGTCAGGCCCTGTGCTGTGGAGGATGTTCCAAAGTGTCATGTGAAGCTCTTGGGGACTCTCTCAGCCACATAGTCAGACAACTGCTCCATCGTCTATTTCTGTGCCACACTAATCTGATAACAGCTTTTGGTGATACGTGTCCTTTCTCTTTTTCTATTAAAAATATAAGCTTGTTATTTGCATTTTCCAGCCCGCTGGAAATGTGCTTCCAATCAACTTCTTGGGCAAGTAATACACAAACAAGGAAGTTGATCTGTGTGGGTCTGCCAACTAGAGACCTCCATGTGACAATCGAGAATTGAAACTAGCCCCTTTGATATCTGATGCCTTTCGAAATGTTCTTACTTCCTAACACGGACTATATTTCTAGCTACCAAGACCGGTATGAGCATTTGTGAGATTAAGTTTGCATAAACATTGCTTGTGTGTATACAAGTTGGAAGTCTTCAGAGGAAATCAATATAAATATTGTATTCTATATGTAATATTTGCATGGCTCTGTGCAGTAAACTTTGAGAACGCCCACAACTTTTAAATAAAATCTGTATAGTGTAGAAACTGAGAGTAGGTAATTAATCACTAATTCTAAATGTGCCTATTTGTTAAAATTATTCCTTGAATTCTTGGTCTTGTACCAATAGCTAAAGATACAGAAATACACACACACACACACACACACACACACATACATACATACATACATACATACATACATACATAGATACATGCCTGAGTTTCCAGGAGTGAGCAATCTAGCAATCTACCTGGGAGAGGCCCAGGCTTGTAAAATATCAGGAGTTCAGATAGTTGGTGTTATTTATTTTATATTTAATACCAGATAAAAATTTTTCATACCCTTGAGATACTTCTATATATATGGAAAGGACTAATTTAATTGATGAATAAAGGAGTTAGAATTTACACCCATTAGTTTAGGCCCTCCGTATGGGTAAAGTTGTACCAGAGGTGATGTACACAGTGGGTGTCAGTGTTTGCTTTTTTGTTCTCGTCACCAACAATGAGCTCTGAACGTAAGGGGTACCTTCTCTGTCCTCACTCCTAAGGCTCTCAGAAGGGAAAAAGAAAGCTCCAACTTAATGCATTAAGAAAAAAAAAATAGAACAAAAAGCTAAAACTCCAATGTCTTCTGTGTCCAGTCTCCTGGCTGCTGTATATCAGCATTAAGACTTGAAAGGATGTGAGAAAACCTGCTTTTTTTTTTTTTTTTGCTGCCCTGACATGATTACTTTTATGAATCTGAATGGTCAAAATCTCGGGAAATAATAAACTTTAACCCCGAACTATACCTGTCTTATTCTCTAGGGCACAGGATCTAACAGGCAAATCATCTTTAATGTTATCAGGTAGCTGATGTGATAGAGCTAAATATGTTCGTATTGTAGCAACATGGTGCCGCCCTTGGCGATCAGCTCACCCTTCAGTAAGTGTTCTAGAACCTCAAGTCTACACATCACCTGGAAGCTCCCTCTAGATACAGTGTTCCTACGCTGAGAGCACTATGAGAAGGTGAATTCGAGATGATTCTCCCAGACACTGGACAAGCCCAGTTTACCACTCACTTACTATCTCCAGCTCATATTTATCAACGACTAGGATGGCATTGTGTCATTGCATCATTGCGTCATTGCGTCATTGTGTTCGTTTTCCTCGTTTTTCGTTCCCATCACACTTTTCATCATGTTTGGAGAGCTCTGCTGAGCCAACCAATCCCGTTTCTTTCTATGTCCAGGACAGTGAGTGAGGTACCGAAATTGCTCACAGCTTGACCTTTGTGGGCCTGCATGTGCCAAACATTTTTATCTTGCTGGACTGAGGCCTGCTTAGCTCCCTGGGAAGAGAGGTCTAATACCCGTATCTCCCCGTTTCTCTGCTTCTGCCTCCACTTCTGTCCGCTTCCCCCTTACCTATCTCTACCTTGCCTTCTCTATCGTCTCTGAAGAGGCTGGTTTTTTTTTTTTTTTTTTTTTCTCTCTCTCTCTAATGAGCATTTTTTCTGTCCAAAACCAGGTGTGGTAGTTGCAGTGACTTACATCCGAGTCCTCTGTTTTATTCTGTTGATCTGGATGTCTGCTTTTGACCCAGTGCCATGCCACTTTTTTATCACTGTTATATTGGGAATGTAATATAAAATCAGATATGCAAGTGTTTCCAGCAGTAGTGTTTTATTCGCAATTGCTTTAGCTACCCTTAGCCTCCTTTGCTTCCACGTAAATTCTAACATTTTATTTTCCTTCCTGTCTGTGAAGGATGGTCTGAGAATTACGATAGGAGCTGCACTAAGTCTGTAGATTGCTTTCGGTAGGATAGCCATTTTCACACTATTAATTCTTCTGATTTAATAGCATGAGAGGCCTTTCCGTGTTCCGATGTCTTTCGTATGTTTTCCTCGATTTCTCCACTGTCCTGTAGTTTCCTCTATAGAGAAGCCTTTCATTTGCTTGTTAAGTTTATTCTCAGCTTTAAGGGTGTTGTGTTTTGTTTTGATTCTCTCTCTCTCTCCCTCTCTCTCTCTCTCTCTCTCTCTCTCTCTCTCTCTCTCTCTCTCTCCCTCTCTCTCTCTCTCTCTCTCTCTCTCTCTCTCTCTCTCTCTGTGTGTGTGTGTGTGTGTGTGTGTGTGTATGTGTGTTGTGAATGAGTTTGTTTCCTCAATTACTTTTTCATTTGTTTGCCATTGTTATACACAAAAGGTACTGGTTTGTGGGTGTTAGTTTTGTATCTTCCTATCTTGAAACAGTAAACTGAATTTATCAGCTCTAGGGGTTCTCTAATGGAGTCTTTTTGGTTTCATAGGTATCATCAGCAAACCAGCATATTTTAACTCTTCCTTTCTTATTTGTATCCCTTCTTTTATTTCTTTCTCTTGTCTTATTGATCTAGCTTAGACTTCAAGCGCTGTAGTGAATATAAATAAATACTTTTTGTTGCTGATACAGTGGAAATTATTTTTCACTGTTTATCATGATGATGACTATTATGCTTGTCATATATTGACTTTGTTATATTAAATGATGCTCTCTCCATCTCTAGCCAACCTCGAGTTTTTCTCATGGAAGGGTATTGGGTTTTTATCAAAGACGTTTTCTGCAACCATTGAGTTGATCATATGGTTTTTGTCTTTTAGTCTATTTATGTGATGAATCACATTTTTTTGACTTATGGGTATTGAACCATTCCTGCGTGTCTGGGTTAAAACCAGTTTGAATGGGATGAAGTTCTTGTTCTGATCTTTGCTTCGGTTTAATAATTTTGACACTAGGTTACTTAAACTGATCCATAATCTTTTCCTCTTGTGTCTTTATCTGATTTTTGGTATCAGCATAACACTTAATTTGTAGTAAGGAATTACAAGTGTCCCTTCTTTTTATTTTTATAGGATAATTTGAGAAGTATTGGTGTTAGTTCTTCGTTGAAGGACTGGTATAATCTACAGTGACTCCATCTGGACTTTATTTTATTTTATTTCTGTTAGGAGATTTTATTTCATTCTTGCTTTAATTGCTTATCTGTAAATCTGCTACAATCTTCTCATATGATTTTGGTATTGATAGGTCATATACGTCTAGACATGCAATAATTTATATTTTCCAGTTTATAGGATGACAGCTTTTTAGCGGTATAACGCTCTGATTTTATAAACTTAATTAGTATGCCACAGTATTTCCCTTTCTGTCTCTAGTTTTATTAATATGAGTTTCTCTCATTATTTTGGTTACTTTGACTATAGATTTGCCAATCTTTTAAAAATCTTTTCAAATAATTTTTTGCTTTATTGGTTCTTTGTATTGTTTTTCAATTGCTTGATTGTTTCTATTTCACAGTCTCTATCCTTTTTCCTAATTATCTTACCGTGTCTGCTGCTTTTATGCTTTATTTCTTCTTGTTGATCTAGTGTTTAAAGGCACACCATTAACTTATTTAGTTGAGCTCTCTGGTTTTTTTCTACATTCATTTAGGCCCTTACAGTTATAAACCTTATTTGTAGGACAAACTGCATCGTATCCCACAGGCTTTGGTGTATCGCATTTCATTTCCACTCAGTTCCATGGATTACTTTACGTCCTCACTTAATTTTCCCAGTGATCACGTGATAGTTTATCATTTAATTCCCATGAATCTCTGCAGTCCTTACTTGTTGATTTCTACTTTTATTCCATTGTGGTCAAATAGAATGCAAGAGGTTATTTAAATTATCCCAGATCTGTTGAGACTCGCTTCATTGTTTTATGAGAGGGAAAAAAAGGTACATTCTGTAGTATTTGCAGGGATATGATGTTGATGTCAGTTAGGTTAGGTACACTTGACTTGTATGTCATTGAACTCTTACTATTTTTTGTTCAGATACCGGTCTATCGCTGAAAGTCTCTTATTGAAGTCACCACTACTATTGTATTGGGGTTAATCCCTCACCATAACTAGTAGTATCGATTTTGTTAATTTGCGTTATGTGTTTGCTTTGTATGTGCTGAGGTCTGCAATGACTGTTGACCAGCTGACCCCTTAAACAGTATGGAAGCATCATTTGTCTTTCTTCTGACTAGTTTGGGCTTGAAATCTATATTGTCAGGTAATTAGAACAGTGGCATCTGCTTGTTTCCTAGTTCCATTTGCTTTACATATTATTCCTGCCATTTCACCCTAAGGTAACAGTATCTGTTGTTGTTGATGATGCTCATGAGGTTCCCTGGAGGAAGCCCTCTGTTTTCTAATCCAGTCGGCTGGAATATAGCCTTTTGCAGGGGACTTGAGCCATTAATACTTAGAGTCATCATAGAAAGATGTAAGCTAATTCTTTTTATTTTATTGATTCTGTGTTTTTTCCTTAATTCTCATTTACTTAACTATTTGCATTATTGTTCATTTTTTCCCGTTCTTTTCAATGTGTTCAATGTGTTCATTCTTTCATTTAGAACTGCATATCTCTTCTAGTATCCTCTTTAGAGCTGGCACAGTGGTAATAAATTCCTTCATCCTGTTTTTATCATAGAATATTTGTGGTGTTCCTTCAATTATGACAGATCATTTTACTGGTAGAGTTGTCTGGGTTGGAGACTGTGATTCTTCAGAACTTAAAACACATCTTTCCAATCCTTTTAGCTTTGAATGTTGCTATTGAGCAATTAGCTGTAATTCTGATTGGCGTATCTTATATGTGACTTGTCCCTTCTCTCCTGCAGCTTTCAGTACTTTTTCTTTGTTCTGTATTTTTAGTGTCACAATTATAATATGATATGGGAAGTATTTTTAAATCTTATTCCTATATCTATTCAGCTTTCTGTATATCTTTGTGCCAAAAGAGTATTTCTTTCTCTAGATTTCAGAATTTTTTCTATAATTCTAATGAAAACATTTTTAGTAACATGGAACTCTTCTCCTTTTATGCCCATAATTTATGAATTTGGTCTTTTTATGGCTCCCAAAGCTCTCCCATGTTCTCTTCATACTTTTATTGGAAATTTATCATTGATTCTTCCTGAAAAGTCCCCTTCCTGTAATTTGGTCTGAAGGTCTAATGTTGTCTTATACATGATTTTATTCTATTGTTGAGGCCATTCCACGGAGATTTTTTATGGATTTATTAACATTTTCACTTCCACCATCATTTTGCTTAGGATTTTCTTTATATTTCTATGTATTTATTGAATTCTATTTTGCATATTTTAATTGACTTCCTTTTTTATTCAGTTGACTGTGTGTGTTCTCTTGCAAACTATACATTACTTATTTTAATTCTTTGGATGTACTTATAATCATTATTCTAAATTATGTGTCTGTAATTTCATCTAAATTATGCTCATTGAGACACTTTTTGTGGGCTCTGTAGTTCTGGGAGGAGACATGCTGTCTTGGTTTTTCATGCTACTTTTCTTTTTGCATTAGAATTTCTGTGTCTGCAATGAGTTTGTTTGTAAGCATTTTGTTGTTTTGTTCTGTAATTCAAGTCATCTTTCTTCTCACAGTGGAAGTTGGTCCAAGTTATTTCCCCCCCAGCGGTATGCATTGGTTCTTCAGGCTCCTAAAGTTGTGGCGGTTTGCTCAGATAGGGAGAAAATTACTTAGTGGTTCAGTCAAATGTAACCTGTGTGTTCTCTGATGGTAGAGTACTAAGCTAGCTACCACTGTGTCTAATTTGACCTTAATCCACTTTTTACTTCATTTATCTTCACCTTTTGGTGTCTTTCCATCTCTGTTACTGTCTAGTGTGGATCCTCACAATTATGTATCCTAACCTGAGTCACCTTTGGGCTGGTCCCCATCTCCACCACTGCCTGGTTTGGGTCCCCATACCTGTTCACTCTAGCCCTGGTCACCTCTAGGCCAACCCTTGTCTTCATTGCCTCCCAATAACAATAATAAAAAATTAAAATTACAATTACTCATTTATTGTGTGTGTATATATATATGGAGGGGAGCACGCATGTGCCACACAGCATGTGTATGGAGGGAAAAGGGCGACACAATTTTGGGAGTCAGCTCTCTCTTTCCATCATATGGGATCTAAGAATGGAACTAAGCTCACAGATTTGCCAACAAGCACCTTTAAATACTAAGGCATCTTGCTGGCCCCAATAAAACTTCTAAGAGTGACTGTATACTAAAATGTTTCAGTTGTATGCATCTCAATAAGACATAGGAGAGAAAAATGAATGTCTCATGCATTCAGACTTTGGGCATTCATCTCACATCCCTATTAGTCCTTCTTGTAGGATAAAGGGACTAGATGGGTAGTGAAGGCTTATGCCTTTAATCCCAGCACGTAACTCAGGAGGCAGAGACTAGCAGATCTCTGAGTTCAAGGCCAGTCTGATCCACAGAACAAGTTCAAGAATGGCCAGGACTTCACAGAGAAACCCTGTCTTAAAAAACAAACAAAAAATGGGGGCAGGGGGTGGCAAAAGTTGAATTCACCACCAATGGATGGATTCTTGATGGGTGAGTGTTATCACCATTGGTTGTGTGCCCATATGGAGATTCCAAACTCATGGTCACATAGGCCTGATAACTTACTGGGTCATAAAGTAAAACAAGATGACTTGATTTAAAAATAAGAAAACTGTAAAAAAAGGAGAGGGTATGAATAGCATGGAGAAGGAGATTAGAGAAAACTGGAGGTGGGTTCATCACAACACACTATATACATATATAAGATTATCAAAGAACAAGCTTAATTATTTATAAATTAAGTTCACGAATAAATAAATCAGGCGTGTCCTCAAACTGAGAATTTACTAAAAGGAAAATGAAAGTTGATGGTGTAATGGAGAATGCCTTGAGAGTGCATTAGATGAATAGCCGAAGAACGGCTTTCCGAACTCAGCTGTGCTGCCAAAGGATGAGATGCAAGATCCAGCGCTGTAGATCTCTGTGGTAATGCTAGACGAGAAACAGCAACGGTTACAGAAAAAGTGATGGTAGAAAGGAACCCTCCACTAACAAAATAACAGACGTCTAGCCCGGCTGAGTAATGGCGAGCCCGAGAGCATGAAGTGAGGTCGTGAAGGCAGGCCAGCCAGCTCTTCAAAGAGACCGAGAAACAAGAGAGGTTGAGTCTGAGGTGTGTGGAAAGCCGCAGGGAGTTCCCAACGCGGGGGCATGGACCGATCCTCGTGTTTAGAAAGATCTCATGGGCAAGATGAGAAGCAGGGAGACCAGCCCCGATTCTAGTACTGCTGGCAAAAGATGTCTAGAGTTTGGACTAAGAGAAGAGCCGATGCTGAGCCGTGCATAGTATTTGCTGTAAACTTTGACCCTCCATGCCCCACAATCCTGTAAATGTTTCAGGCAGAGAGAGATGGAGAGAGGGAGGGGGATAGATAGATAGAGGGAGGGAGGCAGGAGAGGGAGGGGGAGGGGGAGGGGGAAGGAGAGAGGGAGAGGATGGCTAAGGGGTCTAGATTTGAGGAACACGTACCATTTCGGCGATGGAAGAATAGATATGATAAAAAGTCCCAGTAAAAGTTGTTAAGTGTTTTAAGCCTATGGTTTGATGAAGAAATCAGGCAAAGAAATATAAATTTGAGAGACAGTTTATGCCACTGGGGTGAAAATAAGTACAATCTTGTGAAATAGGGTCGGGAAGGTACAGATAATTCTTGTGTGGAGTAACAGGCTGGGACACTATTCATCTTATGTAAAGGAAACACCATCCTACACAGAGATACACCCGCTAAAGCTTTTCTAGAAACTTCTGTCTCTCCCTCCATTCTTGCTTTCTGCAGGCAGCTGGAGAAAGAAATAAAAGCATCTTTGTTAGTGTTGTTTTTCAAAAAAAAAAAAAAATGGAATCATTAGACACAGGAAATCATAAAATACGGGGGAAATTGCTTCATTAACCCTTGGCTGCAGTCTACAAATTAGAGAATTACACAGGAAGGCGCTAAACAGGGCCGTGAAAGATACGAGTTTGATTTCATTAGTCTTAGCTGAGATATGAACATTGTTTTGAGAGCTCCAAGAACCTCTGAGGCCCAAGTTGCAGAGTGATGCAGTTGGGAGACAAGACGGAGTGGTGAAGCCTCAGCCAGGCACGGAGAGGGTGGGAGGTACCACAGCTTTACAGTCAGTAAGTTAGTGCTCTGTGTTAGAAGCATCTCAGTTCTAAGGATGTGCTTAATTTAAGCGACATAATCTGATTATATATTTTGTAATATGTAATATGTTTGTATATAATCCTATTAAAATAATTTACTCTTTTCTTTATCCATTTGTTTCTTTTTTATTTACCTCAGAATTATTCAAATCCCAAAAGTAATCAATAACAATAGGAGGGAATTAAATGGTACAGTGCTGCAATCAATAAGCTTGATAAAATATTAAATAGTATATATATACTATATACATATATATACTATATACATATATATACTATATACATATATATACTATATACATATATACATATATACACATATATATACTATATACATATATACTATATACATATATATACTATATACATATATATACTATATACATATATACATATATACACATATATATACTATATACATATATATACTATATACATATATACTATATACATATATATACTATATACATATATACTATATACATATATACTATATACATATATATACTATATACATATATACTATATACATATATACTATATACTATATACATATATACTATATACTATATACATATATACTATATACATATATACTATATACATATATACTATATACTATATACATATATACTATATACATATATACTATATACTATATACATATATACTATATACATATATACTATATACATATATATACTATTTAGGTACCTATGTTTTACATATATTATTAAATTACATATATTATTAAATTACTGTCATTAATCTTATATGTATGGATATTTTGTCTGCATGTATGTCTGTACATGGTGCCTGTGGAGGCCAGAGGAAGGAGCTGGTACCCTTAGAAGTAGAGTTACAGATGGTTGTCATCCACCAGGTGGGTGCTGGGAACTGAACTCAGGTCCTCTGGAAGAGCAGCCATTGTTTTTAACTGCTTTTTTCTTCTCACTAGCCCTAGGTACCCAAGTTTCTTTTCTTTCTTTCTGTTTTGTTTTGTTTTGTTTTGTTTTGTTTTTCAAGACAGTTTCCCTGTATATCCCTAGCAGGCACCTAAGTTTTAAAGTGAGGAATTTTAAATAAATAAGCAATATTGGCTCCAAAATAGAGTTATCTTTTATAATCTCACCAACTGGTATGAGTGTAACCACATAACTTCCTAAATTTTGTATGTTTTGGATTAAGTGCCAAATGTCCTTTACCATAACCTGGTTCTATGCACAAGAGTAAGTTGAAAGAATCCTGGCATATGTGTTAACTACTACGGGCTGTTATGTTATGAGTTTAGCTATCCCTCACTACAATCCTGTATATAACCTTGAACTTAATATTTCAACAGTAATTTTATACACCAAATAAGGTAAATTGATTTATTTTGAGAATTAGATACCATCATAAGCCTACAAACAATTTTCTTCTTAACAAAATAAATAAAAATGTCCCATTAAACCCTTTTATGGAAATTCCTATCAAAGGAGGAAAAGGATTGCCCATGGATACACTTGATCATCAGATGGCCCTATAGTGACTCTGTAGTGAACAGGAGATGCATCTGAACATGAATGAGAGGATTCCGGTAGCAACAAACTATATCTGAATTTTTTTCCAGCATTTAACATCCAGGAGTTTCTTCATCTAAACTTCAAAAATGGGTTAGGAATGGAAGCAGGCAGAGGAACTGGGTCAGGCAGTGTAAGAGGGCCCTTCTGTCTCTGTTGACTTCTGTCTCTTCATGTCTACATGCTGTGAGATGACCATCCATACATCCTGCACAGGGTCCCTTATGAACTATGAACAGTCACAAGAATAAATGATAAGCAGGAGCAGTCAGAGGATTGAAACTGATGGCTCGTATGAGAGTAAATAAATTCATCTCGACAACTTTAAGAAATGGGAAGGGCAAGAAAAAGAAATACAGATATAATACTAGAAAATAGATTTAAGTGTTGGCTGACTGTTCAAATTCATTAGCATACTCATCATACCCTGGAGGTGGCAGATTGCATGCGTGTGTGTGTGTGTGTGTGTGTGTGTGTGTGTGTGTGTGTGTTGCATTTGTGACAGGCCAAACAACTACTCAAGGTCAAATGACTAGTGGAGGCACAGCCTCTATGGCAGCACAGCCAGTTGAATGCTGCACTTGTAAAAGTGAATGTGGAGATGCTGATGATAATTCCATGATCTTTTCAAAGCACCCCTGTCATCTCCAGGGAAAATGCCTCACACAGAAATGGACATCTTCTACTGCAGTTCTAATTTGAATACATTTTCCTTAGAATTCTCTCATTCCTGGCATTGGTGCTGCCTGTACTCATATCCTTAATTTTATTGAATTCCTTGAAAAGGAGAGTGAACCACCATATAGATATTGCCTTTCTAAGGATTACTTTTATTATTTTTAAGTTCTAAGTCGAGTATGTGTACCTTCAGAGGCCAAGGGCATCAGATTCCCTAGAATCCATCAGACTATGTACCACCTGATATGGGTGTTGGGGACTGAGTTCACATCCTCTGCAAGCATAGTACATGCTCTCAGCTACTGAGCATCTCTGTAGACCTGCTTCTAAATGACCCCTAGCTTCATGTTTTATTTTTAAATTCCTTTTTTCCTTTAGGTTTTTATTTGACTCACTGTATAATAATATGAGCGAGTGAAAAAGATTTTACACAGTCATACCTAGTGCCTACCATAAAAAATTTCCAAGAGAAATTATGCATAGACCACCTGATTTCCAGACAGCAGCATTAACAACAGGCAGAACCCTGCTAGCTCTGGAATCACATCAGTGTTTGTGAGTAACAGGCCACTTTCACCCAGTGTGTGAGGTGTATGGTCCTGAGGACAATGTTAGAAGGAGAATGGTTTTCCAAGAAGAACGGGCGAAGAAAAGCAAAAGTCCATGCAAGCAGCTAGCTCTGCGGTCCCTTGCAAGGAAGCATGCGTAGAGCTGCCAGTGGGATGCCGGCAGCCACTGATGACCACACATAGCATGGATAAGTCGTAGCTATCAGAAGGAAGCCACATGTGTGGATTCTGCTTTAGAAAGCCTGAAGTCTGGCATGGGCAAAATCATCTCACTTCGCGTATGCAAGTGTCTAAACATTTCCATGAAAGTAATGCTTAGAAGCATTTGTCAAAGTTGATTTTTTATTTCCTTGTATACTCAAACTGTATATAAGAAATTCGCTACAGATTTATCAATATACAGCAAGTAAAGATCCACACAAATGATATGTGAAGATACCAGCCCTGTCCCTTAGTCTCTGGGCAGTGGAGCCTAATAGCAAACTGCCAATGGTCCTCACATCTTCCCTACAGTCGCTTTTTTTTTTTTTCAGTTTTCTTTCACCTCTGGTCCCTTTCTCCCTTTTTTATTCTATTATTTCCATCATCTCTTTCCCTCATGACATCTAGGGAATGGCTCCATCCTGCTGGCACTTGTTAGTGTCAGGAAGGTTTCCTGTATGTAAGGTAACCTCCAGGTAACCCAAGAGCCAGGGCAGCATCCCTGAGAGCTCTGCTCTGTTTCCATGGGCAGGAAGAGTTAGTCCAATCAGGAAAAAACCTTTGTCACCATGGGTTTTATGGTAGGCAGTTCATAGCATGGAGGCTTTGTTGGTGATGGAGCGCCTCCAATGGAAGTGGGGAAACAGGAGCCTACATTAATGCCTCAGGGACATTCCTGACCAAGAAGGTCGGAGGGAATGTAATTGAAACTGCCACTGCTACCACTGCCTGTGGCTTTCCAATGATAACAGTAGTAGCTGTTCATGATGATAGCATAGGGGCTATTTCTCTAGCAATCCCCTGTCTGCCGAGCACTGGTTCAGGCAGTGGCACACATGTTTTATATATATTACCTTACTTATACCTCTCAGCAACCAGTGAGGTAGAGTTTTGGGATGACAGATTTGCCCAACTTCACACAGCTAGGCAATCCTGTCACACATTTTCCTTCCTGCAATGAATACGTTTTTTTCCCTGTGTGCTGGAGTGGAGCAGCCGGCCCAGTGCTCCCAAAGCCAGGGGAATGCTCCAACAAGCTGAATGTTAACTGTTCTTATGCCCGAGACTGGAAAATGCCTCTGAACAGATGTCAGCTCGAAATCTCGGCTTGAAAGGGTCACCCTGGCCATCTGAGTCACCTTGGTCACCTCTCTGCATCTCTCTAGCCTCTATCGTCCTGTTTTGTTCTGCATATCACATACCACTACTAGACCATGTTATTCATCCCAGGCTGTCACAGGAAAATGGCACAAACCACACACGTTCAGTTGCAGACATCTGTTTGCCCACATTCTAGGGGGCTGGAAAGTCAAAGATCAGGGACAGCCAAGGGTATGGTCTGCTGAGGGTTTCCATCCTTACTAGTGGACAGCCACCGTCTCATTCCTTACATGAACTCTCTCTCTCTCTCTCTCTCTCTCTCTCTCTCTCTCTCTCTCTCTCTCTCTGTGTGTGTGTGTGTGTGTGTGTGTCTGTGTGTGTGTCTGTGTATTCCTCTTTATATAAGTCCATTAGTCCTGATAAATGAAGATCCCACTCTTATGACCCCATTTAAACTTTATTATCTACCGTGAGCTCTATCACAAATATAGGTACATGGCAAGGCCATAACATATAATTTGTTGTGGACCAGCGACTCCATCCATAGGGCTTAATATCTACTGAATAGCTCACCCATGTGTTTATTGTGTACTCCGCACCAATAAGATCATTTAGGAGTATTATTTATTGCATCTCTAATACCACTGACTTCATACATAGTAGGAGCTCATTAAATATGCATTGGGCAAAAAAAAAAAAAATAAGTAAAATGATCTCTCTTCTCCCCTCCACACTAGAAAACCTCTGTGGCCTCAATGAGAAATGGGAAACTCGCATCTTGCGGCCTTCCAAATTTTCAGAGCCACACTCGGCTGCTGAGTACGCTTGGGAACCTGTAACTGGCGGTAAAGCCGCTCTTCGCATCACTTTTGAGGCCATGCTGGGGAGGACACAAACAGGCAGAGGTTTCCAGCGGCGCTGCCACCTGCAGAGGATACATTGTGGAATGAGTGTGACTGTCATGGAAAAGGACAGGTGACTGCAAAGTCAACCAAGTGGCAATTGATTCTCGGAGAGGATGCCATCCTGTATCACGTGATGCTGGCTCCATCGCCAGGGACCACGTCCTCCTGTATTCCTTGTTCGGCGTGTGCTGAAGATAGGGCCATAGTCAGTTGAGAAATTCATTTCAAAATGTGTACTGTGGGTCTGGTGACACAGAGAAGGGGACTTAGTCACCATGGTGGGTCTTGACTCGGGTCTGTATGCACGTGTGAGGGTTTCTTTCCTACCTCACCCCAATACAAAAGCATAGTATGTAGGTAAACGCCAATGGCAGTGCAGGCTATGCTGTTGTAATGTCGCTTCAGCAGTTGCCAGCATCTGCACTGATAGAAGGACAGGAAAGAGTTAAGATCTGTGTTGGTATCATTGGATAAAATGTTCCTTCCTCTACCAACATCTAAATAGTAAGCAGGCTTTTTGTTTGTTGGTTGGTTGGTTTGGCTTGGTTTTTAGAGATGAGGTCTCACTATGTAGCGTTGGCTGGCTTGGCACTCATTATATAGACCAGGCTGGCCTCAAACTCACAGAGGTCCACCTGCCTCTGCCTCCAGAGTGCTGGGATTACCGGAATGCACCACCACGCCTGGCTTAATATTAATCGCACCATTATCTGCCTCATTCTTATGGGTAGCAATGGGACCTTTTCTCATTCGCTTTCCCTCCCAGGAGACGAGCACAAAGAAAGTTTGGATGAGTGAAGGAGTGGCTCTAAACATGAAGAATTTGTATTTGTATTAGCAACTTACAGATGAGAAAAGGTTAGTGAGTTATATAGTTAACTAAAAAAAAAAAAAAAAAAAAAAAAAAAAAAAAAAAAAAATTAAAATGAATGTAAAAGCTAATGGTTCATTGTGCCTTCTGGTTAAGGTCCACAGATAGATTACTGGCTTTATGTAAATCCCAGGTAGTTAGATGTTTTGGTTTAAATTTGTATTCTCCCTCAAATTTTTTCTTTGACTGGACCCTCACTGCAGCATATTCGCACATGGGACTTTGGGGGAACCATTGACTCTTGAGGGTTCTGGCTTTGGCCGTGGATTAGTACTGTAATGGACTTACAAGGTGGTGGCTTTACTTGAAGGTACAAAACCTTCCAAAAGTTGGGTCCAGTTGGAAGAGGAAGAAAACCACTGGCGGCCTGCCCTTGCAAGCCGTGTCCTGTTTCCAGATGCTGCATCATGGTCTCTCTTTCCAGCATCTGAGAGAGAAGCAGCTTCCCTTCACCACACAGACCAGGCCTTAGCATGCCTCAGGAACAATGGAGCCCACTGGCTGTAGACTGAAGTGTCTGAAAGTATGGGGCAAGACAGGCCCTGCCTACTTTGGGTTTCAGGTCTTCTGACACAGCAATGAGAGCCTGGTTAAGATACAGGGACCCTGCCCAGCTGCACGCCAGATATTTAATTAAACATTTGCTTTTGCACTAGTGACGAGACCTTTCGAGGTTTATCTCAATGCACATGCCACTTGAGGCTCTGTGAACCCATCCCCCACACGTCCGCCCCGAGAGGCTCTCCATCCCTATTTGAGTATGTTCTGTGCAAAAGGAATCCCTCCTGCTTGCTCTGTGGCATTTCCATCACTTGTCAGTTCTAAATGCTGAAGGTTATTTTTTCATGTACTTGGAATATTTCACAACTGTCACAATAAAATAGAGTTATTTCAGGTCTTGCTCATGAAAAATGTTGAGCGGGACAGAGCCAAGGAGAGCCCAGACTAGAAATTAGAGGATTTATTCAAGTTGATATTATTCTTACAACTGGATGGCCAGATATAGGCCTATTATACGTTTGGTGGTCACGCCCGGCGCTGCATCAGCCTGGCCTTGCTCACAGCCTGCAGAGGGCACTGGAAATGCAGCCCAGCCAACTGTCTGGTAGGTGAATCAGTAACTATAGTTGATAGTGGCATGGCACCAATGTCTGCCCGGTCTGTTCTAAGTCTTTCATATATAAGGATGGAGTTAATCCTTACAAGTACCCCCATCCCATCACTGTGCCCACAGGATTAGTGGGAAAGCCAGGAGGTGGGGGGACGCTAAGAAACTCACTCCGTAGCGCACATCAGAAGTGGTAGAAGCAAGTCAGAGTGCAGCAGTGTAGCTCTAGAGCTCTTAGGGTTCATCTGGGCACTGTGTCAGGGACTACCCTGACTACCCCAGAGCGTGCATCTACTCTCTTGTGTCTGGTAACTGCCTGTTTATTCATCAGCTGTGCAGTGTTTTCAGGGGCCAGTGGCGCACTCACTTCTGGCAAGCTCTCCACAATTGGCAATTATCTTTCTCCCTACCTTTTGGAAAATGTAAATTCCCTTGTTTTTGGTTGTTAACTTGTCTTGCATCCACAGTCCTCCTGTGCAGTCTTCCTTGGCCACCTGTCGGGCCCTTTTCCGTTCTCTGAATTGTACCACAAAGGAGGCTGGGGCTCTTGCACTTCTTCTGATCTTTGCTAGCTTCTTTGCCCCGTAGCCCCCTCTTCGCTAGTGGTGAGAAAATCATCACAGCTATCTGCTTTATCACCGTAAAATCTCTCACTTGTGTTATTAATTAGGGTCTATACAGAGTTGTGTATGTAGCTGAAACTGTATAGATTATTCTTGGCCACATTTCCAGTTCTTTCTTGTGGAAATTATTACTATTATTCATTTCAGCAACTTTTGTTATTGTTGTTGTTGTTGTTGTTAACCGTCCTTTCCCAACTGTGCCACAGTCTTCCACATCCCCATGGATGTGGTCCCCTTTACACTTCAAACTCCTACCATCATATTGAGAATTAAATCTCAGCAAACGCAGACTTTCCAACAAATTGTAGCTTCTTCCACCAAAAGCCTCAAGGACTCTGCTAGACGCGGAAGCCACGCCCATCCTGCGGCTGGGGATCAGGCCATTTCCTTTGTTTGGTATAACCCTCAGCTAGAAGCAGAGACGCCAACAGCTGTGTTCGCTGCCCTCCAAGTTCATTTTCAATGCCTTTGGTCTCTGGTTATGGTTTCAAGGTCTCTTCTGTTGGTCCCACATGTTGGGTGTGACTCACTGGAAATGCCAGCAGACAATGATTTCATCCTATTCCTGACCGGAAGCAGGCACTTCTGGCCGGCCCGTCCGGGATTAAAGTTTCTTTACCCACCATTATTATTTCCATGTCCCTCATTGAAAAGTACCAGAGATCTAGTACAAAGGTCACCTTTACCTCTTTGACAAAGGGCCTGGTTAATAAATACTTGAAGCTTTGAAGCTAGGGAGACAACTTGGTAAAGTGTTCGCTGAACATGAAGGCCTCAGGTCAAATCCCAGAACCCATGTCAAAACAAACAAACCAAAACAAACCAAAACTGGACTTGTAGCCTGTTTGTAATCACAGTGCTGGGGAGATTTGCAGGTTAGTCAATCTAGTCTGCTTAGGAGAAAGTCCTAGGGCCACCGAGGGGCCCTATCTCAAACAACAAAG
Source organism: Acomys percivali (assembly GCA_907169655.1). NCBI lineage: Eukaryota > Metazoa > Chordata > Mammalia > Rodentia > Muridae > Acomys > Acomys percivali. Next base: position 9,291,955 of record OU015758.1, on the reverse strand, counting down.
TCATTATACTTGGAGAATGACAGAAACAGTTGTCTTTTGGTTTCCACGTGTATATTCACAAATCAAATCGTCATCATCATCCTCTCTCTCTCTCTCTTTCTCTCTCTCTCTCTCTCTCTCTCTCTCTCTCTCTCTCTCTCTCTCACACACACACACACACACACACACACACAACTAAATAGGTTGATGATCGATAAATAGATAATTAAAGGGTATGTAGGTCCAAAGGATAACTACAACAGAAGCCTCCAAGTCTTGCACTGACTAACTTGATTATTTTCCAAGTCCTGTAGCTTTAATTGTTCTTGTCACTAAGTGGAACTAGACAACGAATGTGTCTAGCTCTGTGTTATCCTCCCTGACTTTCTCCTTGGATTATATTTCAGAATTTTAGAGGGAGTTTTACATTGCAGCCCTGCGTCCGCTCTATTGGGTGACCTGCACTGCTTCCTAGTGGCGAAGATGATGGCTGCAGCCACAACTAGAGTTTTTTAGTTCATTGAGACTGGGAGGAATTCAACCTACTCAGACTGTAACATGCCAAGCACATGCTACATGTGACAAGCTTTGCTGCTGCCGGTTAGTTCCACATCTTTAAGACACCGACTCTCCCACAAAAGTATAGAAAGCACGTGTGTGCACAGGCCGTCAGTGTTAATGCTGAGATCAAATACCCTGTTTTTCTCCATAGCTGGTGCCTTCTTGTCATCCGACTGTCACACAACACACACACACACACACACACACACACATGCACGCACGCACGCACGCACGCACGTACGTATGCACGCACGCACGCACTCACGCACGCCAGCCATTGGTTACTTTTGACCAGAAATTTAGAACCAATCTTAATGATAACTGAAAGATTTATTTGCTGTAGTAATTTCTAGGGTGATAAAAATTATTTTTAGGTTTTCTTTTTTCCATCATGGAATGATAAAAACATCTGACTAAGTCAGGTGAAGAGTAAAGATGCCACACTTAACAAAGCAAGGTGGGGAAACCTGTAAAAGCAAAGGGCGCAGGGGCAACACCCCAATTGCAGGGAGGTTTGTTGTTACTATAGAGGAGGGCTGAGACAGTGCAAGGGTGGCCTGCTTAGTGATTTTACCCAAAATCTCCGATGCTCTAAGGAAGGCAAGGAAGGAGGGGAGTTCATTTAGCAAAACCAGCTAGTAATCACAGCAGACTGTGAAAGGAGCAAACATTCTTCCAGGAAGAATCACTTAATACAGAGGTGTAATACTTAGAACCAAGTCATGAACAGCCTTCACAGCAAGCCTTGCAGGTTTAGAAAAGATAAATAAGTTTACTGTTATCAGAATTCAGGAATATCACTCTGTGTCGCAGGGTGAAACAACACCGCAGCTTAACCTGGTCTAAAACTGAACAACGTTTATTCCTTCTCTCAGCGCTTGCCCTCTGGCGCGGCTCCCGCTAGTCCCTGGAAGAGCCACTTCAGCTGTTAATAAGAGGGAACAAAATAATGCTTCGGGTGCTTCAGACATGAGAGACGGCTTCCGCCTCCATTGTCTCCAAGAATTACTTTTTTATAAGCTGCCCTCTTTCACATTTTCATCTTTTAAAGTTTGAAGGTTGAATTAAAACTAACTCTGTAAACTTATGAATGGATTCCAGCAGAAACCGGTGACACCTTACACATGTCCCTGAAAGATGTCAAAGAGATGAAGGGAAATACTTAGGGTGGGGGCTGCAAAGTGGACATCAGACTCATCTTTAAGGTAAAGTGATTGGAGCCTCAGCGTCAATGCCATGGAGGGAGAAGGGGAGGCCGAGAAGAAACTTCTTGGGGGCTGTTTGTACAGATGAAAATGGTCTGAGAAAAGCTGTGCGCCTTGCTGGGGGTGCACACTTAGGAAGTGGCTGCCCTAGGGTTCAACCCCAAATCTCTGGGACTGAGGTTCCCACAGCTTTCTGACCAGTGGCTTCCTGCAGTCAGGCAAGTCATCTATGAGAGAAAAAAAATGATGGCACAGCTGCCCTGGGAAACTGATGTACACTGACCTCAGGCACGGTGAGCATCCGTAGGTCACAGAATCATGCACTAATGATGAAGGCACAGACAAGTCAGGTGCCTCGTGGAGTGGAAGAGTTTGAAGCGTCCGTTGTGTCTAGTCTGAAGGAGTTAGCTTTCGTGTTCGCCCGTAAAAAGAAACCGTCATTTTGCAGTTTGGTGTCGCTGAGCACCAGCAGCAGAACGCATCACTGAACGTTACTGCTCGGGGACTCTGGAGATGGCTGTGAAGCCATGAAAACTGCACCACCACCACCCCCACCAACTGAATGTGTGTGTGTGTGTGTGTGTGTGTGTGTGTGTGTGTGTGTGTGTTAGACAACCTGTGTACTCCAAAGAATTTTTTTTTTAAAGCTTCCCATTAATAGTTCTAAGAATTGAGTGCCACCTGCTGGTCAAATGGGAGATTACTAAACAGCTGTTATAATAAGGTTTGTTTACTTTTCTTGTTTTTTTTTTTTTAATTCTTCTCTCATATATTATATCCCTACTGCAGTTTCTCCACAAGTCTCTCCCACCCTCCTCCTCTCTTCTCCAAACCCAATTCCTCAGAATCCCTTCAGACAAGAGCAGACCTCCCAGGGACATCAATCAAACAAGGCATAGCAAGCTCTAAGACAAAGCACATACCATCACATCAAGGCTGGACAAGACAACACAGTAGGAGAAGGGTCCCACAAGCAAGTGGGGGGAGACATCCCCCACTCACACTGTTAGGAGTCCTAAAAAAAAAAAAAAAAAAACACTGAGCTACACAACCGTAACATATATGCAGAGGACCTCGGTCAGACCCATACAGCCTCCCCGATCCCTGCAAGCTTCCATGAGTCCCGGTCAGCTGATCCTGTGTGCTATGTTCTTGTGGTGACCATGACTCCTCTCTCTCTCTTTCCTCCAAGTCGTTCTCTCCCTCCTCCTCAGGGCTCTCCTGAGCTCCGCCTAATGTTTGGCTGTGGGACTCAGCATCTGCCCCATCAGTCACTGGATGACGTCTCTCTGATGACAATTATGTTCCACTCAGGTCCCAGAACACTCTGCAGGGTGAAGGTTTTGTGGCTGGGTTGGTATGCCAATCCCTCCAGGTGAGGCCTAGCCTGGTTACAGGGGATAGCCGGCTTAGGAGTCTTTGCTAGGGTTACTCTCAGATGCCATGGAGCTTCCACTGCGCTACGTTTCTACCTCCCTCCAAATGCCCTCCGGTCGCAGTCATCTCTCCCAGCATTCCTCCATACACATCCGATCTCTCCTGCTCCCAACCCCACTGGCCCCCAGTCTGCCCGCAAAGTCTTAACCAGGACAAGGAATGAAAGTTATTCTGGGAGTTAGGGATGAGCGGTTAAGAGCACTGGCTGCTCTTTCAGAGGACCAGGGTTTTATTTCAGGTGCTGATAGGACAGCTCTGTCTGCAGCTCTAGTTCAGGATGATGTCCCTTGCTCTAGCCTCCACCTGAGCAAAATGCCCATCCACAGAAACTTGAATAACAAATCTTTTTTTTAAAAAAAAAAAAAAAAAAGAAAACTATTTTCAGTTTTAAAGCATATTAATCACCCAAGGATCCACGTGATTTCCGTGAAATATTTTTTGTGCCCTCCAGACAGTAGATGTTTATTTACAATTTGGATCATCTTCATATTAACAACAGTGTTTTATCACAGTTATGACAGACTCACGTGCCTCTGGCCAGAGACCTGCCCCTGGCTTGAGGTGACAGTCAGCTGCCTGTCACTGCCTAGGTGGATTTAAAAACTCATGTGTAAAAACTACTGGAGAATCATGGCATATAGATTGAACACACACACACTCACACACACTCACACACACGCACACACACTCACACACACGCACACACACTCACACACACTCACACACACGTACATACACAAAGCCCATTCTCTTGTCATCACGCTTTAAGCCAACGATTCTCAACCTGTGGGGTCATGACCCCCAGATGGGTTGCATATCAAATATCCTGCATATCAGACACTTACATTGTGATTTGTAGCTAGCAAAAACTATAGCTATGAAGTAACGATGAAATAATTTTGTGGTTGGGGGTCAGCACAACATGAGGAACTGTATTAAAAGGTTGCAGCGTCCGGAAAGTTGAGAAGCAATGGAAATGTTACGATGGCTAAGGATACATGGATAGATGGCAGAGGTTCCATGCAGACAGTGTTCTGTGCACATCTGGGGTTTATGGGGGGCTGCTCCTGTGTGGGGGAAATGTTCCCCTTGGATCCTTGAAGAAGCCTCTCAGGAGAACTAAGATTTGTTCTTCCTCGGTGGTAAAAAAATGCAGTATAGCACATAGCTATAGATGACTGACTAGATGTGGATCTTATGAACACTCTGTCCACCCGTGCAAGTAAGCATTTACCGAGCAAGTAGGCAATTAGCAATGAAAAGTTCTCCCACTACTAAAAGTGACGACTTTGTAGGTATTGCTTCGAAACACTACACTGCAGTCCCCCAACTTACGTGGGTCACACCAGTTCCTTGGTGTGCTTTACACTCATTTTGAAAATGGTGGTACTTTGCGTAAATTTTCTAGAATAGGAATAATGTTGACAAATGTTTTCCTCATTCAAGTATCTCAAAGCCCTCCCCTTAGCAGCAGCGAGTGACATCATCAGCAAGCCCCAACTGTATAGCTCAGAGATGTGAGTAAGTATGTCTCTGCACTTGAGCTTTAAGCATTCAATTTCTGGCTCCCATAAAGAATGCATACACTGAGCCTCTGAATTACAGGGTGTGGGCCAGACACGTCATTGCCTCCTTTTCACAAGAGAAGGAAGATGAAAGGAGTTTTAAGCAACATCATGATTTCGTTTATATTCATAAACAAAGTCTATTTAATGGTACCAAATTATTAAAGGAATTGTCTGCAGTCTCTAGATATTGAGAGCAGTGTGTTCTTTGAAATTTTTTCTGTGTAAGAGGAATAATGGGAAGACATCTGTTTCCTGAACTTTCCGAACATACACACATCATATGGCCCTAATCACACTGAGGTTCAAATGGCTGGAATAGTGCCTGGGCTTTTTTTTTCTTTTTTCTTTTTCTTTTTAATTTCCAGGTGTTCCTGTGTACTTCCAGGCTTTATGCAAACAAAGAGTCCCCTTGCCTTTCAGAACAAATGAAAGGCTCTAATCAAAGCTCTAGGCATTGAGTAGAGTCAGGGAAACAAAATAAATGCCAGTCATGGGCTTCAGGAGCCAGTGAGGAAGGGCACCCTACCTTAAAATGAGAGAGCTCACGAACACCATCTGTCAGTGAAAAATCCTGGTCTCAACCGGTAGGGGAGGTTGAGAACCAAAGCGGTCGCCAGTGAGTCACTGAGCTGAGAAGAATTCAGAATGAAAGCCATGCACCCACGGTGTTTTCAGCTTGGCATCATTGGTGGGCTGCCCTTCACATCTCTGTAAAAGTCTAACCTCTTTTTTTCCCGCTTTCACCACCAGGAGGTGACTTACTCTACACTATTCAGTTGATGTGTGAAATCAGTATTAAAAAGTGGATAGGAGCTGGAGAGATGGCTCAGTGGCTAAGACCACTGAGGACCCAAGTTTTTGACGATCACCTGTGGAAAGTGGCACACAACTGGCCCTAGCTCCAGAAAAGTCCCCTGTGCCTTCTTCTGCCTCCATGGGCACCTACACCCAAGTGGCCTAGACACACAGGCAATGGCACATAAATTAAAAGCCTTTCTCAGAAGTTGGCAGAAGAAATACAATTATAAGGCAGGAGTTGGTTAACAAGTCATTGCCCTGAATCTTCTGAGAATCTCATGAAAATATAGATTTACTAGTCCAACCCAAGAGCCTTTGGCTTAGGACTAGGGTAGGGCTTGGAGCAGGGATAGCTGAGGAATTTGTACGGTTATGAAGTATGATTACACTTGGTGGGCTAGATATCACAGATCTCACCAGGCAGTGGTGACGCACGCCTTTAATCCCAGCACTTGGGAGGCAGAGGCAGCTGGATCTCTATGAGTTCGAGGCCAGCCTGGTCTGCAAAATGAGTCCAGGACTGCCAAGGCTTCACAGAGAAAATCCTGTCTCAAAAAATAAAAGCAAATAAACAAACAAAAAATCACAGGTCTCTGTTTTTAAAGTTCTAAATTATACTCACAAGTCTGCCTAACTAGGGGAACTTGTAACTTGTGCCTCCTTCTATGACAGAAAACGTACACAGTTACTTACAAGGTAATTTCATATCATCAGATCTATTTTAGGGTTTCCCCCCTCTTTTTATTAGTTTTTTGAAAGCACCATACTGTTAGAAGTGTGTGGCAGAGGTTAGAGGTGAACGGTGGAGTTGTACAGAGGGATAGACTCACACCACACAACAGATCCACTTAAGAGGTTTAATAAGGGGATACAGAAACTGTCTCTGGAGACACACATGGAGAGAGAGATTGAGAGAGAGAGAGAGACAGACAGACAGACAGACAGACAAAGAGAGAACAGAGAAGAGAGAGAGAAGTAGAGAGAGGAAAGGTAGAGAGAGTGTCTTGGAGTGTCTGTCTTTTATATGGCCCTGGGGCAGAGTCACGCCCCCGTGGCAGGTAAGCAGTGATGTCACAAGCAGGCCGACTGAAGCCGCATCCTAGCACATACAGTGTGTTTTGATCATATCCACTCTTTGCCCAGTCCTTCCCCAGTTCATAGCCCCTTCCCTACCCTGCCAACATTGTGTAATTTTTAAAAGCCTTTCAGAAGTAATGTGTGCTGCCCAGATAGTCCTGGTTGTGTGGTTTTATGTTGCCTTGGGATGACTCACCACAGCAATACTCTCACAGAAAACAGTCCCCCAGTAGCTGATAAATGCCAACAACTCCATGGCTTTTGGTGACACTGTGTGCCCAACTTCCCTGAGCCATAGAAGGTGGTGTTGCAGTTTATGCATTCCATTTAGGGCTGAGTATTCTGTAATCTCTTATTCTCTGTGCCGTGTCTGTCCAGTTGTGGGTCTCTGTGTGAACTGCCATCTATAGCAAACACTACATACAACCACAGAATGAATAAACCACAGTACAGGCAGCATCAACATTACATATCACAGTTGTCATTTATCTAAGGACACTTGACACAAAAGAATCCTGGTATCATGAATTCATTTACCCAAAACTTAAAATAGGCCATAATCCATAATTTTAGGATTAGTAGCCTCATGGTGAGTCCCTTGGGACTAATGAGTAGAAATGGGCATCTAGGGCATTCTGAACAGTGATCTTGTTTCTTAATTGAGTCTTGGTGATCTCTGTGTGTTTAACTTTGTGGACCAAATTTATCGATTTGTATATGTAATTATACACCTGTGTTTAGACTTAGGATACAACATTTTAAAGCAACAATATGATCTACCCCATGTTAAAAATCACATTAGCCAGGGCATCCATAGTCCCTGCCCCCTTGTCATGTAAAGATGTGCCTGATGCTACAAACTGCTCTTAGTAGATGCTGCAGAGTCTATGACCTGTCATCCCCTTCAGTGTTCAAAGCCTAGGAGGGATGGTGGTGTTTGGTTCCCTAGGACTCTGAAAACCCAAGGGGACTATGAGATCAGGAGGTGTCCAGAGACTCTGTGCCAGTAGTCCTGATCTCACAGGGGCCTAAGCAAGAACAAAGCTAAAAACCTCATGACATGAGATCATAGATCACCCCAAAATACCTCTGGGTGGTCTGCGCATGCAATCATGTCTGCTCCCCAAGGCTGTGAGGGCCATACTCCTATTGAATCTCTGCCTTCATTTCCAGTCTTGCTCTGAATCCTGAATGAATGATGCCTCCCCTCCCACTTTCCTCTGCCCCGCCCCTTGCCCCACCCCCTTCTCCCCTGCCCCGCCCCCTTCTCCCCTTCCTTCTCAAGGCCACCTGCTTTGCTTTCACTTGCTTCACAAGCCTTATCAGCAAGTCGTTGTTCTCAGCCAGCTCATTTAATCACAGGGAGGACAGAGGGCAGACTACAAGAGTCTGTAACTTCAGCTCCACAGGATCCAAGCGTCTCTCCTGGCCACTGCAGGCTCTGTCTGCACATGCACAAAACCACACATAATCCCATCCTTTAAAAAACTCTTAAATAGGGTCCTGGAGCAATGGCGCTTCCAAAGGTCCTGAGTTCAATTCCCAGCAACCATATGGTGGATCGCAACCATCTGTAATGAGATCTGGTTCCCTCTTCTGGCATGCAGGCAGAACACTGTGAACATAATAGATAAATAAGTATTTTTAAAAACCACTTAAATACACAAATTATAAATATATAGAAATGAAGATCAGAAATTTGGTGGGAGGTGTTACTCTCACATGAGCCCACCCTCACAGTTTGGGAGTTAGTAGTTGTATGGGAGTCCTGTTGTGCATCTAAGGGGTTAGTGGTGCTGCAAATATGGAGCCCCATTTTGAGAACCATTTACTGTATAGTGCTAACAGCATTGTGTTTATACCTTTTCCTTTCTCCACTGGTGAGGGTTCCTCTTCCTGTATGTTTGCCTTTTTCAAAATCCTTGGACTCGACTATGCTAGAATACAAGTATAGATGAAATATTCTTTCCTAAAGTATTAACACCTATTACACTGACTTTAATTCTGATATTAACTAGAATAATACATTATCTGTGCTGTGGTTGCACCCTGGTGACTTGGTTTGTTAGCTCCAGATTAGCATGTCCCTAGTGTATCCAGTAGGGAGAAACATTTAAATTGCTAAATTCACTCATTCTGTTCTCTGCTAGCCTTGCTTTTCAACCACAGAGTCTCTTTCTTGCCTGTGGGAGGTTTGTCCACGCATTCCACAACTAAAGGAGAGAAGAAGAAGAAGAAGAAGAAGAAGAAGAAGAAGAAGAAGAAGAAG
>OU015758.1:9262465-9278111 GCA_907169655.1 Acomys percivali | reverse complement strand
AGAGAGAGAGAGAGAGAGAGAGAGAGAGAGAGAGAGAGAGAGAGAGACCCTTCTCAATTTTACCCCGAGGTACAGCAAAATCCTTTGACATAGTCTAAGAATTCTTCCTGTTTGGTAAAAATGTGCTCATTGCTTGTTCAAGTTCACTCATTGTTGAACACAAGTATTCATTATGTAATTACTCTAATAGAATCATTTCCGGTATATCTTCAATTGACAACTCTTCCCAGATTAAAACACTGTCCAGAGTTATCCACTGGTCTGTTGAGCTGCCTGGCGGGGGGAGGGGCACCGGGAGGATATGAGAGTTAGTATAAAGCTTTGGACCATTAAGGACAACAGGAAGCTGGGGCTCTGGCTACTACCACACGAAACCCTGTTGAAGTTTTATTGTTTGTGGGGTATGGAAATTTTACTTCCTGAAGACTATTAACAACTGGCAAAGATCCCCATTATACCCAACTGTGAAGAGCCCCAGGATGGCTCCACAGTTACTGAGAACTCCCCCAGGAGACACAGCTCAGCTGCCTCCTGACCACTGGAGGCCCCAGTTGGTTTAGGCAAAGATTAGTTCAGCTTCAGTTACTTAAGAGTCACTGCCTGTCCCAGTCACCAGGCAGGCTCCCTTCTTACCTCTCCCCCCAAAAGAGTCATATTTGCGCTTTATGTGGCCTTTATGCATCCTCAGGCTTTTTGACGGTTTGGGGAAAGGCAGACTGCTTATCTTCACAAGCGTTGTGCAATGAAATGTTATTTGGACACCTTGTTCTTTAAAACAAGGCTGGCATCCGTGTCTACAGTAAGCACTACCCTGCCTGCTCATTTTTCACCCCAGCATTCTTACATCTCCCCAACTCACTCCCACTTAACAGGTTCTAGCGCTCCATCACTGCGCATTGGCTCCCAAACCCGCCCAGAGGCTCAAAAGAACACTCAGCCCTCTATTAAACAGCACCCTGGCCTTCATAGAAGGCACTTTGGGATATGGATGCAGTAGCATTTAACTTTGTCATTATTTAACAAATAGTAATTGTACATCTAATTATAAAAAGGAATACATTCATTGGTCTGTTTGTCACCAACCTTAAAAAGGCCTGTGTGTCTGTCTGTGTATAATTCTGGGCTCTAATAATGCCTAGGAAGGAAGAGTATGCACTGGCTTGCCAATATGTTACCTACAACATGTTAGTTAACTTGGCTGCTGGAACAGAATGCCACACACTGGGGTAGTCAAAGTAGCCCACGTGCACGCACTTTTCTCTTGGTTCTAGAGGCTGGCAGGGCCTGTTAGCAGAGCCATGTTCTCATGAGACCTGACATCCTGTTTCTTTACCGGCTAAGCTTCTGGAAGCAGGCCTGCATTCTGAGCAGTCTTATTTCTGAAATGTCTCTGGGTACATCCCAAGTCATGTGGTCTCCAAAGCCCAGGAGTGGTCTTCAAGTACTCACAGAACAAATTCATATTGCTAAGAGGCCCAAGGGAGGCCCTATAAAGTTTCCTCCATGGGTGGTTTAGTGACTTCAGTAAAACGAAATACAGCCCTGGGGACATTCATTTGTTTGTTAAAGGCTTGCTCCCTAACTTTCTCGTGTAGTAGTTTCGGTGCAGAGCCAAGGCGCCTTGCCTTCACTTATCTTTTACAGCATCCCGTGTAGTTTCTCTACTTTCCTGTAATCAGTATCTGTTCCTCACAACCAATGGGGTCTCCCACTTTCCCTGCACAGTACTGTGACTATCCAGCAGTTTCCACCTTAGCTGATTTTATTAGACAGCATCTCCTCTGTGTTCTCTAAGTGCGTTCACTGTGTGTTTACAGTGTGTTCACTGCAGCTTTGCCTCCACTAGTCCACACAGCAGCTCGGGTGATGGGTGACCAGGAAGTGGCATCATTACGTCATTACCCTCGAAACCGACTCTAAACAGTAAGAGTCAAGAGGACGCAGTTACATTTAGGCAAACATGACTTGATACAATGATGATGATGATGATGATATGGTCCAAAGCAGATAGCTCCAGACTTTATCTGGAAACAGTGTCAGAACCCAAGGAAGGAGTTGCAATGCTCATAAGGTCTTTGGTGCTTTGCTAGGTGTGGCTATAACTGTGTGGCTCAGGGAGCTCTCTGCATCATTGAGTTTGGTGTTGGGGTCTGATACTACACTGCTCTCAATAAGCTGAGAGAGAGAGAGAGAGAGAGAGAGAGAGAGAGAGAGAGAGAGACATCAATACTAAACAAAAATAATCCCACATTTTAAATTTGTTCAATGCATGCCTTTAATTTCTGTTTGTTTGTTTTTTTAAGTTGAAGCTACTCTCTGCCCATAGCTGCCATCAGGCTGGGTGGTCCTCAGCCTGGCAGCTCAGTGCATCTCTTGTCCTGTTGTAGGGACCCCTGGGGGCTTAGCACACAGCAGCTGCTTGCTGAAAGTCAGATCCCTGAAAAAAACAGCAGAGCCCAAGAGCTGAGTCCACACAGCCTCACCCGTGCGCCTGGCTTCTTAACGCTCTGTTGCACAATCGCTAGGTCCCTGTTTATTTTCCCAGTCGTAAACTCTGCTTAAATTTCCATAAATGGTAATTTAATTTTTTCCCCTTCTCTGGACTGTAAATTTGTATAATTGAATTTTTATGGGCTTTTGCACAGCTGGTGATATTTGTAATGGATTTATTTTTCAAAGTTGTGATGTTCAATGAATCCAGTAATCTAGACATACCTCCCAAGGAAACCAGAGACCTCCCAGTTGGTCTTTCATGTGACTAAAATTCTATTCACCAAATGTATGATATATCTCCTAGATCTGGCCTAGCACAGCTTTACAAACAGTGGGGTTTAGAGCACAGTAGCATTGCCTACAAGTTCCAGCTACCAGACGTTTCAAGCCAAGTTCTTCTCAAGTTGATCCCCCTGAGGGGTGCGAGGGATGAGTCTCCTTGTTTGGAGACATCCAGCTTCCCAAGCACCAAGTCTTACGTGCCACTGCAGCCCCAAAGTCCCCTTTTAAACAAAACGTCCTCCATATTGAACTAAGGATCATGGCCTTATCTTCCTTTAACTTGACTACCTCTTTAAATACCCTTTTATGTTTTTCAAGTAAACAAAGCTCGAACGAATGTGAGTTAGCTTTTCGGTGAAGTTTGGAGTGACTCACAGAGTACAACCCTCACATTAACTTCTAATGCCACAGCAGGGGATCGAGGTAGATCTGGTGCTGGACTGGAGTGTTCTGGCAGTAGGTTGATGGAAATCTCCCTTCTGCAGAATGCTGAGCTGGGCCAACAGTTCTGCTCAGGGGCATCCTGCATAACGTGATAATCCTACTTAAGTGGAATTGATGACAACGCTCTTAGCAGAGTCTCTCAGTGAAGAAAACCCAAAGCTCCATAGAGGGATGGTTCGTCTTGCATTCCCACATGTTTGTCACACTGTAAATGTCTACTCTGGACTTCTTTAAGAAGGACCAGTTTGTGGGGCCCAAGTGAAAGGAGACACTCAGCACCCTTCCTCTAAACCTAGATTTGAAGATGCCTATTTGTCCTACACTCACAAAGACAAGACCACTGTTGTCCATCTTTCTCATGTCCCCCAAATATCCAGAGAGACTGTGTGCCTTAGGGAGCTGCTTGAAGGGCCTACAACACTCAGCCAGCACCTTTGCTCACAAGTCAGTGTGCTGACTCTGGCTTCTGTAACCTCACTGGCACTGGCCAACAGCAAAGATTTCCAAGAAAGCACACGGCAATGCCTTAAGTTATCTGGCCAGCTTTCACAGTGCCCCTATGGTGGGCATCCTGTTGGTACCCTGGAGGAAACTATGTCTCATGGATGCACAGAAGCCTATTAGGGTGTCAAAGGAAGCTGTGGATATGGGCCAGCTTTGTGCCTGAGAGTAGACCCCCTTTAGTCATTAAAGCACCCTGTTCCAGGTTGTAAGGTTCTGTGTTCCTCCTGGACCATTTGCCCAGTGTTTTAGCTCATCCTTGTGGCTTTCTGCTGAGAGAGTTGCAGGAAAGATGCCATCTTGGGTTGGGGTGTGGTTCTGTGGTAAAATCCTTGCCTAATGTGTACAATATCCGCCACCACATGAAGGGAAATAGAATAATAAAAGTTAAAATTATATCTTTAACACAGATTAGCACAATTAATTACCAATATACTGTTTTGCGTGCATGTGTATGTCTGTGTGAATAGGTGCACATGTGTGTGGGGGTGGGTATTTGTGTATGAGTGTAAGTGTAGACTGCTGAACATGTGTGGAGGGCAGGGGTCAACAGCTTTCTTTACCACTTTTCCACTTTTGCGGGGTGGTGGGGGGTGGAGAAGGACGGGATCCCTTACTAAACCCAGAACTTAGGAGTTCAGCTAGGCTGGCTGGCCAGAAATCTTTGTCTCTGCCTTTGCCTCCAGTACTGGGATGACAAGAGGGCAACACCACGCTCAAATTTTATGTGGGTTCTGGGAATCCAAACTCATGCCTCATGGTAACATGGCAGGGACTTTTCTGATTGAGACATCCCTTCAGTTCACTGGTTTTTAAACTGTGTGATCTGTTCTAAATGCCTTAAGAACGTCTTGCTTTTACTCTATGTTTTACTTGAAGCTTATGCAGGAAAGCACGCTGCTTTGAAGGACTTTTGTTGTTGTTGTTTTTAAGTAGAAAAGGGCAAGAAGAGTGACCAGGGCAAACAGTGAAAAATGACATAATTGCAATGGACATTTGTGGGTCAGTGGAACATAACCCCCTAAGGGGAAACAGAGCAGGCTGTGTGAACAGGGAGGAAGGAGAGGAGGCAGGGAGGCAGGGGGGCAGGGAGGAGAGGCCAGAGGAGGAGGGGGCAGGAGAGGAGGGGGCAGGGCACAGGGTACAGAGGTTGGGGGCAGGGGACAGGGGACAGAGCTAGGGGGCACAGGGGCAGGGAGGAGGGGGCAGGACACAGGGGACAAGGATAGGGAGCAGGGGGTGGCGGTAGCAGGCAGAGAAGTCACCTCCCACTGGCTTCAGGAAGCAGGGAGAGTTTTGTACTTTACTTGTCCAGGATAGCAGATGGTGTCCTAGTAACAGGGCTGCACTTTTGTGTTTCCTTAGGGATGTCTAGGAGAACTACGTCTACACACACTTTCCACCTACAAGTTTGTTTGTTTGTTTGTTTGTTTGTCTTTTGCCTTAGTGTGACTTGTTCCCTTTCTTCCTAGGATTATTCTTCCAGGAACAATAGAAAGGAAAAAAAAAAAGCCGCCTTAGCTGGGTGCAGTGGCACACACCTGTAATCCCAGCACTCAGGAGGCAGAGGCAGGTGGATCTCTGTGAATTTGAGGCCAGCCTGGTCTACAAAGTGAGTCCAGGACAGCCAAGGCTACACAGAGAAACCCTTGTCTTAAAAAACCAAAGGGGGGAGGGGAAGAACCTGTGTATGTGTTTCTGTATGTGTCTCTGTGTGTGTCTGTGTATCTGTACACCTGTCTGTTTCTATACTTGTGTGTCTGGAAGTGTGGGCCATCCCACACTGGCAGACACCCTAAGATCCATATAGCCCCCTGCACAGCACAGAGTCGCTCATGTTCTGAGATTCATGATGGCCCCCTGGGATGGGGATTAAATTTAAATGAAATTAAACAATAAAGAAACATTTTACATGTTGGGTTGTTCTCCGTCCCCACCGCTTAGCCTCTGAACCCTTATGAAAGAAAGAGGGGGATGGTCTTGAAATATCCTCTTATGATACTTGCTAACTAGATAGATGTTAACTAGAAGACATAGATCCTCCATCCCTTGAAGCGAAATGGACAGGTCCTGTGGTTAAGTGTGGGCCTAGAACTTCCCTCGGCCATGAATGGTATTAGGTCATGAGCCATCGCAAATGAATCATCACTCCTTAAAAGGCCAGATGTCCCTGCTCAGCTGTGCTGGCTGCTGGCCCAAGTCCGTACGACTGGGAACATGTTTGAGTTCTTTCCGTTGGACGTTTGTCACTGCTGGTGAGCGCTATGGTACTGAATCCTAAGCCTTTCCCTAATAACTTCAACATCAACAACAAAGACAAGTCTCAGGTTACATTCTGGTTCATAGAAGGAGTGTTATCAAGCGACCATGGACATAGATCATAAAGACCAGTTATGTCCATTGTCAGGGGGTGGGCAGGGCGGCCGCCATTTGAAGTTTCAATTAAGGAAAAGCATCTGCGTCAATATCTTATCATTTACTCTGGCAAAAGTTTCCAATATTCGGTGCCGGGCTTGGGATAGGACTAAAGCAGTGCTTCCTGTGAGAGCCGTTCTGCCTCTGAGTTCACCTTTTCCAGAGAACCCTCTGTACCTGCAGGGTTGACCAGGGAACCTCAGCATGCCCCCCTACCCCCCACCCCCAACCCCCACATCCTCCCAATGTGTCATCCCACACCTGCCAGCAGCTACCTGGTGGACTCCTTTGCTGTTCTGTCTGCTCCTTGTTGCCCGCATGGCCCTGCTCTTTCCCGGACAACCGGCACCCTCCCGTCTTCCGCAGCTCTCTGAACACCATCATTTTTCTTTCTACTTGAAAAAACTCACCACCTTCAATTCTAAGCTCAAGTTCAAATTTGGGTCAATCTGTGTCCTTCCCCGGTTTCTTCATGCTGGCTCCTTAGGCCTCCGCCACCGTCAGCCAGAGCCACATCATTGCATGGCAGTCACGCTCCTGCTTTGTCTTCCTTGTCCAATCGTTTAGCATGTTGCCAAAAACACTGACCTACAACTACCTGGATCGGTTCCCTCCAATACAAACACCCCCATGGCACTCCTTCCCACGCGTGTTCAGTTCCCACTCCCTCTTACGGCTTGTTATGCTCATCGTGCTATACAAATCTCTATGCCACGTGGCCTTTCTGGTCACATCCCCCAAATACATCACACACACATGTATGTGCCCTGTGAATGTGCATGGCCTTGGTTTGATTAGTAATTGCTAATTGTATGTAATTGCTTCACTATGACACTTTTATATATGTATATAGTTGATTTTTTTATTATATTGGCTCTCTATTATACTTGCTCACCCACCCCCCATTACTACTTACCCCTTCCCTCTTCCCTATTTCCCATAATGCCACAGAGCACTTGACCAGTGTTTCAAATACATGGAGTTATAATTAATAAAAACAAACAAAGAAACTGATTTTATCTTATTTTATTCCTGGCTTTTGAGACAGGGTTACACCGTGTAGCCCAGGCTACCCACAAATTTGTAGTCCTCCCATATCAGCACTGTAAGACAGCTGTCATCTATTGGGGTGGCCCCTGGCTTCTCAAGTAGCATCTCTGAACCTCAGCTGTCACATCAGTTAATGGGAACACCAGTCACCAGCCTACGGTCCATCCTTCACCAACTTGAGCAGTTTAGCAGTGTTTCTGTTCTTCTTCTTCCCCAGTATAATCCTCTGAGTCTTCACTAGTCTATATGAAGCAGATTTCATATATTGAACATTGTGTCTCGAAACTATCATACCTTAATACACTGCTGTATGGAAATACTTTGGCTATGGAACTATATTTTCCCCATACGCATATTCCAGGGCACTTTCTTACAAGTTCTCTGACTTATCTGCATACCACGTGGGAAGGAAGTGTAAGGGTCCAGGAGTTGTTGAAGAAAGACCTTAAACTCAAATAATATAAAAAAGCAAAAAGCATTTATTCTGCAGAAGCAGCCAGCATGCAGGGCTCAACCACTCATACAAAATGGCGACCCTGGTGGAACTTGAAGGCTTCTTTTAAAACAAGTCAGGGGATTTCTAGCTGTGGTCCTCTGACCTTTGTTAGGCTTAATTTGGTTTATGGTAAGTGGTACTTGTATGTTCCTGATTAGTTCTGATCTTGGGGAAGGGGTGGTCGCCTCATATCTAGTTTGGCCCCAGGCCACATGTCAGGGCAGTTGCTGATTGGTTGCCCTTTTTCTGTGGCTTTTTTTGAGAAGTCTTATGAGCCTTTCTGGGAAACAGAAACTTTAGCCCTAACATGGAGGCCTGATTAAAGTGGAGCGAGTTTGGACCTCTCAGAAGCAGAAATAATCCTTTGCATTAGTCTGTTTTTTGTTGTAAGATAATATAACAGATAAATTATAAAGAAAGTGGGTGTATTTTGGCTCAAGTGTGTACTTCAAGAGCAAGAAACACTGTTTGTAGGCAGAGTCCCAAGGTGGCCAGGGCAGCACACAGCCGAATACAAAAATGAACATCTGTGTGGACATTGTCAGTAGACTCTCACTCCACTTATAAATCTACCAGGACTCAGCCATGGGCACTCCAGCCTAATGACATTATTCCTAATCACTTTACACTGGACCCTGGCAGCACACTCAAACCATAGCCAAAAGGTACCATTCCTGTTCTGTGGGAAGCAAATGTTGGAAGCTGGTCTGACGTATTTTGAAGCTAATTATTGATTGCTGTCTCTGTGACCCTTTTGCTTAATAAAAAACCATCCCACCTGGGCAGGGCAAAGGATATAGGTGGGGCTAAGAGAGAAAGGAATCCTGGGGGCCGGGAGGGGGGGGGCTGCCACGAGGAAAAAAGAGAGAGACCCTGAAGGGAACAGAGGAAGGCTGCGATGGCTGGCGTGGAATGGAAGTTCCAGCCCAGGTGAAAACGTTGACAAGTGTTTGGGATTATGGATGGGAGGTAACTTGATAAAAGCTATTAAAAACTGATGTCATGAGATTGAGACAAAGATCCCATGCCTGCCCCACTATGGGCGATAGTTTAGAGGATTGATATCTGTCCTGCCTCGGGTTAATGAAAGCTATTTTAAAATATAACAAGTGTCTGTGTCTTGACTGATTGCTAGCTGGGCCTATAGATAATACATGTAATTTACAAAACAGTAAGGGAATATAAGAGTTGAGGCTTAGGGTTCAAGTGGGTTGCCTTGGGTTCCCTAAAGAGCAAGTGGCAGAGAAAGAGCTTGAATTCAAGTAGTATGATTCTCAGTCCAGGGCTGGCCCCTCCCTCCTGAAGCTTTATACTGGGGGGTGGGGGATTGGGCAGCAGGAACTTGTCTTTTTATTGTTTATATTTGAACATTTGATTTTATAACTTGTGGAGGCCAGCCTATGACTGACCACAATTGAGAAGGGACTCTTAAAAACTTATTACTGGAATGAATAAAGCAAATACTACAATGTTAATAATATAAAAGAGTATTTTGAGCAATAACTCTATATTTATGGGGAGGGACCTTGTGCTTGGCCTTGCTACCAGCTACTCAGTTTCTATGAAGCTTAGCAATACAATGTCTGCATTCTGAAATACAGAGTCCTAAGGCGAAGGGACGCATTCAATGCCATCTGCTGAGAGGAGCCAGGATTCACCATGCAGGTTCTCCAAGGTGGCTTTGTGCTCTGTGAACACCGTGAACTCCCCTCCCACTATTATAATCACTGCTTTTTAGCCTTTGGCTAAGATCAAGTAGAGTGCTTGTTCTTGTGGCTTTTAATAATTGATGTGTTCTCCATCCAAGGACAACATATTTAGACTGTGTGTGCATTACAAAGAACTAAGCTCCATTTAACGGAGATTTTTAAAATAAGAGGTGTGCTTGAATTCTCTTGGATCCTATTCTTCTTTTGACATTTTTTTTTCCTCCAAAATGCCACAGTGGATCGCTCTCTGATATACAAGATGAAGTGCCCCAATTCTGAGCTTGCATTCCAGAAGTATTCCTGCCATAGGAGCTGGGGGACTGGTGTGTGTGTGTGTGTTTGTTTGTGGTTTTTTTTTTTTTTTGGTTGCTGTTGTTTTGTTTTTTCAGAGTATTGATAATGTATACTTGTTCCCCATCCACTCCCATACACATTCAGGGTTAGCTGGAAGGACCGTGATGGCATACAATGAAAATAAAATTAACAGAAAAAATGGTTGATTATACCTGCCTGGGGTTAACAGGAAGTAGAGTCTTTCATGATAAATGATGAATTTCCCTATCACCTTCCTTAGCTTCCTACCATGAATTTCATATTAGGCTCAATTAAAAGACAAATATTAAAAGGCAGTAAGAGGACAGGAGAAAGCAGAGGGTGAAAAAAAAAAAAAAAAGGACAAAGAGTGGAAGAGGAAAGAGAAAAAATAACGTCAGTGGCTCCGTAGGCTCTGAGGTGAGTGAGCTGCTTTCAGCTCAGCAGCTTTAGTCACACATCCTGTTATTCTCTTTAGGCATCAGAATACATTTCGCCACCCTTTGATATTTCCATACACACTACAATGATTTTGCAGTAATCTTTCTTTATTGGGAAATGGCTTATCCATGTTTCTTTTCAACTCTTGAGGTCATTTTCGTGTTAAAGGTCTTACTTTCACACGCAGTCTTGAAGACTTTGAAATGGGTAAAAAGTGCGGCTTCTTTCTCCTCCCCCCCACCCCAAACTAAAACATGACATTTCTGAATGTTCCCATCAGTATTTCCTTGTGAGTATTTGGGCGTGCACATTTGTAAACATTAGTTTCCCAGGACTCTGTTTTATTCAGGCTCTATGTGAAAACCTACTGACTGTCCCCTGGAAGTTGTTGTGTCTTTGTCTTTGAAGAGCATTGAGATTTTAAAACTCTGTGTGGCTTCACGTCTTCACGTGCCTGTGTCAGCAGCCTGGAGCAGACAGGAACAGCATCACTTCCTCTGCCCACCCAACCCCCATCTCCCTACTCCTACCAAAGAGCACTTCCTGCTGCTTCCCTTCAATTGACCATCCTGCCTGGATGTCACTTTAGCTCAGGGCACACACTTTTTCTTTTCAGTGAGCACAGCAGTTCTCAGTATACAGAGCTCAGAGGGCCATGCCCAATTCTTGTTGAAGTTAAGCCTGGAGCTAACTCTATTCCTAGAATAAAACTGATCCCAAACTCCTGCCTTGCAGAGGTAGCCAGTAAACAGAAAATCTCCCGCAGAGCTAAGGCTAACGGAATTAAATTAAGGATTCATTTTTGTCCTAGAATAAAATGACATATATAGAGGTATGATTTTTATTCATGTTGAAAATGAATTTTCACCCGTATAAAAGTTAAAACATAACACTAATATGTCTTCAGGGAAACCAATAAAACTGCAATAATTCCAACTAACATTTATTTTCATCTGGAAGAAGCCATAACATCTTGAATCTTAGCAAGACAAAAAACACAGATGCTATAAAACCTATTGCTTACAGAATAGAATACAGACTTCATCCTGGCCCCGTGACCTGATGGCATCCACCTGGGAACACAGAACAGCCCACCATGTACACTGACCTGCCAGGCAGCTTGACCTCCCATGCTGTGGCTCTGGGGAACACTGGCCATCACAAATGTGGCTCACTCGCTCCTTTGGGCTATTCACCATTTGCTCTTCTTCCTGAGCATAAGATTTCTGCTCATTTTCTCCCTGGAAATGATTGTCACTACAGGCAACAAGTGCCTTCCCATCCCTGGTACAGCCTTCTTTGAGCGAAGATTCTCAGTTTGGCATCCTTTCTCCCGTCCACACCTCTGTTCCCGTCAAGAAAACTGTTAGATGAATCAGGCACATCCTGATTTCAGAGCACACTGACTGTTTTCTATGAAATAGAATTTTTTAAAAAGTTATAAACACTCATATATATATATGCATGTATACATGTGCAATGTACACATACGCATATATACACATACATATATATGTGTACATATGTGTATATTGCATATGTATACACATTTATGTTGTCTTTTAGATTTTTTTCTCTTTATAAAGCTCATTTTATCATGTGTAATAAGTTTCTAATAAATGAAATTCCTAACCTTGCCTCTCCTTTACCTTTCTAATAAATTATTAAAAGTAAATATTCATCTTACTTCTCCAGCCCTAAGCAATAAAGAATACAACATCTACTCTGACACTTTAAGCTTCCTTGGCTTTCCCCACACACTGCCCAAACAGTTCTGCCACCGTCCATCTAACTATTCCTGGGAGCTCCCAAGGACAGTTCAAAGTGCCAAGTTCAGCTTCTGAGGGACGTTTGCTCTCTCACCAGACCCAACAGCTAGCCAGATTCCACAAGGCTTAGTCAGTCATGGTGCTACCCATGTGGGAGTGCTACCCCACCCCAGTATAACACTGGGTTTGCATTGTGTGTCTGCTCCAATAAGCATAGGCATTTCTCTTCTTGTCCCTGGACCTTCTCTGTGTCACTTCATTTTAAGCTCCGTTCTCCCACCATGCCCTCCTGTAGGGTTATCCCCCAGCAAGTGTTCAAATTGCGGCTGCTGTGTTCTAAGCTAAGACTTTGTTACTGGGCTAAGCTCCTGTTGCCTGGTTCATTTCTTTGCACAAGGAGTGTTTTCCAGAAAGAAACACTAAACCTGAAAATGACCAGTCACTGGACCTTTTCAAAGTCCATTCTTCAAACATGCTGGTAGTCTTTTGTTGTTGTTGTTGTTTTATGTTAAATCATGAAGCATTTTTAAAGCAGTTTTTAAATCCTCAAATCCTTCTTAGGGAACTTCCATTTGCTCCTTTTGCTATTGCTGTAAATGTAGCTATTGTTACAGGCGAATGCTAGACTGTAATGACAATTGCTAGACATTTGACTCAGCCTATGTTTCTTTTAGCAGTTATGATCAATCTGTTAGTATCATTCCAAGCTTTTGGCTTGACCTGATGCATTTGAAGACACATCTTTAATATTTTTAATCGAAAGTCACCTGCTTATACACACAGATTTTATATATCAGGCTTCTTTGGTCTTTTAATGAGAACTTGGTTAAAAGAGGTGTATGTATATTAGACATGAGTTAAAATTGGACTTGTAATTAATATATCACTGAATATGAATTTTTAGCTGCTGATATATTTCATTCTTATTACCTCAAACCCATTATTAAGGAACCCATAGGTATAATCTAGTTCAGTGACCTAGTCATATCCATTAATTGATCCACTTGACCATTTCTATATAAGCCCTTTATCATTTCATTCTATATATTATAAGGCTATTATAAACATTAAGCATAAAAAGGTAACATAAACCTATGCTTGGGATACGAATGACAAAAGAGTTAGTCAAAGGGATATAGAGAGTGTGGTCCTATGTTTAAGAGGTAAATAATTCTGAGTGCACGTGACATTGAAACACTGTCTTAAGAATAAACAAAAAACTCAACAGAGAGAAAGAGAGAGAGAGAGAGAGAGAGAGAGAGAGAGAGAGAGAGAGAGGTGAGTGATGAGGTGAAGGCCTTCAAAGGCTTATTGGGAAGATTTCTACAGCTAGAGTGCTCTGAGTACAAACTATTTGGTCTGCTAGCCTAGGATGAATAATTTATACAGATGTGCATTTGGTAGTGATTGCTGTGGCAGTAGAAGCATTTAAAAATGTGTATTATCTTCCATGAAACAAGGGAAAAAAATCAAGTCTATTGAAATAGAAGGTGGTACGTTGTAGAAAGCCATCCTTCATAAGATCATGGAAGACAGATTTTTTTTAAGCCAGGGGCATGAAAGAACACTTTTCTGTGTGTGGTAAATGATTTTCTTATTAAAGTACAAGTCTATGTAAGACCAGGCCAGTTCACTTCAACCTGTCCAATTCTTTCTTTTTTTTTTTTTTTAACAAGTAAGTTTGATTGTATTTTTGCTTATATGGATAAGTAGAGGAAACACTGGAAAAGGAGCTCAATACCGCTTTACTCAGGTTTCGTCTGCCCGTTGGAAAACTTACTCAAAGCTAACTCCCCCTCTCACCAAGCCTGTGTTTCACTGGACCGTGTGTCAAGGGATTGCCGCAGGCTCCGGCCCGCTCACAGGCCAGTTGTGACTCACAGTCTGAACATGAGGAAATGTTCATTTACTTTTTCATAGCCATAGCAATGAGACCTTTTTTGTTGTTGTTGAAGAGGACTGTTCTCACCTAAAGTGCCCGTCGAGAAGGTTATTTTCTGCCACAAGCAAGGAGCAGGATGTCACAACCCAACTCCAAGCACTCTGCTCCCTCGCCGTTTCTGCCAGCCTGGGGAAGCTGAGGTTTTACAGCGGCCTGGAACACTCAGGCTCCATACAACGCGGATCAGCTCTGTTAATTAGCTGTTTCAGGAGCCTTAATGCCCCGCGGCTTTGGAAACACTGGTTAACCCACAGAGGGAGGAGACAAGCTGGAAGCAATTGGATTCCAGCCTGAATATCTTATAACTCCTTTCAATAACACCTGATCTTTCCAAATCCATGTTCAGGATCTGTTGAAAATTACAGTTGACTTAAGTTGTTCTCAGTGACGCATCCAGGAGATTGCAGTTCAAGGCTTCTTGAAGCCACAGAAACAGAAGAACAGCAGAAAGGAACTGATTAGTGCAACTTTCTGAACACACGTGTGCCATTTTCCAGTGGCTGGAAAAACGGATGTTAGAGTAGGGGCCGAGAGAAGCCAGCTCATGTGCAAAGGTCACACAGGGTACCCAGGAGTCTGTATTCCTGTCTTGACAAAACTGAGAGCCACCTCCCCACCAGCACACGCTGCAGTCCGTGCACAAAGCTGGCATTCAACAGACTCATAATTCTTCTGAGTACAATTCTCGTGACATAACCTGACCAACCACATAAAACCTAATGAAGAAAACAACCGTTGTCATTGGCAACAAGTGCAGGCATTGCATCACAAGTAAACCACATACTCTATGCCACAGAGAAGGCTGGAGTACTTCAAAAGCAGTGTCCTTTGCCTGTGAATACAGTTGAAACATTTTAAAGGCATTTACAAAAGATACAGTGAAGCTCAGAATTTTGTATCTGGTATTGAAATATAATTGCTATACCCTAACCACCCCCCTCCCCCAAATATAAAAGAACGATAGAAGAATGCCTGCATCAAATTTAAGAAAAGATGTAAAATCTAATTATGTTCCCATTTTTCTCATAAAAGCCACTGCTTTTATGAAACTAATTTGTTTCAGTTTAACACTTCAAACATCCACCTGTCTGCTGACTGAATAGAAACAGTGATTCTTCTTTTCCGTATTCATCTGCTGAAATAACATCAATGGCGCCAGTAGCTGACCACTCTAGACTGCTGTATAACAGGTCACTTTCTACATACTCCAGATGTGAGTGACCCAATGCCCTCTGTTTTTTTTTTTTTAACATTTGCATACATACATTTTTGGAGGAGACTGTGTTCAGTGAATGCGTGTTGGCTGAATCAGTAGATCAGTGACTACAGTGCTCGTTTTTTAGAAATAATCTACTCAGACTTTTACTATAGAGAACTATCTGGGGGGTCACATATGGAGGCTACATTTATTTAAACTTGAGGGTAGCAGTTGCTCCCTGCCATACTCTTGTTGGAATATGGGCCGCAAATAATTTGTATTCCATTCAGAGACCAGAAAGCTGTGATAGTAAATAAAAAGTTCCAAAATAGTGTGTCCTTTTTAATGCAGTGTTAAAAAGACTGCTCTGGGTGCCATAAAAATTAATTCACGTATTTTAAAATTCTTTCTCCCTCACTTTATTATTATTATTATTGTTTTTTGACAATTCCACACATATATAGTGGGTTATGGCTTCATTCACCCTGTCTGCCCTCTCTTGCCTACCCCCTCCCTGGACCCTTTCATCTTCCCAATTATTCTCCCCCTCTCTCTCTCTCTCTCTCTCTCTCTCTCTCTCTCTCTCTCTCTCTC
>OU015758.1:9240820-9258456 GCA_907169655.1 Acomys percivali | reverse complement strand
CTTCTTCTTCTTCTTCTTCTTCTTCTTCTTCTTCTTCTTCTTCTTCTCCTTCTTCTTCTTCTTTTGATTAATTTGTAGAGATTTAATGACTGGTGAATTTTATGGTAACTATCATCATTACCTTAATACTACAAAGGAAGAATGTATATCCAGCTGACTATGAGGTTGAATGCTGCCTCTTATAGAATGGGATTAATTTTTTAAAAGAATATATGTGCTTTTTATGAGCCACCATCTGGTTGCTGATAATTGAACTTAGGACCTTTGGAAGGACAGCCAGTGTTCTTAACACCTGAGCCATCTCTCCAGCCCTATATGTACTTTAAAAAACAAAACAAAACAAAACAAAGGTTTTGTGTGTGTGTGTGTGTGGTTTTTTTTGTAATTATACTTTTTCCTAATTATTCTTGCTGCGGTAACAAAAACCCTAACCAGTGCAATTAAAGGGAGAAAGGACTTACTTTGGCTCTAAAATCAAGATTATAATCCATCATGGCAAGGGAATCATAGCACCAAGATCTTGAGACAGCGGCTCATTTGTGTCTTTGCATCCACAGTCAAGAAGCTGAGAGCAGTGAATGTTGGTGCTCGGTGCACCTCCTCCCATTTCTATGGTCCGTGGTTCCAGCAACAGTGCTATGTGGGATGAGCCTTTTCACTTCAAATTAACCTAATCCAGAAATGTCCTCAGCGACATGCCCTAAACCAAATAACCCCTCACAAGCTTACCTGGAGACTTGTTTCAAATCCTGTCAAGTTGACAATCAATATTAATATGAGAGAAAAGATAAGATGTAGTTAGTAGTTAGAATACTAGGGGATAATCAAACATGATACAAATAGCTGAATGCAAAGAAACAGCATCCACCTCAATCCGAGTCATTGCTCCCATTGTATAGACCTCACTGGCTATTTATCTTGACTTATTCTGGTACACAGATACAGGGAAATTTTGTGGTCCATGGGTAATCTATGAACCACATGAAAGATCTGGAAATTCAGAATCTTATGTCTCCCTCCTGACCCACTAAATCAGACTCTGCATCTTATCATGGTGTTCAAGTGATTCTTGGCTACAGAGAAGTTCAAAATCCAGCATAATTATTATGCCCTTAAGTTATACATGCCTTCTACCCAGCAGCATCTTCTTATGTAACACTTCTCTAGTCTTTCATTGCTTAATGTATGGCATAGTGAGCTAGCCACACAGTTGTCCTAACCCTAACCCCCCCCCCACACACACACACAACCTCTATGATGGTTATAGTTTTTACCTGTAGATATAAATAGAAGAGGAAGGTAGAGTTATCTTGGAGAATGAACATAGGAATAACCAAATCCAAAGGAAATTAACATAAAGGAAGTGTCCAGACCACCATCTGATGTATAGTTCAACTACCTTTCCAATCAGAAAAGAAAGCTGTTTGTGTGCGTACGCTGTAGGCTGGACACAGCTAGCCTACGGTGGGACAGACATTAGGAACCGTAACTTCAGTGTCTCCTTTATAGCCTAAAAGGCCAATTAAGCCCTGATGTTCTGAAACTTGGTTATTATGTAACAGTGAAGATACCTCTCTCTGCAGCTTTACTATTTTAGAAGTAAAACAATACTTTTATTCCAAATATTAAATTAACTCAGGCATTGCTCTCCCACTCTGTCTCCTAAGCTGTGACTCAGATGTCAGAACAAATTTTTTAACTAGTTTAGGGAAGGAATTTTCACAGGTTTCAGGGCCATATTAGCATTGATAAGGCACCTGTATAGCGTGGCATTGTCTTTCTGTCCATCTTGTGTTTCTTAAACACTGAACATAGTGCTTAAAGTAGAGTCTATGCTGTATAGTAACCCCAGGTACTAGTGGAAGAGTCCATATTGCTACTTGGTAATAGGTTTGGAATCCTACATCCTAGAGGCATAACCAAGTGCAAAGACCTAATATTTAAGGTATTTGCCTTTGTATATCAAAGCACCATTTTTGGTAAATATTTTTTAAAATATTTCTTTATTGAGATGTAATCTACACATCATTCAGTTGACTCACTGAATCATACACTGAACACTACACTGTATTTTGTTTGCTTGCTTTATTTTGTTTTTGTTTTTTGAGACAGGGTTTCCTCTGTGCAGCCCCCACTCTCCTAGAACTCACTTTATAGATCAGGCTGGCCTCACTCAGAGGTCTGCCTGCCTCTGCCTCCTGAGTGCAGGGACTAAAGATGTGCACTACAACACCCTATTAAACTGTCTATTTGGGGGGAAGCTTGGTTGAAGTAAAGTTATAGGATTTTAGATTGGTAAATGCAGGTTGAGAGAAGTTAACTAACCAAATGGTGTTCATGGTGCATTAGCCTATGGGACTGGGAATAATTTCCTGTTTTTTACAATGTCTTATTTCATCATCCCTTGTAAACAATAGTTTCCAGAGGGCTCTCCCTATATTAAGTATGGAAATGATAAACTTGTAAATGTGCTTGTCTTTCCAGGATTATTATTTACACATGTTGAATAATTCCAACCGCAACAATACGTCACCAAATATAGGTACTTGTAGTGAAATATTTTATCCCTTAAGAACCAGACCCAAAAAGCAGAAAGACTGGCAAATGTTACTTGTGTGGATCGTAGGAAGTTTACAAATTATGTTATACTAATTTGAAAAAGACTCTAAAATCTATTTCCTTGGTAGGTGGATGTGTGGTGGGTGAACAGAGATGGAGAGATGATGAACTGGTTAGTGTTGGGTTTGCAGTAGGCTTCAATATGATTGTATGATATTTCTCCAGGCTTAGGATACACATTAGAGTATGTTTATTTTCATAATGAACTGTTGTTGTATGAGTGAATTCAATGGACATTTCCTTATTCTTATGTACTGTCATAAAGATTCTAAAGGTAGACCCAAGATTTTCTGTGTTATGATACAAAGAACCATTAGGGGGAATTTGTAGGTCTCTTAAGTTTGACTTTAAGAAACTTTGGATATGTTTTGATGTGCATGACCTTGAGGAAGCTATACAAGTTTTCTTCTGTAGCTGACTTTATCGGCTTCAGAGGGTAGGCCATAGTGTGTACCACCTTGGAGTGC
Organism: Acomys percivali; assembly: GCA_907169655.1. Lineage (NCBI taxonomy): Eukaryota > Metazoa > Chordata > Mammalia > Rodentia > Muridae > Acomys > Acomys percivali. The sequence goes on along the minus strand of OU015758.1, from coordinate 9,255,370 downwards.
TTAGCATGGTCAAGCTGAGTGATAAATGATGAAGTGCTGATGCTGATGGTATTCATGTTTCTTGCACTTCTGCCTAGTGGTGTTTTCAGTGATTCAGTGGGCTAGGGATGATACGCTTCAGATACAGTGGGATATTGGATGCTTGGGATCAGCAAATTGAAGTCAAAGTGCTTGATTACTGCTTATTCCACTGGCAAAAGCCAAAACCCAAACCAAACAAAAAGCCCTTAGATATAATAAAATGTGATAATGTGTTATATTTTGGAGCCATCAAAACCCATGGTCTTTTTGTTTTGTTTTGTTTTGTTTTTCAAGACAGATTTTTTTCTTGTGTAGCTGTCCTGGACTTGTTTTTTAGATCAGGTTGGCCTCCAACTCACAGCAATCTACCTGCTTCTGCCTCCCTGAGTGCTGGGATTAGAGGTGTGCACCACCATGCCCAGCTCCCATGGTCAGTTTTGATGTCTGATCATTCTGGAGTTTGTTTTAGCAGCTAGGAATCATTGCTCCTAGAAGTCTTGTTTATGTGGATGTTTCAGGAGCAAAAGAAGAAATGCCAGTTTAGGTTATAATGTTGCTTTCCCCCCAGACATACAGAAAACATGTTACTTTGATGTTATTGATAGAGTGTTCTATACTGTGTTAACTTTTCTTTTAAGCAAAGTGACGAAATACTGCCTAATATTTAGATTACCCTGGGAACATTCAACAGGCTTGATTTTTTTTTTTCATTCAAGTGAATGACTGTACTGTGTAGTAAAACTGTAATTGGAACCTAAAGGATCGCATGCATTCATCTAGCTCAGTGGCTTCTAAATACCCTTAAAATGGTAGCAGGTCTCTGATGATTAACTAGGTGGATCTTAATTAGTTGTATGTATAATTGATTATACTAAGAAATGCCCAATCAATTTTGACTTCATTATTTCGCTTTTGCTCATATGAACCCAATGAGCGGACCTGAACAGTCAGTGCCTCCTTAATTCCTTTCTACTTTACAAATTCAGATTGGGTGGGAACAGACTTGAGAACCGTCCATTTCTATGTTATAAAACATGTTGCCATCAGGTTAGTCACAGTTAAACCTCACTATATGATACCTACCAAACTAACAAGTATACTTTATTTATTTATTTATTTATTTATTTATTTATTTATTTATGTATTTATTTAAACTCAGTGAAGACTCTAAAAATCTAACATCTTCTCCCTACTTAAACCACTTTCTTTGTCCAGGCTGTTGTTACTTTGTGTATGCACAATATTTTAAACTTTATCTCCCTCTCCCTCATATGCTCCCTGCTTCATATTTATAGTTCTATCTGTTTAGCTGTTGGATAGTCATTTTAATCCCTGTTAAACTAATTGATTGCTCTGATCCTGAATTTCATATTTCAGATTTAGTCCCTTGGTTGGAAGGATTGAATATATCAATCATTCTCAAGTAAATATTTTTGGTGTCATGATGGTACAGCCATTGAGGAAATGGCTGGGAAGCAGGAGGGGTTCAGAGGGAAAGGGATGAGACGGCAGAGGGTGTTAGGGGAACATAACCACAGTGCAGCGCAGATAGGTATGAAACTGTCAAGAAAGAAGAGCTAGAGAGGTGGCTGGGCTCTTAGGAGCATAGCTGCTTTTCTGGAGAACTTGGGTTTATTCCCAGCACTCAAATGGCGGCTCACAATTGCCTGCAACGCCAGTTCCTGGAGATCTTATGTCCTCTTCTGGCCTCCAAAGGCACAGACAAACATGCTGGCAAAATATCCATACAAATAAAATAAACAAGAACAAAAGGAAGAATGGAAGGAAGGGAAGGAGGGAAGGAGGGAGGGAGGGAGGGAGGGAGGGAAAGAAGAAGGAATGAAGGAAGGTAGGAAGAGTGGAGGGAGGGAGGAAGGAAGGAAGAAGGAATGAAGGAAGGTCGGAAGAGTGGAGGGAGGGAGGGAAGGAAGGAAGAAGGAATGAAGGAAGGTAGGAAGAGAGGAGGAAGGGAGGAAGGAAGGAAGGGAGGGAGAGAGGGAGGGAGGGAGGGAAGAAGGAGTGAAGGAAGGTAGGAAGAGAGTAGGGAGGGAGGAAGGAAGGAAGGGAGGGAGAGAGGGAGGAGGAAGCCATGAAAGAGATCTGTGCCAGCTGGCCGAGATTATGAAAAAAGTTAAAAGCTCCATTCAAGATTATTCTAATAGGCTACTAGATAGAGGGATGTCATATTTTGTAATGATATGAACTCTGAATGTGGTAAAATGTAGTGGGAGTTTAAGAATATATTGTTTGGCAAAGTGGAACACTACTATGGACTTCAATTAAAATGCCACACATTAAAGGAGTACAGGCATATAGATAGATGTGGGGGGGGGGAGCCACTCAGGAATTCCCCCTCCAGCTGCCCTGCCTCCATAAGAGCTCCATAACTTGGCAGAATTTACAGATCGTCACATGTATGTTCTGAGTGCAGCCCAGGGCAGATTTTCTGTTAACTAGAATAAGAACTGTTTTTCCATAGTAGTACTCATAATTAAGTTAACTATCAGATCAGCTTTTCTTTGAACACCATGTGGCATAAAGTCAAAACAAGGGACTCTGGTACTTCGTAGGCACAGAATAAAATCCCAAGAATACCACTGTTGGATGGTAATGACCTTTGGCCCTTATGGTCCTAGTTACAGTGTGTCTCTTAGGATGATTGCAAGAAATAAAATAAAATGCAAAAATCCTAGCGCGTAAGGATTCAAGAGGTTGATATTTGTTGGCTCTTCTATCTTTCTCCACTTTAGTGCAGCAATCTCTCTCTCTCTCTCTCTCTCTCTCTCTCTCTCTCTCTCTCTCTCTCAGCCTTAACCTGGAGCTCCCTGACACAGCAGGAGTAGCAGTCTAGTGAGCACCAGGGACTTCTCCAGTCTTCACTTCCTCAGTGCTAGGAGTTCATGCACACCACCATACATAACTTTTATTTACTTTTTTCCCCCCCTTGATGTGAGCACTAGACATCTGATCACAGGTCCTCATACTTGTAAGGCCAGCACTTACCAACCAGGTCATCTCCCCAGGCTCCTTGCTGTGTTTTTTACGCAAATGTTATTTACGTAGAATTTATCACTCTACTATTTCACAAATAAGGGACTAACTCACTAAAATAATACAGAAAACACAGAAGCTCAGCTGGGGTTCAAATCAGAGGCCACGCCTTCTTAACTCTTATGCTGCGCAGCCTCCCCTATTCTGACCATTCCCACTGAGTGCATCCTACGGGCGATTTGAACGTCATCTCACTTCAGTGCGTATTTACCTAATCCAAACAAACATGGAAGAAGCAAAGAATGCTGTCTAGTCAAGTATAAGTTATTTTAATTTGTCCATTCTTTTGAATGAGCCCCATCATTGTTTCCTTTCAATTGTAGGAAACCCAGCGCTCACAGACAGCACACTTAATTTGTCCCAGGACCTTCATAACTCTTCTTTGTTTTAGAGTTTATGAATAATTAAAAACAACAACACATTTTAGAGTTATTTGGAAAGGACCCCAAATGTTCTAATAATATATATGTACACACACACACACACACACACACACACACACACATATATATATATATATAAATAATTTTTTTTGAAAACCCACCAAGAGGTGATTAGGAAAGGTAAATGTTATCTGCAGTTCCCCAGCGTCGTGGTGGTGATGTTGTCCAAGCATTTCACCTATGCCCAAATTTCCACTTGTGAAAAACCTAAGGCCTTATTTAGCTGCCGCTTCTAGTAAGTACAGCATTTTCAGACCTATTCCTTAGAGCCAGTTGTTAAGAGATTGTGTGTACAAGGTAGGCTGCAGAGTGCTTTTGTTGGAAGAGTGCCCTTTGGTCCCGGCATTATTCTAGAGATCATCATCAGTTTATCCAAATGTTACCCTTTTCCAATTATCTTCAACACTTAAAAATTTGTTTTTCCAGCCGGGCAGTGGTGGTGCACGCCTTTAATCCCAGCGCTTGGGAGGCAGAGGCAGGTGGATTGCTGTGAGTTTGAGGCCAGCCTGGTCTACAAAGCGGGTCCAGGACAGCCAAGGCTAACACAGAGAAACCCTGTCTCAAAAACCAAAACAAACAAACAAACAAACAAACAAATTGTTTTTCCTAAGGCAGCAATTTTTAAGTGCGACTTCACCACACAGCAGGGTTTTCTACTAGTTCCAAGGAGGTGACAGAGAAGTCTCAAAACAAAATTAATTTTTTTTACTTCTAGAAAGCAGTATACAGTACATCATTTGGGGGAACTCAGGGGAGTACCAGTAACCAGGATGTGGAACCATCATAGATATCGATGTGGGAGCCTCGAAGAGACCCTTAATCCTGCATCTCTTCACAAGACCCCCACCAACCCCCATCCTCACTCCACCCCAGGGCTGTGGGAGGATGGCCAAACACCTCCACCAGGCTTGATCCATGTCTAACTACAAGGCTTGGTGAGGTCCCAGCAGATAATTGCTTTCTAGGTCAGCTTAATTGTAATCATCTCCAGGGAGCCTTGACCCTGTGAGCCTTGGCATAAAGGACCATTTAGGAGAAGACCACAGTTTGAATTATTTACTTTTCTTCACAGCCTAATTCTGGGTCACTGAACGACACCCTAAACCTAAGGATTTTCCCAACTGAGCCCATTTGCCTGCCGGTCATAGATCTTTGTTTGGTCACTCAGCCTCAATCTGTCTACTTGGAACTAGACTTTAAGTATCTCCTGCCCTAAGTATTTTGTCTAGTCCTTTTTCTGTCAAATGCATTGCCCTTGCTCTCTCCCTGAAGAGGCGAGGACAAGGACAGTATCGAGCTATTCTTTACTTCACAGGGTGTGCATGGGTGTGGGGCCATCTACTGGGGTATGGGCCATGGTAGTTTCCATATTAACTTTGGGACATAATCCTTTTGTGTCTTTAAGGTTTTCTTCATCACATGTGTCCGTGATTCGCAGCATATTTTTCTGTACCTGGTTAGATGGTTTTCTGAGTATTCTGGTATATTTTTTTTTCTAAACATCTTTTTTAAAAATTTAAATTAAAACAAGTTCATTGAGGATAAACAGTATGCAGCTTTACAGGCCATTTTATGTGACTCCTAATGTAGTCTTTAGCTTCTCCTCTTACTTTATGTTTGTGTGTACCTATAATTTCAAAATATTCATTATAGTCATCTGCAGCATATATAATTAGAATTAATATACATAGATGTATGCCTTTTATTTCACTGAAGAATGTTGTCCTTTAATGTCCGCAGGTTGTGAAAGCCTTTTGTATTGATAACAGTTCTTTGGAAATAGAAAGAATCACACCTTAATTCTTCAAATTTCAATCTTTGCGTGAAGTATTCAAATTAAACCACGGCATGGGTGTCCCAATGAATTGTTATAGGCATACTGTCAGGAGAGATGGATGAAGTGTCCGTTCTTAGGTTTTGGTGAACAGAACTTCTGAGTATCTCTTCTATACCTATAATACTTGACAGGCAAAGACTTAAATCGTAAGGCACAGCAGTGCAGTGGGTGGAGAGAAATATAGACACTTAAGGTAAACCTTGACCATAGAGCCTGTCCACTTCACACCAATTCAGAGTCCCCAAGCTCTAATCACTATCTCTAATTATTTCAGCCTTATTTATTTATTTATTTATTTATTTTTATGGGAGTGGGGTGGGGTGGGAGGCTGGATGCATTCTGTAGCTCCTCAAAAAAAGTATTTTTTTTTTAAAAAACAATTGTAAAATAATCTGAGATTCCCCCAGAAGTCACAAGGTTGCTGGAGACACCGCTGTGCCAGGGGCTTGTTCTTTCACACTTGTTGCAGGATCCACACAATGCAATTAAACAGGTTTTATTGCTTATTAATTTGTTTTAACATTTGCTTCATTTTCTTTTACTCCTTTCCGGTAAGAAAACACTTTCTCCTCTTTATTTTAAACTTTCTCTAAATAAATTGATTGAAGCTACATTTTTTTTTTCACAAATTAAAGTCTTTTAAGAGGCAACACAAGAAATTATGAAAAGCTTGGTTTATTTTACCCTCTTGTGTCTGACTACATCAATTATATATAACAAATATAACAACTGAAACCTTAACCATCTTTTTTTTTTTTTTTTTTTTTTTTTTTTTAACTATTCCTATGAAAACAACCGCTTCCCTTGCGGGAGGAGGCCAGTTTAACTACAAAGAGATTACAAACACCATTTGTGGGTCTAAATAGTGTTGCTTGGTGCTTTGAAAGAACCATAATTAACAAGGTTGTAAAACCCAACAGTCACCCATCTCGTCCTTCCTGTGTAGCGTTTTGAAACCTTTGGTTTGTAAGGGGCACGGAGGGAGGGGTGTGTGTGTGTGTGTGTGTATGTGTGTGTGTTACTCGCTTGTGATTTGTCCCATCAGACTGACTTTAGAAGCAAGGAACTATTTCTCCTTGTCTAGCTACTGGTTGTTTATTCTTCCCTTATTAAAAGAGAGAGAGAGAGAGAGAAAGAGAGAGAGAGAGAGAGAGAGAGAGAGAGAGAGAGAGAGAGAGAGAAAACCAAAGCACTAGCGATTTTCTTTTATGAATGTAGACCATAGAGGGATAAACAGCCCCTGCCGAAGAGGAAGGTCAAGTTCCAAGTTTTTCTTTCCTTCGCATTCAGGAATACGCAAATGGAAAGGCTGGCCAAACACAGGAGTAGCAGACATCTGATGGTTAATCCCTCCCCCCAGGACTTTTTATGTACATAAGCAGAAGTCACTGGAGCAGCTGCGCCGCATTAGTTCCAATAGTTTAGCAGGCTGCTTTGCAGGGCTGACAAAAGCCAAGCTGGTGCGGTGGCTCCCCTCCATGTTCCCCAGCCTCCCGAGCTCGTCAAGTGATCTTTGGCTGGGGCTGGGGGAGGAGGGTGACGTTGAGCAGGCTTCGGCGGCGGGGGAGTGTGCTCGTCTGGTCTACACCCAGCAGCCTCCACCGAGACACTGAGGCAGGGGCGGAATGAACTAACAGCAGCTGGAACCGACCTGTTTCCCTGGATATTCCCCAGACTTGGATCAAGGGACTGGACTCACTGGAAACAGGCCAGGCAACCACGTTGCCCTGGATTGTGGCCAACTGTACAAAGTTGACCAGGAAAATGGCTCAGCAGACGACAAGCCCGGACACCCTAACCGTCCCCGAAGTGGATAATCCGCATGTTCCAAACCCATGGCTCAACGAGGATCTTGTGAAATCCTTGCGGGAAAACCTGTTGCAGCACGAAAAGTCCAAGACAGCGAGGAAATCCGTTTCTCCTAAGCTCTCCCCGGTGATTTCTCCCAGGAATTCCCCCAGGCTCCTGCGCAGGATGCTTCTCAGTAGCAACATCCCCAAGCAGCGGCGCTTCACAGTGGCACATACGTGGTAAGGTCTGCACTGATTCCCTGAAACGTTAGCCATACCGGTTCAGGGATTTTGCTCCTCCTGCGGCTCTGGGGGTGGGGAGAAAGATCATCATTCCGTTCCCGTGATTTATCGGAAGTAATCTACCTTCATAGTATGTCCCACCAATGCCTAAGTCAGGGCAGGAGTCCTAGAGATAGCTAACAGGAGTGGTTGAAGTGGGTGGTTCTCAGAGCTCAGTCGCTATTGCAAGTTCCTACAAGAAAATTGGATTCCAGGTGCCACAAAAGAATGTAGGTTTACTCCCATGCCTTCCTAAGTGGTGGCGTTTCTTTGATTCCTTAAGCTAATGTCCCTACCAGATTCTTACCAGAGAGGACCAGAACGGAGGGGAGGGTCATCAGACTTAGCTGTCTCCTGAGTGATACCCACTTGAACAGGATGCTCACAATAGTGTGTAAAGACGTGCCCCCTAAAACTGCTTCCTACTTGATTGTGTTTATAATTTTCATCATGCAATTTCATAGAGCTGGAAAGGGGTTAGCAAGCCCGCAGGAAATGACAGGCACTACTTGATACTCTGATCGTGTCCTTTGAATTTGGATGTTTTGAATGTTTTATATTTATATTTTCCTTATGAATATTTTATCATTATAATAGGTGAGGTTATTTTATGCATTTTCTTCCAGTGTACTTTTTTTTTCCTGGAGGACTTTCGATATTTTCTTGCTCTTGAAAATAACAAATATTTAAGTAAAGTCGTCAAGCTGCTTCCTTGGAGTTTCTGCTTAAGAATAGAAAATTTAAGTCTTGCTTATATCAGGAGGTCCCTGTTCTGATGTCAGCAATGGATATAGGATTAGTTAACTTTAGCCACTCCTAGGTGCTACGCATATATGACCTCTACATTTTGATGAAATGAATATAAAGTATAATGAAGCAAACATCATAACAAAGAGAAAGTATGGGTGTGAGACGGGAAAAATGGCTAAATAATTTTTATAGAGTTTTCTCAAGCAAGTCAGTGTGTCTGAGATGAAAAAAAAAAACCAACAAAATAAAATGGTTGGGGGTAGGGCGGGGAGACTCAAGGAAGGATGCAGTAAGAAATAGAGGGAGCCCAGATGTAAGTGGCATGGTTGTACCCAGAAATACATTAAAATGACAGGTGAAAGTGAATGACACCACAAATAAAAGGTATGTCACACTCAAAGACACATCCAACTCCAGAATGTCTGACTAAGGACGTGTTTCTATTGTCTTCTAGATTTTAACTAGATGGCAAAGACTCTACGTTCCATTGCAGATGGTGGCCATGCGAGGGATAAGGCAAATGCTGGATTTTTTTCAGTGTTAAAAAACTGTATCTGGGAACTGATGCGTTCCTCTGAGGAAGATGTTGGAAACTTTGTCAACAACAAATGGAGGATAAGAAGGATGGCAGGGCAAACACTGGGTGATGCTCAAAGGAAGGGATTGGCTCAAGACCAGGCGCTGAGGGCCAGGCAGGAAAGCTGGCTTCAGATGACAAAGAAACAGGACCAGCCTTTTGGTGCCCTCTGTCTTTTATTATCATAGTCCCTGAGATTGTGTATTGCTGACAGGGTAAGCATCACTCAGCGTTTGATTTCAGTCCACGTGAAGCGGCCTAGAGTTCAGCTGAAGTTTATCCGAGCTATTTGGATATGTTCAGTGCAAGAGAAGGCAGGAAATCTCATGAAAACAGGCTTTCTTCTGAGCTCCATGGCACTTCCTTTTCTGGGGCTGTCTGGAAAAACTCCAAACACAGCGTTGCTACTACTGTTCCTTTCTGGTCTATCCAGTCTCAGCCAGATCAGGCAGCATAAAGGAGGCCACAGAAATGGAAAAGATACGCATGCCATCGATCCTTAATTAACTCAGGAGGAAAGGGTTTCCCTCAGCAGCCGAAAGCACCCCAGAGGGAGTTGGAAATAGCATCTCCATGTTTTCATTTTGTCTCAACGAGCCCAAGGCTTTCATGCATGCCACAGGTTATCCTCCGACAGCCATGCCATCTGTGTTTCAGGGTTTGCACTAGGCATGAGGCTGAGTTTCTCCTCTACTATTCATTCATAATTTTTATTTACGAGCACAATGTGCTTAAGTATACTCTTCAGCATTTTAATGGCAAAATTCAAAGTATACATGCACACAGAGACACAATTGGTATCTAACTATATTCACATCTCCTACTTCCTAAATCATCAGCTGCTTAAACGCATGCTTCATATGAGCCTGCCTCAGCATCTTGGCTTCCGCTCATTGCATGCCTTCCACTTAATGCATGCCTAAATAGTATGCTCTTAGCTTGAATGTTTATATCTTATGTGTAATGGTTATAAAGTTGAACATGGGTTATTTCTTGTCAGAAGGCATCTGTTTCTGTTACAGAGCTTGTCATTCTAGAAAAACACCCTCCCAATCTCAGTGGATTGACACAGTGAATGGCATTTATTTGCGTCTTCTTCTTTTTTTTCTTCAGAAGACAGGCATGGGGTCCTACCATCTTGTGGGTTCTCTTGTTCAAAGCAGAATCCCCAATGTTGTCAGCCAATGCTTGCATAAGGATAAAGAACATGAAAGATGGTAAGGGTGAGTGCTTATGAGGCAAGTCTAGAAGTTCATGGACCACTAAGGCTTGTTTGCCTCTAGAGCTCAGCCCTGCACCACATCTAACTTCCGAAGAGGCTGGGCCACATGCCTCAGCTCGGCTCCACGAAACAAGGTCAGACAAGTCTGGTCAATAGCTGTGGTTATTGTGTGTTAGGGATGGACTGGTTCACTCTCTGTGCTATACTTGAACTTCGAAGGTTCTTTGTCCTCTGTAAACCTCTGAGGTGAGGACCATCCCTATCAATACTTCTGTTTGCTAGGTATAATGAGTGAAAAGACCTTGACTGTAAGTAGACCTTCCTTGCACTTGTCATTGACTTCTTCTTCTTCTTCTTCTTCTTCTTCTTCTTCTTCTTCTTCTTCTTCGTCCTTATACATGTCTTAACACAGAGCTTTGGATTAACCCACTAAAAAGCTAGGGTCCTATTCTGCTCATCTTCGTACATCCATGATTCATGTCATGGCTGGCCAATGGTGAATACTTAATACATGTCACGTAACTAGAGACACTGATCAATATTTTATTTTTTTTCTTTCTTTTTAAAAATTTTTTATTAATTTATTCTTGTTATATCTCAATGGTTATCCCATCCCTTGTATCCTCCCATTCTTCCCTCCCTCCCATTTTCTCCTTATTCCCCTCCCCTGATCAATATTTTAGTTCTCTTTAGTTTCAGTTTTTCACCCACTTGCGTCCTTGGTTTGCCAAGCGTATCTTCAGTCTGGATACTTCATTTGCTTTTCTTGGTCCACTTAAAGTGCAGCTTACGCAGTTGACCCAATGCTGAGGAACTGTGGGGCCTAAAGCAGAGAGAAGCTAAGCTGTCAGAAACCAGACTGCTGAAGCTGCAGGTCTGAATGTAACAGCTGTGTGGTTTTTGATAACTTGCTGAACATATACTTCCATTTCCCTGGTACCCAATTTCCCAAGAATGGCAGGTACAATTTTGGATTTCTGTACTGAGGATCTTAAAGTCAGTGTTTAGTCATGATTAAATCACAAAACCTTTGCTCATTTATATGTAAATTAGAGTGTGTTTCATGGTGATAGATGCTTAGCAAGCATCCTTACTGATATTTTTATTTTTGTGTACTAAATCCTACTCCTAGCTTTGGTCCACATGGACATTTAGGACGGTGTTTACATTTCCAGGTGGCTAACTTGTCAATTGTTTCTGAGTAGATTGGATTTAGATTCTATGAGCCCAACAGAGTGAGAGGGTTTTTTTGTTTGTTTGTTTGTTTGTTTGTTTTTTAAACTAAGGGAGGGAAGACAATAAAGAAAGGTTTTGCTGATGGTGGGTATGTCTCTCTGCCCCATCCCCCTTTCACACATCTCTCAATTCTTTGCTCTCTTGGAGAACATGCCAACCAGGAATAACCTTGTCCTTTTTAGATTTCTGTAGCACGATTTGCTTCTGCCACTCTCTCAATGCCACTCTCTCAATTGTTTCACTAAACACTAGTGGCTATTTCCTGAACTGCCTCCATGTCAGGGTTAGACTGCTCACACGTCTGTGTTTGTCACTATTGTTTTATGAATTGTACTTAATACATAACACAGTGCCATTCCATGACTGTAGCCAGGATTCTGATTTCATCTTAGTAGGGCATTCCCTATGACATCATCAGGGAAGTCTATAGAATTCCTCATTTAAAAAACCTAAACCTTCAATTTCAGCTGACTTCAGAGTAACCAGTCAGAAAATAGTTTTTTGTTTTTTGTTGTTGTCTAGTTGGGTATTTGTTTGTTTGGATTGTGTTTTTTTTTTTCTTTCACTCAGTTTTAGCACATTTCCCTTGTATTAGGCCCAAGAGGACCTACAGATTTCTGTACTGGGGATCTTAAAGTCAGTGTGTAGCCATGATTAAATCACAAAACCTTTGCTCCTTTTTTTCACAATCTGTGTTGTATTTTGTTTTGTTTTGTTTTTGAGACAGGGCTACACTGTGTAATCAAGTCTGGTCTAGAACTCATTACATTAGCTCAGATTGGCCTACAACTCACAGTCTTTCCTTTTCTTCTAGCCACGTCATGACTGGGGTTAGAGGTCCGTGCAACCACGTCCTGTTTGTTTCCCATTCTGCTACGATGAAGCTTATGAGCAATTATGGCCACTTTTTAAGTTACAGCACTGTCCTAGGCATGCACAATGAACCCAAATAGTTACCACTCAGATTTTTAAAATATCATCGTCTTATCACTAAATGTATAAGGTCTCCCTGCCTCATGGTGCTAGAGACCAAACCCAGAGTCGCCCTTGTACGTAGCTTTCAAAGCTATTTTTAAAATTTTCTATATGTTAAAAACCAAATCAAGTCTTTCTAAGACATAACCTGATGGGAATTTTTCCTTCCCAGTTGAGGACTGGATGAGAAAATTCTCAGTGACTCCAAACACAACAGTGTGTCCTGTGCTCCACTGCCACCCTGAGCAGAAGGGAAAGTCACAGAGTGCACAGCGGTGACATTGTAGCAAGCACCTTATCTTCATAAGTGCCCTGTGTACCCATGTGCTTTCCACTGAAACGTGTTCAACGGTGTAACTACTTGTCACATCTTTAAATAAGAAAACCCCTTTTTTAGAATTACGATTTGGAGGATCACTACTTCAAAAGCTTTTGTGAAACAATTAAGGCAGAATTTTGTATCTCCTTTGAGAAAAGTGTGTATAATGTAACGTAGCTTTGCATATTCTTGTGCTGCACATGGGCTGGATTTTTAGAGTTTTTAAAAAAGACTTTAAGCAGAACCTTGTAATTTGTGTAAATGACAAGTGTAACATCCTTCCATAAAATGCTTAAAAATATGCACTGTTTCAAATAAAACCAAGAATTGCAGCATTTAAAAAAAAATCTTGTTAAGGAGTTACATGGCATTGCCGTATGTATGTATGTATGTATGTATGTATGTATGTATGTATTTTCTTAACTAGGTCTAGAATTACCCATGATTAAAAGTGACTACTTACACCTCGGTCCTCATTTCTTCAGCAACTGAACTTGCTTTCAGAGTGAGATGATATATACTATGAACTATATTAGTGTTATTATGAATATAATGAATATGTTATGAATTATGAATATATTAAGTCACAAGACAGGGAAGAAATGGTCACCTATAAAGGAAATGCCCTTCCTTTTAGAGTGTGGAGGCTAATCCTGCATAAGTAGCCTTTTGAAAGCGGCTGCTTGGTGACTATTTGAGGACTCTGGACTCCTTCTCCTTCCACCGCTGTAGTTAGCTCCCACGCTCTTGCGCTCTGCTCTCTTCCTCGCCTCTCTTTTCTCTCCTCTCCCTTCCCGCTCCCCCTGTGAAGACATTCAGAGACAAGCGTTAGTGTTGCTCTCCTTGCAGACAGAACTCAGGTGAAGAGTGATGATGCTGGGAGCGTCCCGGGGTAATCACTGAGGGACTAGGTTAAACACTGCAGCCATGCTTGAAGAGGCAGACAGCTCCGGCATCGGCTGTGGCCAGGGTGTTTTCTTTAGCATCTGTCTTTTAGCTTTTGAAGTGAACATGAAAGACATTATTAGTGTTCATTAGAACCAGAGCCTTCAGGAGCTCACTTCTCTTATAGAACACATTAAGTGACCCGGAATATTCGCTACGTTACAAAAAATCAAACTATGACAGTCACTTACCGAGGAGGAAAGTAAGGACCGCTGGACCCAGCTCTTATGACTCCAGTGTATTTCCTGTGACCACTGACATTTATCTTAATGAAGATAAGAATCCTATTTTTACCTGCTGAAGCTGTTGCTGCCAGTGGTGAATGGGCTTTCAAACAAAAGGATGTTCTTGAAAGCACAGAAGAGATTGGATAAGAAGAAATATTTTTTTAAAAGTTGAACCTCAAATATCATTTAAATAATGTAAATTGTATCTTTTATTTGTTTTAATTTAGCCTTTGCAAATAAAAAGTCTACTTCCCTGTGACTTTAGGTAACTAGAAAGTGTCAATACTTTGTAACCTATTTTTCCTAAGACAAGGAGCTACCTTTTTTTTTTTTTTTTTTTTTTGTCTTATAGTAGCCACCTCAGGAAGAAGCTAACCAATCATCAGGGAACCTGAACTATGATTTGTACAAGTGGTTTTACGTTTGAAAAGAAAATCATGTTTTTAAAGCCATGGCTGATTGGTATGGTGGAAGCCAGGCTTGCTAGCCACTTGATATTTACCTTAGTCATGCAACCTCTTGAGTTACAGGCGCTCTAACTCGAAAGTCATATGATTAAAAAGATATTCAATATTTACAAGGTTTTAAAAAAGCCCACTTAATCTACAAATTGATAACAAACTACAGTTTAAAATAATTAAAAACAAGTCCTAGGGCCAGTGGGCTAAGTGCGAACCTGGTATCCTGAGTTTGTTTGCAGAAATCCTTGTAAAGATAATTGTCCTAGAACCTCCACATTGGTGCTATGGCCTGTACATCCACATTAAACACTGAGGCACAGAAAAATATCACAAAGCCACAAACACTCACCAATACAGCAATGAAATGGTGTGTGTGTGTGTGTGTGTGTGTGTGTGTGTGTGTGTGTGTGTGTG
>OU015758.1:9227074-9240810 GCA_907169655.1 Acomys percivali | reverse complement strand
GTGTGTGTGTGTGTGTGTGTGTGTGTGTGTGTGTGTGTGTGTGTGTGTGTGTGTTTAAAGGTTTGTATCCAGGTCTTCCTGCCTCTTCACCATTTGTTATCTCTTCTAGTATCACTCCTCTTTGGACTTTCAAAAAACATTCACATTTATCTCCTTCCTCTACATGTGTACTGTGACTATTGCAAAAATAAAGCTTTTATAGAATGGCACTGAGTTAATACAAAGGTATCTGATTTTATTTGTTATATATGTGGCTTGTAGAAAAGTCACCAACCTTTATTTCTGATAAATATTTGTGTAGCTGGAAAAGAAAGAAGGCTCCAGGATCCACGGAGAATATTCTGATTCAGGGGGGATTTTAAATAACACCAGTTTAACCATCAGCCCAATCAGAATGATTTTAGTTTGAATGATTCAGAGGTAAAGGCACAAAAAAGCTTAAGATCTAAGGAGAAAGATCAAGTTAGAAAATCTATTATGGTTTTTGGTTCCCTGGTTCCCTGGGTCCGTGGTTCCAGAAAAGCCAGCTGGAAAGGATGGTCCACAGACTCAAGTTACTAAGCAACAGAGTAGCAAACTGCTTGGTAACCAGATCTGGCCTGACTCACAGTCTGGCTGCCTGTGACTGGGTGGCCGGGTAAGAAGACCAAGGCCTATCTTACCTCAGAACAACCCCTTCTGTCTGCATGCCTGTCTTACTGCCAAATCCTACTGTGACATGGCATGCTTTGACATAAAATGTTGTCTGGTTTCAAAGTGAAAAAACCTCTCAAACCATAAACAAATGTTATTGCTTTTTCTTTAAAATAGTTTTTTTTTTTTTTTTTTTTTTTATAAAAATAAGAGTATTGCTAATTGGTTTAATGTAAGTAAAGTATAAGCTTTAGTGAGAAGAAAGTAAACAGATTCAGGCTAATGGCAGAACTTTGGGTTTTCATGAACAAACATAGACTGGGCCATAGCTCTCTTCTTTTACCTTCTGAGGATTTCCTAGAACTCTCAGACATAGTGCTGTTTCATTTATCTTTCTATTTTCCCTGTGTCTTCTGTTATACCTGTGAGTGTTGACTATTTAGCCGGAGGGATCCTATAAAGGCGGAACCTCAGCATGCGTCAGTCAGTCTTTACTTCCATTGTGAAAAGCAGGTGCCACCTGCATATGGTCTGTAAATGTTTGTGGTTTGATCAATTGAAGATCAGACAAAGCCATCATAGCACCTCTTACACTGAATATCAGGGGGTGGCAACATGTGGCGGGTGGGGGGAGGGAGCGGATTCCATACTCTTGCAGCCTGGAAGGCCTGGGTGATAATGTGTTGGATTTCCATGGTAGTAAAAAAAGTTTCAGTCTCAATGATTAACCATTCATATGGACTTTGTCACTAAGAGTGTGCATGTATTCACAGTTTATACACAACTATATCGGTATAGTTTGACATTAGTATATGTGAACAAATCCACAAATCACAAATAATTGGTCAAGTGTACGCATGTTAATGTTGACTTCATCTTCTGAGAAGAATTTTTGCCTGTCATGTACCTGAGAAAAATAATGCTACATAAATATATTTGTGAATCTTGGGAAATTACTTAATAACTAGCTGGTTACGCTCTGATGACTAATCCTTATCTCTCAAAATACATACCAGGGAAATTATACACCAAGACCCAAGCTTACAAAAGAAATGCCAAGCTTTTGAGGGGGAATTTGAAAAAGCAGCCTCCATAATTCCTTTTTTTAGGATGACAATTGGGAGACATTTGAACTGGCAGCTACTGAGCCCACTTCTAAAGCATATTTCATGATAACTAAAATTAAATAATGAAATACATTTTTGAAGATGTTTATCGTAGGAATATGACTTGAACATAAATATTTTACCCATCGCTCAATATATATTCATTTTAAGCCAACAAATTTCCTTTCTGTTGCCTTCCTGAGATAGCCCTGGGATCAAATTAGCTATTATAATAATAAAGTAGCTTCCTCTTTATATAATTATTATCAGGGCACATTTTTTCATTTCCATACAAACCTTATTTTATATTTATGTTTGCAGTGGTTGATCTCAAGCCAGTTCCTTTCTGACTAATAGATTGTACAGTTTATCAATTCTACTTTTTACCTTCTTTTGTTTACGGTATTTGTTTTACTTTGCTTTATTCCATTCAATGTTTTTTTAATGGCCTTCTGTTGAGTGTGTGCCAAATAGAACAGCCTATAATTATGAATTGTAATAACTAAAACATATGTGAATTAGAGGCTGGTGACGCACAAGGCGGGCATCTATGGCTCTTTTCTGAATAGAGCCTAGCTTACTTTCATAAACCCGCTTACTAATCACAATGACAATGCCACTGAAAGCCATGAATCGTGGTTTAAGATTCATCTGCATCTGCATTTAATATTTTATCAGATTTACATTCTTACCTAAAAGTTCTTAGGTTTGAAAAGTAAAGATTTTGCATGATTGCTGCCAACCAGAAACAAACAATGTATTATGCATTGATATAACTGAAAATACATTATGAAAACAAAATAGGTTCATGTTTATGAAGACAACAAGAGCCCGAGGTCTGTTCTCTATCCAAAGTGGCATTTAGTAAGTAATAGAGACATATGAAAACCCAGTTGGATCTTTCTCCTTAAGGCAACAAGAATAACTGAAAGGGATTTGGAAAGGAAATAACCTTCCTATTATTTAATTCTCTACCTTAAAATTCAATAATCCACATCAGCTATGTCTGATCCTATCTGGTCTGACTCAAGTCCAACTAAGGCACAACTCTAGTGGTTCCTAGACCATTGATACTTTCAATGTAAGAAGAGAAGTTTGGTAGGATCTCTTCAGGACTTAATCACTGCATTGCAATTAAACACACTGAGCTTGGACTGGGTGAATCTAAGTCCTCAACTAAAGCATAAGATTGGAAATTTACTTCTCACTGATTGCCATGGGGTTTGCATAGATGGTAAAGAGCATAGGCCAGTTCCATGAAGACTGCTATGCTAACAGCAGCTTCCCTATTCTACAGGCAAAGGCACACATGGGTGTCTGTAAAGGTCAGGACTTCCGAGCAAATCAGTAAGAGATGAGGTGGAATAACCATTTTCTATTGCTTTATAATCTTGTGAAAGCCTTATTTCTAGAACACAGTATTCACAAGCTGGCTACAGTGACACAGCTTTCATGGCCAAGATAAAAAGAAAGCTCATGTTCCCTTATTAAAAAAGAATATAAAAAGAAATGTCTCTCTGGCAACAAAAGAGCATCCACATGAGGATAGGCTCCTTCGTAACTCTTTTGGTCATGCCTCTGATGTATGCTTACACACACAGTAAGGTTGATGTGTGGTTCCAAAAGCCAAGTATTAAGATCTACATTGGCAGGCCAAAACCATCTGTTTAAAAGTTTGTCTTAGAAGACAATCTAGATTCATTACCTACTTTGCTTTCACAGTGAGGACACTGGACTGGAGTTAAGACCGTCAAAGCTTGCAGCCATCAAAGCTGCAACTGGCTGCCAACTATCCAAGATCAAGAAGAGATACAACTACCCAGCATTCTCCTTAAGGGCTTATATTTTTATTTTGAAACAAGCAATTGCACACATGAGTAAATTGGAAAAAAGCATTGCCTTGACATTTAAAACCACTTATTGGTATACAAGTATCAGCCTAGGCAATGGATTAGCATCATCTGGTGTCTGTACCATGCATCCTTTGTAAAGCAGTCTCATGTAACAGGTTATGTGTTTTTCACAGAGTGCACTTCAACCTCTGTTGGCTTCATCTCCAGCACCTCAAACTGTAACGTCCCTGATTCTCTTTGACCATACTTAGCTATGCTTTCTGTACCATAGACATCTGATCTCTGATCCAGCAAACTTTCAGGCAATTTAACAAAATGCGATTCATACATTTCAGGTGCCTCACTCCAGTCCCACATGACTCCTCTGGATATTTCCTCTTTGAAGATCCACTCTTGCCTTAACTTTAGTGAATGCAAAAGCAAGCTTGATGTTTTCCTTTTTCCGACTTTTCTATTCCAGTTCATAAAGCCACTCTCCCACCCCCCCAAAGAACCTGCTAATCTCACATTGACTTGTACCTTGGCCTCTCTCCACCAAGGCCTATAGGACAATGCATATAGTAGCACTTCCTGTTGCTTTCCATTTTTGCTATTGTACTATGTAGCCTGTCGTTTGAATGATTCATAGTATACTGTTAGTCATCCTAGTACCCTTGGCTACTTCCCTTTAAGATGTCCTGCTTACGTGATCTTATTAATTATGCTAAAGCTCTGCCTTGGCTGTCCACCGTTGAGCAAACTTTCTTCTGTGAAGCACCAAGGAGACCTTAGGCCAGGGGTCCTCAACCTTCCAAATGCTGAGAGCCTTTAACAAAGTTCCTCATGTTGTGGTGAGCCCTCCCCCAACCACAAAATTAGGTGGTTGTTACTTCATAACTGTAATTTTGCTACTGTTATGGATCCCAGTGTAAATATGTGGTATACAGGATATGTGACCCACAGGTTGAGAACCACTGCTTTATCTATAGGCCATATTCTGATCCTAAAGGTATTTCCCTTTTCTCTGCCATCTCAATGTCAAATGGTCATGCAAACATTCCAATAAAACCCATCTTTAATTTAATCTGAATTTGGGTCCCCAGCCATAGTTTGTCAATCTGACCTATAGAATGAGGTTCATATATGTGAGCCTAGTATTCCAAGTCTTCCCTGTAAATTCCAGACCTCTCTCTGCGGATGACTAGTGGTCTTTCCTGTGGATCCTTCAAGGTGTTTTCATCCTGGAGACAAATCACAAGCATGGTTAATGTAGACACCACTGATAACCAATGCCCTGTCTCAGGGCCTCTCCTGTGTGCTGTAGGAGGTTCAGATCACACTGCCACAGAAATATAATATGTCTTCAAACATTGTCAGGTGTCCACAGTGATGCAAATTGCCCTTGGCGCAAATGCCCAGCCTTGTAAAGGAAGGAACCAGTTCACCCCACTCACCTAACAAGGGCTTGTCCAGAAAGTGGCCTAGAACTCTATAGTCTAGATTGACGCTGATAGATCACTGTGAAATTATAGGTGTCTCGTTTAAACCACACAGGATACTATTAATTCCACCTGTAAATAGGACTTCTTCTAATTCTCAAATGTTTCATAGAATTACTTAAAAGTTCAAATGGGACATTTACAGACAAAATGAGTTTAAAAAGAATAAAGTGCTATTAAAATAATATAAAAATATTAGTGATGACATACTGAGTATGTTTTAAGCCTGTTGAAATTTAGAGGTCAAGTTCCAGTCCTGTATTGTGTTTGCTCCATGCACATTACTTTTTGAGATGCTGTTGGCTCACAGTGTTTGCTGTCAAGGGTCCTGATATGATGGGGTATAGAATATTATGCTCAAAATGACATAAAATGGCAGAACCACAAGACTAAATTAAACGAGTGGTAGGAGTTGACAGGACTCTCTTGTAGGAGTTACTTAAGACTTCATAAGAAGGGTGGGGTAGGCTTAAAGAGAAGTCATGCAGAGATTTACCTGACCCAATCTAACTTCAGATTTATGCCAATCTAATTTGTTTGATATTTTACAAAGAAAAGAATGGGACTTGGAAAGACATTTGACAGTGGCCAGTTGTGAAGCTTAGAGGATCTCAGTAAAGAGAGAACTGAAGTACGTGAAGAGCAGTGACACTTGAGGGCCTCTCACGGATAAGTAGGCAGGAGGGTCCCTCGGTATTTAGATGAGGTTGCTGAGCTGGGACTGGATTGTAAGAGAAGCTCCTGCTTCCCTTTCTCTCTCACCTTTCTCTCCCTCTTATCTGCTGCCCCTCCTCCTTGCCACAAGGGATTTATGGGCGTAAATGAAACAGGGTCGATTTTATCTTCTTAATGCCTCACTCTACAAGAAAGGGAGTGACATTCTGAGCTGTATCTCAACCCCCCCCCACTGCCCTCTCCCCCCACCCCACCCGCCGCCTGCCCCAGGCTAAACTTGCTAAAGCCACAGGTTCATGGATTCAATACTCTCAGTAGTTTGAATGTGACAGTCCAAATAAACCAATCCAAACCATCTTTCAACTAGCTAGTGCCCTGCTACCACTTCCAAAACAATCCCTCTGAAATATTAAAACACCCAATTGCACTCCTGTCTAAATCAGATGGCTTAACCTCGCATGTCCGTGCATGTGTCCTGTCGCATGGAAAGAGGCTTCTTTGTGTGAAAACAGTGCCTTACAAAAAAAACAAAAACAAAAACAAAAACAAAACAAAAAAAACTAAACTGCAAGTTTATTATTAGAAAATCCTTTTCACAGCTGAGAGAATGGCTTACTTGCTCTGGAGCCATCTCTCTTGTTTCAAGCCTAGCTCATCGTAATGAAAGTCAGGAAATAAATATTCTTAAGACATAATTGTTGAGTTTATATGCCACATGGCTGTTACTCTTCTAGGGCTGGAGCTTCAACGGGAGACCAAACCTGGCCCCTATGGAGTATATACTGTAATGCCAAGCCTTGCCCCTATGGAGTGAGTATATACTGTAATGGTGAGGACACATACACAGAAGCATTACAGTGGACCTGAGAGTCAAATGCAATCAGGAGAAGGAATTAGGATAAGTACATGCAGAATTTTATATAAAGTGCTTTAGGAAAACTTTCTAGGAGGTGACATTTGAGAAGAGATCCGAAGACGACATTATCTAAGAGAATGGTATTTGGGGCAGGAAAAAGAACAAGTACAAAGTCCCTGAGGGGAGATGTGATTGCGTACTTGACAGAGGAAGAGAGCTATGAGGATGGGGTCAGAGCCATAGAAATGAGTAAGCTCGCATAGGATTTTGAGGCTGTACTAGGACTTGGGATTTTCTAAGTGATAACGGTACTGTATCAAGGTGAAGAGCTTAGTAGTGGGAGTGTCTGCTTCGGGGGAAATTAAAATGTATCTTAAGTTGTGCAACAGTCAGTCTTGTTCTCTTGTAGGAAATATAAATACAGAGAAAGAGAAGAAAACCAAGACCCACTAGGGGACTCCTGGAATAACGCCAATGGCATAGGGCCATTGTGGTGTCGACTAGAGCAGCAGAGGTAGAAGTGCGCAAGGTGGTGACGATTTTGTCTGCAATTTGAAAGGAAAGGCAACAGAATGTTCTGACTAGTTTAGTCTGAAAAGTGGGAAAGAATTAAGAATGACCATATGTTTGGGGCCCAAGTGATGGTCAAGCCATAGTTGACATTCAGGGAACTTGGAAGGAATTAGAAGGCACATATTAAGGGACATGGCCCAAGAGGTTAGTTTGAAGTGAGTATTGCATTTGGGATGACTACTAGATTTCAAAGCATATCATATATGTGTCCAAAGTGCATAGCAAGTATTGTCACAATAGATCAAAATATAGAAGTTTTAGAAATGGTGAGACTGTAATACGTATGACTGGGAAGAAAGACTGGTGACAATTGGGCACTTCAAACATTAGAAATCAGAAAGATCACAAAAACACACCTGAAGAATCCCCGTGTAGCCAGGGAGTAGAACAAAAAACAAGGGTTAAGCCTGGCTGTGGTGGCGCACGCCTTTAATCCCAGCACTCGGGAGGCAGAGGCAGGCAGATCTCTGTGAGTTCAAGCTCAGCCTGGTCTAGAAAGTGAGTCCCAGACAGCCAAGGCTACACAGAGAAACCCTGTCCCAAAAAAAACAAAACAAAAACAAAAAACAAATAAGCAAACAAAAAAGCCAAGGGCTAGTTAGAGACCAAAATGTTTTGAGAAGAAATAAGTGATAAATATATCGTGATACCTGTGGGCAGCTAAAGTAAGATGAAACATTGGGCATCACAATGGGGCAGGGAGGCCAAATGGCACTAGTGGGTGATCTAGTAGTGATGATGCAAGATTCCCCGCCTCCCCCCCCCACCCCCGGGATGACTGATGATTTCACATCTTCTCACCTCTCTTTAAACCTCAAACATTTAGTTTCATTTTTAAGTTGGTGAAGGTTACTCTTTCAGTACAGAAGAGGAGCAACTAAAACAGACTTTATGGATACACCTACTACTACATCTACCAAGCTACTGACCTTTTAAACTTCCAGACTCTTCCACTTTGCCTTCTTGTTCATTATAATGATTGGAAAAAAATCAATATTCTCCTGGAGAGTAACATAAGAAATCACTCCAGAACTTAGCAACTGGCAACAATAACAATTTGTTATCTAATACAGTATACGGTAGTTAGTAGTCAGGCAAACAGCTTGTCAGATAACTGTAAGCTTTTGCAGTCACCTGCTGAGGAAGGCTGCTCTGGGTTATGTCACCAGTTCCCAAGATAGGCTACATTGTTTTTCACTGGTTATTGACAGAAGACCTTGATTCTTTTCTTTGTGGGCTTCTTCAAAGGACTGAGTGTCTTAATCTTATGGGCCAGGCTGAGTAATACCACAGAGCTCTGTGTACAAGACCAGTGACTCAGTAGATGTGGTTGTAGGCATGTCTGAATGGTCTCTTTTGGTTGTCCCTACTTTATAATAAAGTCATAGGCTCATGAAATAGAAAGAAACATTGGAAGTTTGAGAAGAGAGGGCAGGATACAAATGATCAGTTATACCAGTACAGAAGCAGGGATATTTTTTAGAAATACGTGCAATTTCCAGATCACACTAGGGTACATACTTTACGGGAGTAGTAACAACTTGAAGTTGCTGTAGTTGTTGTTTTTTTTTTTTTTTTTTTTTCTTTACTAGTGATGGCTTAAACAGAAGCCCAGGGTTGAGGAGGCATTGGATATAGAACCTACTTGTTGGTGTACATTCATGATTTCATCACTCAGGAGATAGAAGGGAAAAAGCTATCAATCAAGCCCGGCCTGGGATACATGAGTGACAGCCTAGGCTAGATTCAACAGAAAAATGGTCTCTGAAAAGTAATAAACAAAACACAAAAAAGTAACATTTCATTGAGCCAAGATGCTTTAGTCAAGTCTGAGCCGAAGCGTTTGCAGCAAAGCACTTGTAATGATTTCCATCCAAGTTTATTCTAAGCTGCTGAAGACAGAAGGTTGATAAGGATCAGTATCACTCTGAAAAGAGACCCTTTTCAAGCATTTGATGGATTTGGGAAACTCTTAGAATTACAACACTGGAGAGAGTGAACCACAGAGAAGATGTATGGAAATAGCCACAAAACTGACTATGGTGTAAGCTGTTGGTAACAGCTTTCAAAACGAGGTCACAGAGCGTGATTGTGGGCAGGATCTTGGAAAGGGACGGCAAGGGAGGCTGTGAGAAAAAGCTCTGATTAAATTATGTCAGGTTCATGTTGGAGAGAGTGCCAGATCTCTCAGGAATGAGGAGAGCGGCCCAGGAATTCCTGTGAAACTCTTGAACCTAAATGCAATAGGCTAATAGTGAGAGTTTAAAGGGTATTTTAGGACAAAGCGGAGATAAATCACAGTCTGTACACTGCAGAGAAGTGTGAAAGCCATCTGTTTATCTTTCTCAGACAGGAGGACAAAACTGTGAATGGGAAAGCAGATACCGTCGTAGAGCGTTGAAAGTATATCGATGGTTCTGGTTTTTAATTTTTTAAAAATTATTATTATTTGTGGTGTTGGTGGTATCTGTTCTCACTGGTGAGTGCTTGTAAGTGCAAAGGTCAGGGGTGTTGAATGCCCCTGGAGCTGGAGTCACAAGCATATGTACCTTCCGATTTGGGTGCTGGAAACTGAAATCAAGTCTTACACAAGAGCTCTAAGTAGCTGAGCCATCTCTCTAGTCCTCTAAATTGGGGTTCTTAATTAGCAGCCAGCAGTGTTAGAGCAAAGATGAGCAAGAAATGGCCAGAAGAGACATCAAGAACACAGAAGCACACTGATGTTAGGCTGTGACACTCAAAAGTCATAGTGGAGTGTGTAGTGAGACTCTGGAATTCACAGAGCCTTTGGGTGGTGAGGAACCACCCGGAAACCGTGGACTCCCTATAATGACAAGCATGGTGTGTGCACTGAAGGAGCACATCTTCCCTGTGTGGCAGTCAGTATCTTGGTTCTGTTTTCGTTCCTTTCAGGCAGTGAGAGGGGACAGGACTCAGGATGGCTAGCCATGCGTGGCAGTATGTGTGATCAGCATTTTTATGTGGTAAAGCCATGTTCCTCCCTTTTCTTTGCTATATATTTATGAGAGAGAGAGAGAGAGAGAGAGAGAGAGAGAGAGAGAGAGAGAGAGACAACAGAAGTTGCAGGAAAGTCACTTGAAAACTGCTAGTTTCCAGATGTGTGGCCACAGGGTAAATTTGCAAATATTGAAGATTCCTTTGGGTTTTTGTTTGTTTGGTTTTGTTTTTGTTTTTTTCTGAACCAGACACACAGTCTTATTCTTGGGAGTCTAAGGCTACATAGTGAGGAACTGAACACACACACACACACACACACACACACACACACACACAAACAAATGCACATTGATGTGGCATATATGTTGTACCTTCCACATACATAGTTAGAATGCTGATACTGCTTTTACTACTAAATAAATAGATTTTATATGTTGACATACATATTTTCAGAAGAAAGTATAGCATGTCCGTGACACATCTCAACCTATGTATAAATGCTTTTATTATCATAATAGTAGCCAAAAGACAATGTATGAAACACATAGGAGACAGCTTTCTCTTTGGAATCTGAATGGTTGCTTTGTACTGCCTGTATGTGGATTTGGGTTATGTGAGCTGGTTTGCTGTTAGGGACTGCACTCCTCTGTGTCTCAGGGAAAGTGTGCTCTACAAAGTAGCTTGCAGGGATCTCCCCCTCCCTAGTGGGAAGGGTGAGCCCTGGCACCTTTTAACCTGTAGGGATTATGTGGCTCTGGCTATGATTGATTCCTTGGCTTGCCTCAAGAAATTCTCCTGGTATGTGTTATGTGCTAACAGAGCCAAGCTTTGCTGATCAGCACGTCACTCCCGTGAAGACGTGGGCATGCTTTTGTGCATTTGTTCTTGTAGCCTGGGAGGCATATTTCAACACACTGTCCAGAATTGGCTAGAACATGCCTGTCACTCCCAGCTGACTCTGATGACGCTCTTGCCAACGTAGATTTACATCAACACAGTTCTTTACTGGAAAAAGATCACTTAGAATGTACAGGGTGGCCCATTTAAAACAGGCACAACATCTATTTGAAGAGGAATGCATTTTAGATGTGTTATAAAAAATGTACCGACAGTTGAAGGCTGCACACAGCATAGAGTTATAATGAGCTTCACCCCAGAACATTCCCCTTAGAAACTGTCCTAAGCTCAGCTGCCAAAGAGGAACTCATTGTGACACAAAGGAAGCCCTCATTCCATTCTTTCTCTTTCATCACACTGGACACGGCGGCATTTCTAGTCCTTTCCTTGTTTATTTTCATTTCCCTAACATTGTGCTTATGAGAGTTCATAGCATGGGGTGTGCTGTGACTGTACTGATTTTTACCTGCCTCAAACTTGGTTTGAGAATGTAATGGAAACACACTTTCCTCGTAGCATGAACTCTTTTGGCACCAGTTCACCTTGCTTGTGACTCATCCTCAATATCTTAATGACTGTTTGGGATCGGCATATTACGCAGATGTCTATGGTCAGGAAACCAAGCACTCAAATAAAATCTGTTGCCATAGCTAGCCACAAGTAATAATAATAAAATAATAGACAAACTCCAAACCGTCTTTGCTGTTCAAAAGGAAATTTCAGTATCCATGGCACATGAACTGTAGTTAACGCTACTGTGACCCTCGGTCACTCACCTTTCATTTTCGTCATCCCAGCCTGTTCCAAGTCATTATAGTAATAGACACAACTGAATGGGTTTGCAATTTAATGCCTTCTCTTATGACAACCAGTGAGATTTTCAATGACACATGCTTTGATCTGTCTGCTTTTGAATCTCTTAAGCTCCAAAGCTCTAGACACCATCCTCCCAGAAGATTTTACAGTCCTAATTGACCTCATCGTGAGTTCTATATTTGTGCTTGTTTAAACACATCAAAGTCAGGCTTTATCCCAAGGGCCACCCTGACAGGTCAAGGTCACCAGCTTCTTGCCACAGCATTTGTGCTACTACCACACCAAGCAGTAAAGAAGGATGCCCTTTCAAAGTGATGAAAAGTGGTAGGTGACATGATTGGAATATTATTAAATGGCCTATTGTTACATTTACTCTACTGTAATTTGTCTGCAATTACGAAACAGTGGTGAAGGCTAGAGAGAGGGCTCAGCCATTAAAGGCTAAGCTCACAACCCAAAATGTAAGAAACTGTGGTGCCTTGCCACTGGGTGCTGATAGTGCACACCTTTAAATCTCAGCACTGGGGAGGCAGAAGCAAGTGGATCTCTGAGTCTGAGACTAGCCTTGGCTGCAGAGTGAGTTTCAGGACAGCCAGAGCTATATAGAGAAACCCTGCCTCAAAAAAACAAAATGAAAGAAGCTGTGGTCCCAGTGAGCTGTAAAGGGTTCCATACTGCCTGTATCAAGTGTAGCTGGAAATAAGGTGAGCGAAATAAGCAAACATAAGATGCTTCCCCTGTGAATTAAAACATTCCTGGTTAACGCACAGAAGCTAAAGCATAGCATGTTAAAGATGTGCATTCACAGGTCTGTCTGATGGCAGGACTGCTTTGAATTTAAGTTGGTACAAGTGGGCTGCAGAAGCATACTTGGAGGTGGGTGTGGCCAAGCATTGCCATTCACCCCAGTCACTGCATCCTGCGTGTCTGCCTGTCTGCTTCTTGTTTGTGACTCCAGGCTTACAGAGAGGTCCTCTGTACGCTTACTGTTTTCCTCCTTTCTTTACTGAGTCCTGTATGCAGAGTCCTGGGTCAGGATGCAGGAAGCACGATGCTCTAAGCAATGATTGTAGTATTGAATAAAAAGTAAAGAAGTTGTCTCTTGGGGCTTGTTCCATCAATCTTCCTGCCAGCTCTTATAATGACTCTGCACCCAAGAGGCCCACCCCATGCCCTGGAGATGCCAGTTTCTGAGTATACATGTTTTAGTGCCAGCTACTGGTCTTTGAAATGTTTCTAAGCTACTGCCAAATTTCAAGGCCTTTCGGGGGGAACCATTTGCCAGCTCCCCCAGGGAAAGCTGCCCCAACAGTATGCTATAAGCACTTTCCAATAGGAGCCCTGTCAGCCCACAGTGTACATTTGGGTCCAGTAAGCACAGTAAGATGAGAAAAAGGTGAGTTCTCTCTGTTGATGGAAGTCGTCTGGTGAGACTGTGATGGCCACATATAGAAAAGCATTCCCTGGAATGTCTAACCTTTAGCCCAGGATCTACTCGGCCTTGATTTATTTTTCGGATGACACGATACCTTTGGGAGCTTGGTAACCTCTTCTATGAAATGTGTCCTGTACTTAGAGGCAGTGTTTGGAGTTCATGAAACTCTTGGTCTGATTTCTCATTCTTTCTCAGATCCAGTTAGTATTGAAGGTACTCTGAAACATTTCAGGCCCCAACCTTAGGAAGGTCCATGTTTTAGGAAGCTTTGCATTTTGGGGTAGGCTTTTTGTAAGACTTTTAAATAAGACAGGAAAGTCATCAGAGCCAGAGGCTACCAATCACAAGTTTTAGCTTTGAGGAGCGGAGGCATACTTCATATAACTACATTAATTGTTATGGCTGTGTGTGTGTGTGTGTGTGTGTGTGTGTGTGTGTGTGTGTGTGTGTGTGTGT